>VXAY01003856.1:349489-605731 GCA_013399855.1 Oxyruncus cristatus | reverse complement strand
CGCGCCCGCCCGGCCGCGACATGGCCACCGCGCCGCTGCTGGGGCGGCAGCCGGCGGGGCATGGAAAATGCGGGATGCGTAAAAATTTTCTAAAGAAAGGAAAGGACGTTCCCTGATGTTTGGTCTTTGCATACTTTCAGGCCTAATCAAAAGGAAAACAGATTTAATTCGTGAAGCAGGTAGCGCCTAACAAGCTGTCCGCAAAAATGGGGAATATGTGGGCACAGATTTGGAAACTCAGTGATTTTGACTCTGATCTATACATAAATGGGAGAGTGATTTGAAGGATACGCATCATACAATGTCATATATAAATATGATATTGGGTGGTTTATAAATGTGATATATGTATTATAAGACATTGTATGATGTGTACACATTGTACATACATTACTGTATAAATGACATGTATCTGCTGCTTCCATCCAAGCATCCTGGGGCCCTTTATGTAAGATAGGGTGGAATTTATTCCTTTCTGGGAGAAACTTTCCACTGAAAGCATGAGATTAAAGCTGCTTGCACTGTGTGTTCCATGTTAGTGTATCTGGCAGCTGTGTTCACAGGGGACTCGCTGCAGGAGGCAGTAGAAGCTCCACAGCTCCATCTCCGTGAGCTCCATGGGAAGCCCACAAGGACACGGGGAGGTGCTGCGGGCCAAGGTGAACACACTGTTCCCTTGCTCTGTCCTGCCAGCAATCATCAGAGCATCAGTGGGGCAAATGTGATTCATGGAAACCTTGGGGAAGCTGGTTCCATGGCACAGCTCCAGGAGCTGGCCACAGGCTTAGACCAGAATGGGATGCAGTGTGGGGGTGGATTTACTGCAAGATCCCTTCCAAAGGGTGAGGGGTGGGGAGGATGTAGGTGTCCCATGGGTAAAAGCTCTTCTAGCACTTGTTCTGGTATGTGCTTTATGGAGACAGTCACAGGCACAACTGAGGACAAGCACCAGCAGTGCCATCATATAGGTGACACCGTTTTGTCCTTGACCCAGGCAGCAGAGAGAGGCAAACACTTCCCTCAACAGAAGGAGTGAAGCTTCTTGCTCATTCCTTCCTTCTCCTACCCAGAACCTTCCCATGTTTTTCTCTGTAAAAGACAGACACTAGTGGTGTCCCCCAGGGATCAGTGTTGGGCCCAGTTCTGTTTAATATATTTATTGATGATTTAGATGAAGGGATAGAGTGCACTATTAGTAAATTTGCAGATGACACCAAGCTGGGGGGGAGTGTCGATCTGCTGGAAGGCAGGAGAGCTCTGCAGAGGGACCTGGACAGACTGGAGAGCTGGGCTGATTCCAACGGGATGAGGTTCAACAAGGCCAAGTGCCGGGTCCTGCACTTTGGCCACAACAACCCCCTGCAGCGCTACAGGCTGGGCACAGAGTGGCTGGAGAGCAGCCAGGCAGAAAGGGATCTGGGGGTGCTGATCGACAGGAAGCTGAACATGAGCCAGCAGTGTGCCCAGGTGGCCAAGAAGGCCAATGGCATTCTGGCCTGGATCAGGAACAGTGTGGCCAGCAGGAACAGGGAGGTGATTCTGCCCCTGTACTCGGCGCTGGTGAGGCCACACCTGGAGTGCTGTGTCCAGTTCTGGGCCCCTCAGTTCAGGAGGGATATTGAGGTGCTGGAGCAGGTCCAGAGGAGAGCAACGAGGCTGGTGAAGGGACTTGAGCACAAGTCCTATGAGGAGAGGCTGAAGGAGCTGGGGTTGTTTAGCCTGGAGAAGAGAAGGCTCAGGGGAGACCTCATCGCTCTCTACAACTATCTGAAAGGAGGTTGTAGCCAGGTGGGGGTTGGTCTCTTCTCCCAGGCAACCAGCAGTAGGACAAGAGGGCATGGCCTTAAGCTGTGCCAGGGGAGGTTTAGGTTAGATATCAGAAAGAAATTCTTTACAGAGAGAGTAATCAGCCATTGGAATGGGCTGCCCAGGGAAGTGGTGGATTCTCCATCCCTGGAGGTTTTCAAGACGAGGCTGGACGTGGCATTTAATGCCATAGTCTAGTAACCACAGTGGGGTTGGATCAAGGGTTGGACTTGATGATCTCCGAGGTCCTTTCCAACCCGTCTGATTCTATGATTTTATGATTCTATAGCTCCCTTTATTGTCTGTCTCTGATTGTTTTGATGAATATATATTAAAAAAAATGTAAAGTGCACTGTTGAATCAGTTCTGCCCCCAGTGCTTTCCAAATACTAGCTATTAGTGAGCCAGGAAGGTCATAGTTAAGAAACCGTCGAGGATCTTGTTTGTTGAAAAACATTATTTTGTTTATAATCATTTGAGTGCTTTTGTGTTATTTGTCATTCAATGACTATTATGCTGAATTAAGCCACATAATGAGTTGGCTCTGAGATCTTATATAAACCTCTGATATGTTTTATTTTGTCCTTTGGGTTTTTTGGTGCAGGTGTGAAAAGGCTTACCCAGATTTTAAGTGATTTAATATTTACAACTATTCAGGGTATGCCTGTAAGCACAGAACTACAGTTTATCAAATGTGGAGATCCAGGTAAATATCAGGTTAGTGAAAAGAAACTGTCAAACCTCTAAAAATCTGTTGTTTTCTCTTTCCTGCACTCCCGCACACAAGCTATTAAAATGAAGTCATGCAGCAAGTAAAGATATTTCTCCTGAGAGGAGAAAAAAGATAATCTTGTATGACTAATGCCTTTTGATTAGGAGCTGTTTCACCCAGGCGACTCTCACAAATCATTGCTGCACCCGTGTAATAAACCTGTTCCCACTTACGGTTCTGTTTAATTCTAAAGAGGATGACATAGATTCCATCTCCAAGGAGATCTGAATTATTATTGCCTCCCCAAGTCTATTTTCAAGATCAAAGCTAAGGTGGGCTTTTTTTTTCTTTTTCAAGAACAAACCTTATCTCTCTCACAGCACCAGTGTGCAAGAGTGATTTTGGGGCCATATCCTTTTTTTTACACCCAAGCAGGTGCCACTGGGGGAAAGCTACTTGGAGACAGTGGCAGTGTGATGATGCCCAGGCTGTCTGAGCACCCCTGCAATTTACAGTAGCCTTAGGAGTGCTGTAGTTAACATAAGCAAGGGCAGATGTAGAGCTGTTGCAGTGCTCTGAAACTGATGGAGTGTCATGATTTTCTTTTTTATGCTACTCTTTTCTGTGCATGACTGTGGTGGGAATGAATGTGGCAGCAGTATCTCAGGGACATTGGCTGTCTCCTTGCAAAGAGTCACGTGGTTAAAACTTCAGTATTTCTGGTACTCGGTTACTGAACGGTGGCAGATACATTGCCCTTACAAGATGCACTGCAGATGAAGGAAATAATTAATTAAGGGAGGGAGTTTTTTTCCATGAATTATTGGTATTTTTTCCTGGATGAGGCGGGAAAAAATAAAACCTGTCTAACAAAAATAAGTAATGTGTATAACGTGTTTTTGGAAGTGTTTACACTTCTCTGAGGATTACATTCTCTTAAAGATTTCAAGAACCCTAATGCCATACTTTGAAAAAATCAGAGATCGTTGTAACAGCTGTGATTTTCCAGAGGAGCTTTTCCCAGGAGGAGGTTGGCAAATGGTTCCATACTATTTGCCAGGTCTTAGTTAGTTATGGGATAGTATTCAATGACAATATTGTAATATTTCCAGTTACTTCTTTTTACAATTGCTTCATGACATAGTCAAACCTTAGAAGTGATAACAAGGTCTTTATGATGATCATGTTATAATTTCTCCAAGTCTTAAATAAAATAAAATATTTTATAGCCCCCAGTATGTTATTGATTGCAGAATGTTTGGTTATACTCTCCTTTTGGTTGCCAGGGTAAATAAGTGATCTAAAATTGTCGACCTCTTTTCTCCTATTCCAGATAGTAGTGTTGTTTCGAAACCCTAAAGATACAGCTGTTTCTTTCATTTTGCCCTTTCCGCAATGGTGTGGAAGCTTCTCCAGTTACAGCTCCTGGAATGAGTTCTTCTCAGGGTTAGTGAAAGAGAATGGTATTGTTACAGTTACTGGTTGTAGCTGAAAAAGCAACAGAAAAAAATATTTAAAACCCAAGTAGATGGGACCAGTGGGAAAACAGCTGTGCCATAATTAGTTTACTGATGGTCATAAAGTCATGATAAAGGAGGCAGCTGAATGCCAGAAGGAGGAGAATGTCCAAAAGATGCTTTGCTTCTGGGCATTTTGCTCTTCCATGCAAGGGTGTGGGAGTTGCATGGCAGCTGGACAATGGTATTGAGTCAACATTCTGACACTTAGTGATAGAGAAAATGCTACAGATCCGAAGTGTTAATAAAATGGCAGTTTGTTGTGTTTACTCTTTCTGAACATCAGGCCAAATACCTCATTAGCAACCCAAATTTTAGATTTAGACTGATGTCAGCCTTTTTCTTTTAAGAGATGGTTGCATGAAAGCATAGTAACATATTCATATTTATGTGTGGAAACCGTTTACCTACAGAAGTTCAGAGGAAGTCTCTGTCATTCTGTTACACAGTACAGTACCATGGAAAGGACGGACGGGCTATTCCATTTGTTTGCACTGACAGGCAACAGAAGGCACTTCTTCAGTCAGAGAGAAGAAAGTATGAAAAGAAGGTCACACTGATGCTTTTTGATCTTCTTTGCAGTTGGCTGGGGATCCTGTTTTGATCATGCAGTCACCTGGAACAAATACACTGAGGATAAGAATACTATGGTCATAATATATGAAGACCTGAAAGAGGTAAAGCAGATGCTATGCACTGACAGCCAAAACACATCTGAATCCATTCCTTGAAATCTGCTGAAATGAATAGGAAATGGCACAGGTTTCTGGAAGAGCAAAATCAAGTTGATTTTAGCAACAGGTCAAGTTTGGCTATACAAAAGGAGAGCTCCAATGCAACACAGAAAACATCCAGTGAAGGAAAATTTACACTGATAGTAGATGATGGCAACGCACATCCCAAGTGGGTAAGTCCCTTTTTTAGAGGAAGCATATTGCATGTCCCATTTTCACTGTATTACTTTCAGAAGCTGACTGCCAGTGTAAAGCAGATAGCTGAATTCTTTGGATTTTTCCCAACAACTGAACAGGTCCATGCCATTGCAAAAAGGGACACTTTCCAGGGAGTGAGAGTTAAGACTCAGGAGATTTATGGTGCTGTTGGCTTGATTCTTTTTTGCCAAGGTAAATTTGATTGTATTTTGCCAAAGTGGTGAATGGTAGCTCTTTATCTTGGGCAAACAGGTATTTGGATCAGCAGATGATTAATCTTTATGTATAATATTCAAGGCTGTGTGTTGTTTAAGAAACACTGATTGTACTTCAGGAATCTCTCACTTGATTTTATCACAGGGGCCAGTGTCATTCAGTAAAGACCTGTGTAATATGATTAGCATAAGTGCCCTACAAGTAACAAACCCTTTGGTCAAGGTATGCACTAAGCACCAACTAAAACAAAGAAGAATTTTATTTTGGCTTCTGTGAGTACTGGGGATAGTCTGGCACTTGGTCTACAGAATGCTTCCACAGATTTTTCTTCTTGGGTTTTCTAAATAACCCTTGTGATTGCTTATTGTGTATTGCTTGCACAAAAACCACACATGGAACCCACACACTCCACAGAGTGATTCTTGTCTTTTAGCCATGGATCAGGGTAGAACCCTCAGACAACCTTCGACTGTGGGCTCTCCAAATCTAGATTAGAGGTAAACTGAAGTGTCTGGTTGCAGCACACAAGGCTTTTGCAGTTAAAAGCCCCACTTTTGAACTTTCTGGATTGGTTTCACAGCTGCTGGTCTCCTTTTATAGTGTTCTGATGCTGTACAAAGCACATGTCAAAGTTATGAAGGCAGACCGTAGCTTCCTGTGGTCACTTTATGTTTACATTCTGCTGAGGACACCAAACATAAGGCAAACATATAACTGCATTCTTGGGTCAGATATTTTTTCTTACAGGAAAAAAAGAAAAAAAATGGGTTATCCCAAAGTATGATAATGAGAGATGAAAGTCAGTCTTTTGTTTGAAATTATACTCCTTGGTCCTTAGAGTCAAGGATAATAATTTACTTGTCTTCATTTTCCAGGTGTTTTTGGAGACTGGAAGAATCTTTTCACTGAAGCTCTGAACCAGGATGCCAAATTCTAAGTGTGCTTAGAAGGAATTAAGCTGGGAGTGAAGTTTAAATATGATGTGTATTGCAAGGCCTGAACCTCCTTTATGTAAAAAAACCCACTAATGTTCAGGCTGCTTTTCATTCACTTCTGTTTCTTTTCATTCACTTTTCAAAGCAGAAACCAGGACAATATCCTGTTTAAAAACTTTGAGTATACACGCAATATGCAAACCTGTTTCTGCTGGCCTAACTCACACAAGCAATCCTTGCTTGTGCACTTAGTATCACTGAGGTCACTGGATTCTCTTAAAAGACCTGTAGCTCTTTGGCCTCCCTTGTTTTTAACACTGATTTTTAGCTGTGATTTCTTGTTACCCAGTAGAATGCTGTGTGAAATATATATATGTGGTAATTAAACATGCTGAAATCACTGGAAATGTGTTCTGTATGTTGAAAGTGATTTTCCAAGGGATTTTTTAAAACAATCATGAAGTATCATTTTGATTCCTAATTTCTAAGTTCATAGGATTCATATATAATTTTAATTTCTAAGTTCATAGTATAAAATGAAGTTTCAGAAGGTTTTGTAGTTGTCTTTTGCTACTTTCTGTGTGCTGACAAATGTAAGAAAAAAGTAAAGGAACTCAGTGGTGAAAATTTTCTCCCCATTTCAGCAATATTATTTTTTTTTCCTCTGATAATATGAGATCACCAGAAATGGAGCCTTTTCCTGGGTTGTTTGGGTTTGTGTCATGGTTTAGCCCATCCCCCCCATATTGGGGTAGAAAATGGTTAACTCCAGGTGAAATTCCAGCTAAGTAGCCAATCAGAGACTTTTGTGACATCTCTACAAATGACATATTTAACAAACCGAAGGAGAAGATGAGTTGCACAGAAGAAATTAAGGAGTTAACGTGGCAGCACACCCCGGCCCAGCTGGGCCTGGATGTGCGGCCCTCCCAGGGCCTAGTCTGGCCTGGGGAGGGCAGGGGTGGCTTGAAGCCAAAACTAAATCACCTAGAAACTGCATGCAAAAAATTGCAGAAGAATTACAGCCACAAAATATAAAGAAGCTGATGAACTCCCCATTGAGGGGCCGAGCCCCTCACAACCTTGGGCCTCAGTCCGAGGGCTGAGCCTAACACTAAGCCCCCAGTACTGGGGGGCCTGGTGCAATTTTGGACCGGGTGTGATGGCAAGATGACCCCTTTCACTGCGAATGGGGGAGCGGTGGGGAATTAGAGTGACCGACCGCAGCTGAGAGCCAAGATTGGGCGTTTGGCCAAAAGCAGAAAGTCAGAAGAATTCCAGAGAGCGAGAGAAGAAACTACTTGGAGCAGCAGAGCAGAGCACCGGAGAATGTTCTTGGGTATGGACTGAGCAAAGAAAACCCAGAACCCCTGTGACCTGGGGAGGGGTGGTGACTCTTCGGAAACCCCCCGAAACTCCTCGTGGCAGGAACCTCCACGGAGCCCTATACTCTGTGGTGACAACATGGTGATACGAGTGTTCCCTCGAAGCCCATGGTGAACCCTCAGCAGCTGTAGACAAGCGGCCAGAAGTGGGAGGCAAACTCCCCTACATTCCGATGGAGAGAGAGAGAGATTTTCTAGCTGCGGTGATTTGGAACTGTTACCTTAAAGACTTTTTCTTTTCCTTCTTCCTCTAGACTGTTTTTGGACAAAAGAAGGTTGGATGGTATTTGTAAATATATGTTTGTTATTATAAGAAAACTAGTTAGAATTGTTGTGTATATAAATATTCCCTTAGTTTTTATTGTGTAGCAATAAATTTTAATATTAATCCCCATGTCAAGAAATCTGTTTTGTCTATGCGAACTTTTCTTACCTATTAGCAAAATTTATGGGTTGATAAAAACCGTGCAGAAATCACAGGGCTAAACCATTGACAGTTTGTCTGTTTTTGCTTGGGTTACTTTATGCGTAACTGTAGTCCATATGGTCTCATAGCCAGGAAGTGGATTTTTCCTGGATGTCTGTCTGGCAGCTTTGAAGTGTCACAGTCCAAAACAGAGTGACTGTCCTTTGGTGAACCCAGAAGACCAGTGTGTACAAGACAGTTTAACACTGCATGGTCTCTGCCCTTTTTGGCTGCAGCTTTCCCTTGGGAGGCTGGTTAAACACCAGTCTTTGGCAGCTGGTTGTTTTCCCCACCAGACATATTTCCTTATCTCCGAAAATTAGGAATGCAAGGGAAAAAGTACTCAAGGAAAGAATATGTGTGTAATGGACACACAGCTGCTAATTTAACCAGTAGAGGAGGTTACAGTCTTCCTTCTCATAGTTTGTCAGATTCTCTCTGATGAATAATTACTTCTGGTAGGTGACTTGGCAGAAGGACTGTTTGTTGCAGATATATTGGGTAAAGAATGTGCCTTAGCCAGGCTGAAAACTCAAGTGTTGGGTACTTGAGGTGTTGACACAAATGGACTCCGTGAGACCTTCTGCTGCACACTTTGTTAGCTGATGGTAAACACAACAAACTCTCAGCCATTCCGAGCTGATGCCAATCCCCTTCTAAAAGTTTGCCAGTGACAGGAATGATTAAGACAGCTTAACTTCAGTGCATGATTTGGAACATCTTGTCATTTTTTATTCAGGTCTCTACAAAATCTTGTGTTTCTGTCTTTCTTTATGTCTGGCACATTACCCTTTAATTTTCTTCTCCCATTCTGTGTTTATTGCAGCAATGACAATTGTGTACAGCTCACTGATGGTGCAAAAACCCTTCAGCTGTTGGTCCTTTAGGCTGACTAGCTAAGCTGCCAGTGTCCCAAAGGCTGGTATTCACATGGTGAGAAGGAAGGATCAATGCAGATGTGAATTTCCTTTCAAAATTAACAGCTGTAATAGTGACCATTTAAGCAAACCCCAAGTGAGGCACCAGTAAGGATGGAAGAGCTAAACAGAAATCACAAAATCAAACTGTATCAGAATGAAGTGGGTTAATACAAAAAGTTTCAGGTTGCTAAAGTTATCTCAAACAATTCTGAGTTTCCCTATAACCTTTACATAGGCACTGGGAAAAGCAGCAACATTCCATGGCTATTTGCCTCAGCTGTACCTGCTTCAGCAGTAGGTCAAGATCATTGCTAAGCAATTAACAAAAGGCTTTAGTCAAGGATGGTGTTGAAACAGAAGCACTACTTATTAAAGTAGGTTGTCTTCATTACTGATAGGTCAGTAATAGCCAGGCTGTGCCCTTAAAGTTTAAGATTACAATGGAGTATTCCAAGGCAATTCAACAGGAAATCCTATCTCAAGATGCTAAATAAACTGCTGTTAAATATGCTCTTAAAAATAGATCTTTTGACCTGCAATGTTATTTAAAATGCAGTTGTTTAGCTATCTGAGGGAATGTTTTATAGGTGACATTCTAAAATTCCTTCAGTCTGATCTGCAAGTTCTTCTCAGCGCATACTCACATACTCAATAATTGCCAGCTAGTCATGACCATTAAAGAACCAGTGTAAGACTAGTGAGCATGAGGGTCCACTGATTTTTTTTCAGCTTTCTGTGTGTTACAGGTTTGGTTCAGTTTAAAATGATGTGGTGGGGTAACAGGGAAGAAAGCTAAACATAATGTCACTGGGGAAAGGGAGAATTTTTACCTTCCTCAAGCACTTCAGCACATTCAGGATGAAAGAGCACTGTGAAGTGCTTTGAGAGGGTGGCATTGGAGGTCAAATTCAGTAGCCTACAAAGATTGCTATTGACAGCAGCTAAACCAAACAAAGAGAAAAATTAAATTTCTCATTGTGGAAAATCACCAGTCACGTATTCTTTCAGTTATAAATACAGGGAGCAATTTTGTATATGTATTTTCTATTTCTATGTTTTATACGCTCTCTATATTTTAGTTTTTATGTTTTTTATTATGGTACTCAGCAGTAAAACTTAGAATGGTAATTTTGACACACATCGTTTAAAGAATATGTTGGATCATTCAGCTTCTAAAGCAGAGGGTTTTTTCACTTTTTTTCTGCATTTGTGATCTGCTTTGAACTTACCATTTTCCAGCAGTTGTAGGTATTTATGATGTCTACATTTATGGTAACTGGTAAGTGCTGCTCTATGAGGACTTCTGTCACCTCCACTTCCCTTATGGGCTGTTCAGTAACAATCATAAGTCAGAAAAGTATATTGAAATGATATTGAAAAAGAGAAATTGGAGGTCTTCTCTTGGAAAAGAAAAGCATAAATGTATCTTTTCTATGCAGAAGAGAGCACCCTTGTGTGTGTTCAGGGTTTCAATAACCCAACCAAAAAGGAAAAGAATTTTGGTACTGAGTAAAAGTAAGATGGGATCAAAGCAGGCAGAACGGAGCTCAATTTTCTCATTTACAAAATGTGAGCATTTCATATTGCGGCATTATGTAGTACATTAATTGGAAAGATAATTAATGTTGAGTTACCATAGAAGTGCTGTAAAAGTAGAGGGCAATATATATGACATCTACAGGAGCATCAAATAATTTTTTCTGAGGGTAGGCTGGCTGTTCTAAAGGTTGCAAAGTGGATTTATAATGAAGGGAGGACATGAAATACAACCATCACAATCTTTTTATGACAACAGATACCTGGACTTGTATTCTAATGTGTCTTTTTTTGTTCAAGTCCTAACACTGATCTGAATTTTGGCTGAATGATCACCTTTGGTGGGGATTAGCACCTTGTTTCACTTGTAACATACTGCAGAGCTTGGCAGTGTACGCTGGAAGTGTTGAAATGAGACTGGTTAGTGATTGTTACAGATGTTAATATTGTCAGGATTGATGCAAAGGAGAGAAATAGAACAGCACCATTATGAAGAAGTGCACACTGTGTCAGTGCTGTGTCTGAGTGAATTGATAGAGCACTCTGGTAAAATGTCATTTATGTTCAGATGTTTATGGTCGTAGATACAATTGTTCTGTACTGCTATGGCACTTTGTAATAGATGTAAATTGCATAATATGAAGTATTAGCCAATAAAATATTCAGTTTGCATCTGAATGAAGCAATTTTCATATGTTTATTTGGCTTCTGCAAAAACTTTAGAGGCTTGGGAAAGACAGAAAATTAGTCTTCGACTTTGCTCAAAACGTGAGATAGACAGGAACAGTCAGGAAATGAAAGGGAGCTGGGAATCTGGTGTCTTGGGAGGCTTGTGTATTTGTGAATCATCATCATGGCTAGGCTTCGCGAACGAAGATTTGAGAAGGATCTACCCACGCTTGTGAATAATATAACTTTATTGACATATGCTTGTGGGGTCTCCAGTGAGTTCCCTGCTGTTTTGCATTTTGCAAACCAGTGAAGGCATTTTCATTACTAGAACACTCATTAGCATTCCCCCAGGTTTCATTGTTGTGTGTTTTTGTTATATCCATAGGCAATGTATATATATTCAGAGGAAAAAATGAAATACTAGATAATCTTAGGCATTTGACATACGTTCCAATAAATGTTTTAAAAACCCAAACCAACAAACAACCAAAAATGGAGCACTTATGATCTTTTGTCTTTCTGATTTATTTCTCACAGAGAGTGATCAAAACAACTCTGCAGATGTGGTGAGACCTCGTGCCAGTGAGTGGGGGAGGCCCTGGGGGCTGGTCTGCCCATGCCCTGGGGGCGTTGGGGCATGGCCTAGTGGATGCTGCCTCTGCCAGAAGCCATTAAATAGTCTCCCAGTCACACAGGGCAGCCCTGCCTCATAAGGATGGGGCATTAACTGGGACTGAAGGATCAGCAGTGTAGGCTGGTCTTCCCTGCACCTCCATCCCTCCAATATCAGGTGTGGATGTCTGGTGGTGTCAAGACAGGTGTGAGCCCAGGGCCCTCACCATGCCTGGGGGAGGGAGCAGAGGGAAACCCCTCTAACCTCACTCAAGAGCAGTGGAAAAGCTCCGTGGCTGCCACTGCCCACTGACCTGGAGCTCTCCCACTGGAGGAGCTTTCTCTCTTGGGCTGTCCAATGCTACATGTTTGGCTTTTAAAGGGAGAGTTGTTATTCTGTGTCTGAAAAGTACAACTTAGCTCTTAGACTTGGGACAAATGTAGTGGGGAGTTAGTTCTCCTCCCAGTGACTGAGGGTGCCAGCCTTCCTGGGTTGAGCAGTGGTTGCAAGGTGGTGGTATGTGTGGTAGGTCCCCCATGTTGTCTGAATCTTGAACTCATGAGGATTTTTCTAGCAGTAAAGCCTGGCTGTGGTCTTACCAGAGAGAAAAAAAACATAGTGTGGGAGGATATGGGAGAACGGGAGCACACAAAACAAGCGGGTGCAGGATGGAGATCAGCTCTGAAGGTTGTATTTGTTTGATGAGTGTGTTCCCCACATGACTGGAGATTACAGTTTGGAGCAGAAAGCCTCGGAAAAGCCAGCTCTGCAGTGGTGCCAGTGGGAAGTGTGTGTGTGCTGCAGAGTCTCAGCAGAGCAACAAACATATCAGAGTGCTGGGGATTGCTCAGACTCCTGATGTACCTGGAGCAGAGTATTCATGTGTAGGAGTAAACAGGTCAGTAAGCAATCTTCTGTTGTTTTCAAATCCAAATGTCTCTGTGACACTTAATTGCTTTTTCAGGCCATTTTATGCCTCTCCAGCCACTGTGCCCTGACTGTTGCCATTTAAAATCAGCAATCTGAAGCACAAGAGACAGTGTGTATTTTATACATGGGTGATTTCACAGTTTCTGGGCAGTGGAGGACAGGCCCTCCAGGGCTCTCTCATGTTGTATTTTTCACTGTGGATGTTTTGAATGGTTTACGATTGGGGGCCATACAAGTGCTTTATCCACAAATGAAATGGGTGCTGGAAGCCCAAGGGCACCAAAAGAGATGAAAAATGCATTAATATAGAAGGACAACTATGTAATAGAGTAGAATAAGTATCATTATTAACTGCTGTAAATATAAGGCTGTTTGCTGGCCTGACAGACCCTTCAGAATAAAAATAGCAGAAGTGGCCCGAGTTTGTTTCTGAAGGAAAACTGCTCAAAGTCCATAAGTAAATCAAAGTCACTGAGGGTAAAAGAAAGAGATACTACAGTGTTAGCTTGGGTACAGCTATGCTGCAGTCTTTCAGAAGCAGAGGTACATGCTGATGCACCAAGGAAATTGTATCAAAGGAGGCAACCATGTAAAAACAGGGAAGTCAAACCAAATACATCATCTCATTGCAAAAGAATGAACATAAGTACAGAATGAATTAAAAGTAAGAAGCCAAAAATAAGAACCCAAAACTTGGGTCAAGATCGCTTTGGGCAAATTGAGCTACTCTTGCGTACTGGCACAGGGATTACATTTACACTCATTTATATCAATATACATGAAGTCTTGTTTCAAGATGCAGTGGCTTCAAGGACCAAATCCCGCTTGCTGTCTCTGTAACCCACTCATGGCAGCACGTCACTCCCTGAAGGTCCCACTACTCCCCACAGCTGCCCTGCTGTCCCCTGAGGCAATGCCAGGAATGGTGTCCTGGGCATGGGGACTACTGGGATACTACAGCAAATTTATTGTGAACTTAAAGAGGGGAAAGGAGCTTGAAAAGAAATACATTGACTGTTTGCTGTGTGGTTTGCACATAGTCATGAAGAAACTCCAGGCTAGCCAGACAGGAGTCAGCTCCCACCTGGGAGCTGCATAGTCATGATTACTGCAATCCCCAGGACTCACATTAGCAAGGATCACAAGCCAAGTTTATTAACTAACATAGTCCCTGGGCTACTTTGTGCCTTGGAAAGATGGTATAGATATTGACAAAAGGGGATCTAAGAAAATATTTGCATAGATAAAATGTGTTTATTTAAAATAGCCCCACATATCGTCTGCCAGAGAAGTTGTTTTGGAGATAAAGCTCATACTAATTACGGGAGGCTAAAGGGAGAAGTGGGTGCCAAAAAAAGTGCTTTCACCCTCTGCATTCCAGCTCTGGGGAGGGGGAAAGTGGGTTTCCAAATGTGCTACAACCTGCAGATTCTTTTAGCAGTTAGCTGCAATGGTGTCTGCGTTCCGTCTGCCACTCCCATGCAGTGCGCAAGGCACAGTGAGCCTTGTCCTACTATGCTTTACTTCTCCTCATTCACTGTATGGAGGACATCACCTGGGGGACATCAACTTGCCAACCTGGGTTGCTTGGTTTGTAGACTGTCTGTTCTCAAGTTGGTGTCTCTGAGGGAGCTGTCAGAGGATGTGGATGGTTTGTTCAGGTCTTTGGTTGGTGGCTCTGCATAGCAGGTAGCTCTTGTGTGTTTATTCTGCGGTGCTGTAGTTATGGCCCTACACAAGGAAGTTACCCTGACGGACTGGTGGGATGGGGAGAGTGCATTGGCTTTCACTGACAAGCTTGTGCATTATTCTCTGAGCTCTGGAGGATGTATGGCACATCTGTCTTCTCCTTGCTACTTTTCAGTGCTGTCACGGTCTTTCCATATTGCTTCTGTTTTAACCAAAAGCCCAGATTGACTAAATTTCTCATTGACTGTGAAAAATTAAGTCTTTGGGCTCTTCACGCTGTCTGTCAAGGAACGTGTGGGTATGGGGTATGCTGTGTTGAGAGCTGGGATCCTGACATCCTGGGATCCTGGCATTCTCGGGGCCTACAGTGTGAAGGCGGCAGAGAGACCACATAGTGTAGCTCTTCTGCTCTGTTGTTGGCAACTGTGGGCTGTCTCACTCTGCCCAGGCAGTAGGGATATGGCAGTAGCATGGCTGGAAGAGGTGGGCCCACACTTGTATGCTGATTGAGAGCCTGAGCACAGCCCCTCTGGCTGACACTGATGCTCAGCAGTATGACATAGATGAAAGCAGAGTCTCACAGCATGGATGCAACTGGCTTGAGTAATCCAACTTGCCAACTGTAAGCCAAATTTTGAAAGGTTAGTGTATCCCGAGGTGAACAGGGTGAGTAAATCCATGGCACCACTGAGCTGCTCATGGGCATTCTGCTGGGCATGGGAGTAAGCAGCCGCAGTATTGGTGCACTGCAAGAGCAAAGCAGCGAATGAGTTTGTTTTGGGGGTGGTCTGAAAAATGGTGGTTGTTATTTAAATATTGATACCTTCACTCACTAATCTTTTTAATGACAAAACTGAGTGCAATTTGTGTTCTGGGGTGATTATATATAAATCACCTCCTTTTAGAAATAGTTGTTTAGAATTAAATGGAATATTACATTGCTGGGGTTCACAGACTTTTGCTAACTTATATGAACACAATAGTTGGCATTTAATTTTGTGTGTAACTTATCCAAAGTTGGAACATTTTATAAGGATAATTGGTAAGTTGTCATGTAGGTGGTTTCTCTAAATGGCTTCACAGCATTTAGAAGGACAAAAGAAATTGCACATAAATAATAGGTTATTAGAAATAAATGGCTATGCAATTATTCATAGCAGCAGAAATGGACAATTCAGCTTACAATGGAATTCTTCAGAACACTATAGCTACAGTATTTACATGAAATGACATCTGAAATTTGCAGTTGGCTTTGTTTCCCATTTAGAATGCCTTGTGTAATTACTGTGCCAGTTCCCTTTTGAAGAAATCCATTATAATTTTAACTATGTTAATTCTGATGCTGTGAATAATTGGTCATACATTCAGTAAAATTGATTTTGTTTTTTTGCCCCTTAAATATGAGTAAACCATCTTATGGGGATATGTGCTTGATGTCTTTGGGGCCATCTTTTTCTAGTTTTTGCATAAGAGTGTCCTACAATTAATGCTGTAATTAGGAGCTAATTTGAGGTTGGGGAGAAAGTTTAGACCTATGCTTACCTTTGGAGAGCATAGCTGGATGTTGGAGATTCTTACAGAAAAAAAACCCACCTTTTTTTAATCTTCTGCAGACCATAAATGTTATCTCAAATTATGTGCCACATTCTGTTCTCAGATAAATGCTCTCCTTAGAATCAGATGCTGTCATGGCATTGGCATCAGTCTATTGGGGAAATGCTCTCTCGTGTATACTGAAAAATGCTCCAAGTCCCTTTCTATTGAGGGGAACAGGAGGGAATTCATGTTGTGCTCTTTTTTTGTGCCATGGGAACACAGTCAGGTTGCTGAGGTGCTGGCATTGGTTTAGTCAGTAAGTATTTGTCTTGGTCTATCTGTTTGATTTCCAGGTTTGGTCAAATATATGAAAAGACCTATCAAAATGCCCTTCAGCAAAACATGGCATGATCCTGTCCCGCAAATGTCAGATTACTATTTGTATTGCGACAACCCATTTCTCTGTGCAGATTAAAAAGAAAAAGCCCAATATATTTTTGCACCATTACAGGAGAGAGATGTCAAATTACAGGGAAAATCCTGAGGGACAGTGAAGTCTCTTCAGTTGTATGTAATTTCATCACTTCTCCTCTCGAGGCAATAGGTCTGAGAATGAAGCCATCAGCATCTAGGTACTGTCAGTGATTATAGGATACAAGAAATGTACTGGAGTTCTCATTTCATTCTTTACACTGCTTTTCCTAAAGTATCTGCTTCAGGTAAATTCCCAAGGGATTTCAATGTCTTGGTGCCCTGGGGTCAGACACTGATTCCTCCCCCTCTCTGCTCCTCTCCACCTAGCAAAACAAAAAAGCAAGAGGGACTGGCCCTCTCTGTTTAACTGAAGTAATCATGCCAGTGTTCCCTCTTTGTGTTTATGGGACAACCTTATGGTGAGATCATGCTCTTAACTTTAATTCTTTCTGCAGCCAGAGGGATCAAACCCAAGACATAATGGAAGTGCCGAGTTGTAGACTCCTGTGTTATAAGGAGATTTCAGCCACTCTCCTGTTGAAGCTGTTGCACAATCAAAATTAAGACTGAGGTACTGTGGCATTGGCTGGGCAAATGTAACTGCTATTGGGAGATAGGAGGCGAGGTGCTAAACTTGGGGAGGAGGAGGGAAGGAAATTACTGGTCGCTTGCATTCTGCAATAGTACATTAGCTGATGAACTCTGCATTATGCTGTGTTTCTTGAATGTAAATGGCTGCTGCTTCTGTGTCTGGAGCAGACAGCAATCCTAAGGGTGCATGTCAAGCAGGCACATGAGGTCAGAGGTCCTTAGGAAGCCTGGGAAATGTTCATCTGCTGAATCTGGCATGGGAGAATGAAAACATTATGGACATATGGGCATGAAAACAATATGATTCTCAGGTCAAATGGAAATTTCAGCTCTCAGAGTAACATTCATCTGGGCAGACTCCTCTGCCTGTCTGTCCTACACTCGCTGAATACGAGAGCACTTCATCATTTCCATGTCTCTCAGGACAAGGAACGGGAACTGCTGGGAAATAAATGGCAAAGAAAGGAAGCTGGAGCAATTTGAAAGAATGTAATTTCTAAAAGAAGAATAGTGGGAAAAGGTAGCTGAAGATTGCTAAAAATTTACTTACAACCCACTCTTCTGCTTGTACCTCTTTGTCCAACTGTCCTGAAGATACCCATTCTAGCATGTGCAAGATGGCTTTTATGACTGCCTTGTCCCACCTGCTCTGTGTCAGTGTGGACACACCTAAAGCAGCACAGAAAATATAGGAGAAGTGGTTTATTTGGTTTTAATGGCACTTTGCCATGGGTGCCTAGAAGAAGAATGGGTTAATCTCTAGTTTGCAGTATCCTTTCTAGCCTGTGCTGCCTCTGCAGCTCTTCTGGAGAGAAGAGATTAAAGAGCTCCAAGACTTCCTAGCATTACATGGAAATCTTGGCATGCAACGGCCCCGGAAACATCAGTCAGTTCTCAGCTTCTGAAGTACCATTTTTTTCCGCACTGTTTTTTTTGGGGGGGAATCTGTTCAACAGCACAAGCCCTTCTTACCTCTCATCCTCTAGAGGAAGGCCTGCTGAACAGGTGAGCCCAGTGCTGCAACCTGCAGGTGCCCAAGGTTTGTTAATTACCTAAAGCCAGTTACTTCAGGAGGGACAACTGAGGGGAGTAGCAAGGTGGAGAGGAGGAAAAGGAGGGAGCAGGTAAGAGAACATAATGTGAGGTATCAGTGAGTTAAAAATGTAGTAAAAAAACCAGTTAGGGTTATTGGCATTTTATAACCAGTTTGTTCATGCTACAGAAGGGTTCCTCTCACCCTAAGCTGTGTGTTGTTCCAAGGCTGCATGTGTATTCAAGGCACACACCTCCTAGTGTAGTTACTATTATTTTTTACACCAAAATACATTAAAAAACAATTTGTATGGGATTATTACTCTTGTAAACTTCTCATTATCAGTTGTATTAATCCCCAAACAAAGCTGAAACTGATGTAGTTACTGTTTTTTGACCAGCTAAATAACAGTATCTCCAGTACTGTTTACTGATTTTTTTTTTGTTGTTGTTTAACTGCTAATAAATTTGATAACATTTTACTTGTAGGGGGATTTTAGGCTAATGTTGAAAGACTGGTGCTAAGAATTAGCCAGTTATATTAGATGACTTTCCAAATTTTATTCCTCTTGCATAGAAGGATGCACTCTGAACCTAGTTTTCCTGCAGTGTTCATTTTGAATCAAAAGTAACTGATTTTTGCCTTTTTCTGATAAATGCTTCTATTGATTTTTCTACTAGTTAATCTCCTGCTTTAAGAAAAAGCACTTGTTTAAATCAATCCCTATTTAGAAAAACATGTGAGAACAGACTTAGCTTAGGGTCCTTTGTAGGACTCATGGGGGTTCTCCCTATAGAATAAGAGTGTTTGTATTATGAGGCTGGTTGGGTTAAGCTCATTAGTCATGGTCTCCCTCATCCTTCAACCACCACTCTTCTTGATCTCAAATGGTGATAGCATATTCCTTTCACA
This sequence comes from Oxyruncus cristatus, assembly GCA_013399855.1. NCBI lineage: Eukaryota > Metazoa > Chordata > Aves > Passeriformes > Cotingidae > Oxyruncus > Oxyruncus cristatus. The sequence goes on along the minus strand of VXAY01003856.1, from coordinate 586,856 downwards.
TAAACGGATGTTCTAAGGTGCCTGAACTCCAAAGTCCTTGAAGAGACTGTTGCACAGACTGCTGTCTTTAAAGCTGAAACTGCATTTTCTCCTTCTCATCCTTGGTCTGGGCTCCTTTGTCCCTGATGACTGCAGCTGTTCTTTTGGGTTCAGGATGGGAGTGGTTGCTGCTGCTCCTGGTCCAGTGATGGCTGTAACAGGAGGATGAGGGCCATGGATTTGTTGCTGAGTAATGCCTCTTTTGCCTTGCAATATCACTTTAAAATAGTGTATGACCTGGACACAAGACGTTGTTAAGCCAGCAAAACAAAGTAATACCGTTAGTTTTCAAAAGCATAATCTGTCTGTAATTTAATGGTACCTGAAATATGATCTTCTGGATCCCAAATTAGGGAGACTTCAAATGTTGAATGTCTTAAAACAAGGATATATATATATCTAGGGTTGGTCTGTTTTAGATAATGTGACCAGCTGAGAAATGCAGATCCAGAATTTTAACCATGCTCACTCTAATAAAGTGTGTTTTTCATTAGGATTCAGATTCAGGCCAAGAGCGGCTCTGACAGTGCACGATATTGCTAGGCTGAGAACTTCTCTTACCTGATAAACAGGGAGATGTTTAGTAAAATAACATGTATTTTAATGCAGCCATCTTTTGTCGCAGAATGTTAATGAGGGTTAATGGAGGGGTAAAGAACCTGTTTCCATAGGCTGAGGCACATCCATCTGCAACAGTGGAGTGCTTGGCATAGCAGCCATTGGCTCTCTTAGACCTCTAGGTGGAACTACAATGTAACTAAAAAGGAGCAAAGAGTTCATTCTCTCCTTCAACTGGATTATTCTAAAATATTTTCCTGCAGTCTGCTGTACAAAATGCCAAGATCCACCTTCTGTGAAGTGTTCCATGCTTATGTACATGCCACAGTGGAAAGCAAACACGTATACCCTACATTCGGTCATCCCTGCACTAGCTGCTTATCAAATAAGTTTGGCTTATACTGATCTTTTTACTGAAGGCCCTGCATAGGAAAGACACAAAGTATAGTATATTGCAGGCTGAAATTTAGGACCAAACCATCACCTGACTGCACATCTAATCAAGAAATTGCTTGAGATATTTTACTGGTATTTTTATTCTTTCTGTTGCTTGAGATCTAATACTGTAGGAGACTTAATGTTTATGATGACAGTAACTTCTATTTCTGTTGTTTATCTTCAGAAGATATCTTTTGCTGTCCTTCAGAAATATAGGAGTTGCCCCGATGTGGTTACACCTGGGATAAGGTTACTCTAGGTTTTGGGGAATTTACAAGGCCTGTGGACATCATTCATCCTGATTAAAGTTTCAGTCTATCCTTTAACAGTTTACTGAGCTAAAGATCAGATATATGGTACTAAAACAATTCAGATATAGTTATATTTGTTTCTATAGTTATTGTAATTCTGAATTGCCTTCCTTATGACAAATACAGGTGGTTCTTCTCTTCAGATTGTGTATGAAATTGCTTTGTAAGTTTGTAATAGTATTTGCTGCTCCTGTGTCTTAAAGGTCAGCTATTTATTGGGCCTCAAGTATAGTTTGGCATAACCTTCATGTGTACTGCCAAAGGTGTTGTCACATGCATGGAATGATGTACATTTTCTTCAAACAAGATAAAGATCTTAAGAACTGTTCATTTCCTGGAGCAATGTAAAAGGCTTGCTGACCTTTTGAAATTAAGTGTAACTGAACTCCATAATTTATTGATCTGCACAAACCCCTTCCAAATACCTTGAATTGCTTTGTGCTGTACTCCTGTCTTTGGCATCATGTGAAGTATTGAGCATCAGAAAGTATTTTGGTTATGCATTTAAGAATGGGGAACATGTGAATATATATTTATATGGATTCAATGGGTTATAATGACAGAGTGCTGATGCCAGGCTGCAAATTTCATTTTAATTGCAGGGTCAGTCCTTGCCTTCCTCCCCTCTGTTAATCTCCAGTGTGGACTGTAATTTGATGGTGCTGCAGTACAGGGCTGCCAGTGTAAGGCCATCAAATTGAAGGTTGTTTCCTTATATGTACTATGCTGAGCAACATGGAAGTAGGTGGTGTATCTTCTACATCAATGCATTGCATGACTGAGCCCTCAGTGAGTAACACGTCTATTTGTGGTACAGTGAAAAGGTGTAGAAAGTTGAATTTGGACTATTTTGCATCTTAAACATTATGAGATATTCAAGGATTAGGGATTTATATTAAAGTCCAATATTTCTAGGCAGTTTGCAATGACCTCTAGAAGTAAAATGAGGTTTTTGGTTTTTTAAAAGGTACCTTGACATGAAGAGCAACAGACCACCAGTGGGGCGGGAGGGCGTGTTAAGTTATCAGCCTCATGACTTAGCCAAGCTATGTTCCTGATCCAAGTAGTATGCAATACTTTTTCCTGTATGTTTTCTTGAACATATCTTGAGGACATGTTCACTTTCTGGCAGCCTCCTGCTGAAAAGCCACCTTATTGCATTCTGCCAGAGGTCATAAAACCAGTGACAGCCCTTCTCGGCTGTGCTGCTGTTGTATGGACGCTCCGTACAGCTCTGCCATGTGGCTTCTCCAAACAAGAGTGGATCACTGCTTATGAGCCCACAGCAGAGGGAGTAGACCATGTGTTTCGTGCTAGCACAAAATATTCTTGGGTAGCACTGAAGAGTTGCACACCCAGGCAGCCTCTGGGCATTTTTCTGTATGGAGATGTTCACTGTTGTGCTGTGTTTGCTGTGTTCATTCAGCTGATCCCTTGCGATTTCAGTGCCCACAAATGGAAAGTCACTGTTCCCACATTTATGGTCCTCCAGGTTAGGGGATTGGGCAGCCCAAGGTTTATCTTAACTTTCCAAATGTGTTTACCTGGAATTGCAGTGGAATATTCTATCCAAATTCTTGCTAGAAAATAAAATCTTTGTGAATATATAAATAGATTATATTTTAAAGTACCTAGAGAACTCCTTCTTTGTGGAATCCTTTGCACATGAAAATCAGGATTGTACAAAGACTTACATGGTGTTATGGAACACTCCTCCACCATCTGCTTAATAGAATTGATTTACAGAATCTAACTTGTAATCTGGAGAGGAAAAAAATCATTAGATATAACTAGAGCAGTCTCCTACTCTTATCTTATGAAAAGTTTAAAAATTCATTTTTTTCAGGTAAATAGGTTCGCTCCCGTGAGTAATATGCTAGAAAGCTATACTTCATCTGCACTAATCTCAGTGGCTAATACAGAAGATGATGGATAGTAATGAAAATATCTACTTTGAGGTTTTTTTTTAAAATTGAACCAGATAAACAACCCTTCATCAATTTCCAGTTATTACTGAATTCTAGAATTGCATCATGGCTACAGCCTTGGTCTGTGCTGAGCGTCATTTAATAAAAACTAGGTAAATTGAGCAAATGTGGTATCGCCAGCTAAAGTTACTGCATAAAGAAGAGCTAAGGGCTGCTGCAGACTTGAAATGTGGAATGTATCTTCAATAGAAATTTTTTCCTGTTTGTTTGAATTAATAGTAAAATATGAAAGACTATGAAAAATGACTTTTAACAGTATTTTCTTTCTTGTATATGTCAAGATATGTCTAAAATACTAGGATCCAAGTCTCATTTGAATCAACTCTATTCCTTTGGTTATTATAAGTCATACTTGCTCTGTCCTTAGCTGCCATGTGATTCTCAAAGTCACCTTTTTTAGTATGTTTTTTGCTTTGGTGTTTCGCAACGCCTGCTAGCTGTTGTGCCTAATTTGTCCATGGGGAAGATTTATGACTGAGTAGAGACAGGTCCTAGGGAAAACAGTATACACCCAGAACGAATGTTAGAAAAATTGATTTCCTTTTGGAAGGAAAATGTATATTGTACGTAATTATTTTCCCTGTGTAATTTTTGGTAGATCTAGCATTAGGCAGAGACAATATTTCTTTTAAACCTTCAGTACAATAATCCTAATATGGGCCATTACTTTTCTGAATTCCCTGGCAGACTTTCAGGTTGATGAATGCCTCAAAAGTTGTTTTATGTATTTATTTATTTTTAATTACTGACATGCCAGCATTTGTTCCATGATTTAGAAAATCAGTGAATGCTTAACTGAACCATTTCAGCAGGTTTTATCCTTTTGGATTAGCATGCATAAACCATAAATCCATTTACTTGATTTCCACAGGTGTTTTTTTCTTGGACAGTCAAGCAATCCAATGAATAGCACAGAAATACCCTTTGAGATATGAGCGTCCCTGTCCCTCGAGCACTTTTTGACGTGCGTGTGGTTAACCTCTGTCCACAGATCCATTTGCTCAGGAGAGCTATCAGGATAACCTTTTCTTCCTTGCAAAGAGTGAGTTTGATGTCTGTTTAACTCGGGAAGCCCTGCTTTTCCCTGCACCAGCAGCGTTGCAGAGAGGCTGGGTGAAGTGTGAAACATTCCAATGCAGTAGGCAGAGCTGGGAGTGAGGGGACCAGACAGGAGAACTGGATTATGATGACGTGTATAGTAATTCTGATTCTCCTATGTGACCTTAAGCAAATTGTTTCTTCTCTTGCACTTTAATTTTCTCTGAGCTGCAGGCAGATTGTTTCTTGTTCAGGGGCACTTAGCACCTCAGGTCCAGCTTTATTCGTGCTTTCATCCTTTATGCAAAGCCTCTACATGGGCCTTGGGAAGCTCATATAATTCATTGGGTAAGCTAATCTGCAGCTCCTGAGCTGTTTCTGTCAAGCCAGGGCAGCTCTATCTGGTTAAACACTGTATGCCTGCAGGGTTTCAGGTTTGATTCAAGTCCCTATGGGTCTCTTTTCACTAATTCCAGTGAGCTTTGGATCAGGAATTTAATGCTTTGTGGGACATTTTCAGTGTGGGAAGCATGCATTCATTCCTGGTGTTTCAGTACAGTTTTAAGCTCCTGACTAATTCCTATTTACAGGTTTTGCATTCTAATGATTTACAAATTTGTAAAATGAAAGCAGAATTATTTAGCTTTCATGGAGAATGCAGTCCTAGGCACACCTGGTCTAATTAGAGGTTTAATTTCTCTCCTGAGTTAAAGTCTAAATCCTTTTGACTCTCTGGAGAGACAGAGAATAAAAATGGTAGTGAAGAAGTATTGAGCAGAGCCAATTACAGAAAGAAAAGGATATTGTGGATGGCCATAAAACCTGCAAAGTACTACCACAGATACAGAATGAGATGACTCAGACGCTCTCTATCAATCTATCTCCATAGCAGGCTTGTCAGAGCAAGAGAAGCAGTTTTGAGGCATGCAGTTTTGCAGATGTGGTTGTAGATTAATACCTTTTGCATGTGATTTTTTTTTTTTCCCCCTGTTGCTGCAGGGCTGTTCCAGTTTCATTTCCCTTTGAGTAATCCTACTTCAACTTCTGACTGCATTTATTGTGTTAGCGGTCCAACAAAGTTTAAGAACCTCCCTTACAGCTCAAGGCTCATTGTATGGAAAGATGGTAGGAACAAGACCAAGTGCCAGTTGGAATTTATATGCTTGAGATTGAATTTAGGATAAATTCAGGCCCTTGAATCCTAAATTATGACCTAAAGATCTTTGTATAAGTACTGTTTAAACCCTGGAGGTTTCTAATTTACAAAGGCGCATCTTTGCTTGACTGGAGTTCCCCAAGTGTCTCCTCTCTATACATAGTAGGGATTATCCTTTTCTTGGCAAGTGAAGCAGCTCAGGTATTAAATGATGTCTGAGCTCTCTGTAAACACAGAAGTGAAAGTGCTCTTCTGCCTCCGGCTCATAGGCTGCTTGATTCTGCAAGTGCTCATGGAGTTTGTCTGTGATAGGGGGCTCCCTACAAAATACAGTTTCATGTGACTGATTTCTTTTTAGTTACACTTACAGAAGAGATAATATTGCTGCTTAATGTGGTGTGTTAAAGTTCTCTCCCAAGAGTGTGTGCTTGTGGTTTAGTGGTTAAGATGTGTAGCTGGGAGGAGGCAGACTTTGATTCCAGTCTTTATTTTCCGGTTGTATTTTAGTCAGTGCTGAATCCAAAATATGGACTTGGTTTGTCTGAAAAATCAACTTGAAAGGAGCCCACTCAGCTATAAGAACAAAACAGAAAGTAAATAATGATTAAAGTGCAGTTGAAAAACAGTTCTACTATGTTCTGTGCCCAGAAACAGTAAGCTGTATAAAACAATTTAGTCGATCTCTGTTGTATATTTGGATTAGGACCTCAGCCAAGAGCACTTACTAGTTTTCTGAATCTTTCTTTTACAGCATCAAAACTGAGTTAAAATTGCTAGCAACAGAAAAGTATTCAAACAGTGAAGCAGAAAAAAGCGTGAGGGGAGGATAACTCATTAAGTCTGTTCTAACATGAACTTCTTTCCCCAGGTCAGGGAAGTGGACAATACAGTTTCATCAGCTCATGAACCATGTTTGCATAAAATTTTTCATGAAAAATTTGTATTTAAAATGAAGGGAGAGAGAAACATAAATGTCTGCAGCTGTTGCTGTGCTGTCTTCTTCAGAGTATTTGGCTTTTGTGTGCAGTGTTCATTTTCTCAGGTGATAATTATAGATCTTTTCACTACATCTTTGCTAAAAAGGCAGACAGATGATGTTGGTTTTTTAAGAACAGATTGTTTTGCTCTTGGTTTGTATTTTTTGTTTCTTAAGAATACTTGTGCCCTCACTATAAGTGCTCAAAGTATGGGAAGGGAGGATAGCGAATTAGGAGCCTGCATAAAAGGCCGTGTATGCACATGCAACTGGCCCTATAAATGGATTTTCTACTGAGTGTTTACAAAAACTCATTAGTTATTCTTGACATTTTGGTGTGATGAGCTTCCTCAAAAGGATGAAAAATTAGACCTTGTCTCCTGGAAGACATAGGAAAGTCCTAAATGTTGACAGTAATTGCCTTGTCAAATAGACAAGAATAACGAGACATGAGGTAAACAGCTTTTCATTGTTTTATCTATATCATTGTACTATTGTGCTCACTTGATGCCTTTCTGTCTTGAGTCATTTTATTTTGATAACTCAAACTTGCAGCTAATTTGGTTCTTTTGAGAATTGGGCCTTTCTAATTCCAGCATATTTTAAACCATGTCTAAAGGACAAAAGTAAAACCTTATTGCCCAGCTTTCCTTCCTTCAATTTTGAATGACTTTCTTCATTTTTTTTTTTTTTAATAAATTGTTATTTTTATTGAAAGAAAGTGCTATGGTGCCAGTAATCCAGGGTTTGGCAGGGAGCAGTACATATACTGGCAATTCCTTTTTTTTTTTTCTGCCTCTGAAGCTATTTGGACCTGCTGTTTGCCCAGGCACAGCAGAGTTTTAGATTAGCAGAGTTTTAGATTTAGATTTTGAGTGGCCTATTTTGAGTCTCCCAGACTCCAGCCATCTTCTTCATTGACCACCATCTGAGTCAGACAGAGGCAGAACTGAAGGTAAAAATCATCATTATCATCTACCTTTTAAAATATCCTGCGATGCAGATGCACAGCCATTACATACAAATATTGCCTCTCAGACTGCCTGGTGCTGACACTGCCAGATATTTCAAAGCTCTCCATGTTATATGGATGTGGGTGTGCTTTCATCCTTAAAGGCTTTTTCCTGTTTGTATTTCTTCACTTGGTGTTTGTTTTTATTGTTGCCCACTGTTCTCCCCTATCTTCCTTTTTAATGTCTTGGGTATCTGTATAATTCCTGTCATGGAAAAACTGCTCCTTAGACAAGGTTAATCATAGTGAATGATTATCTGCTGAGTTTTCAAATCTCATTATGGAATAAATATTTGTTGCAAGTTTTCTGTTTTCCAGAAGTTACCCTCACTATTGACTTACAGGCAATTTCTTCTATTATCCCTCTCTTTATAGATCACCATTAACTTAGAGCCTTAAGTAGGGTAAACAAAATCTGCAAAGTTTTTGCACGGCCTGTTGCAATAGGACAATGGGTAGTGGTTTTAAACTAAAAGAGGGTAGATTTCGATTAGCTATAAAGAAGAAATTTTTTATGATGAGGAGGGCGGTGAAATATTGGAACAGGTTGCCCAGAGAGGTGGTTGATGCCCCGACCATCCTTGGAGACATTCAAGGTCAGGTTAGTCCGGCCTCTGAGCAACCTGACCCAGCTGAAGATGTCCTTGCTCACTGCAGAGGCATTGGACTAGATGACCTTTAAAGGTCCTTCCAACCCAAATTATTTTGTAATTCTATTTATATATCTATATCTATCTATCTATAAAATGTCTCTCCAACACTGTTACAAATTGGTTTAACTGACTTTTGCAGGCCAGGATGGAGCTGCAGATGTGAAGTTCCCTGGTGATTCGGGATAAGACCAGGAGATGTAAGCACAACCGAGGGACGATCACTAGATGGCAACGTTGCATAGCTGAAAGGGCCGGTCTCGTCTTCCTGTTGCAAGCTTTTTATTTATTTCTTGTAACCAGCAGATGAAATGGTCTTTTTCACTCAGGTTATTTAGCTAGGGTGAAGAGTTCTGTGAGACTGTAGGATGAAGGAGTAAGTTATCACTGCAGATTACACAGCCATCTCAGAAAATAAATAACTATTTAGAGAGCTCTTGTTTGTTCTCAGGTTGTCTGAGGACACACGCTGCTGCTGTTCCTCAGGGTAATGGCTTGAATTTTGGATAAAGGTCCTTAAAAAATAGAAGCCCAAACAGAAGGATTGTTACTGCTTTGTTTCTTCATGAAAATGTGCTTTTGAAGTTGTAATGATCTCTGACAGCCCTAAGCTTAGGTTGGGATATTGACCTTGTGCATTGACACAGTCTTCTCCATTCTGTTGTTGATGGATGATTTTTCACGTGACTGTTTTATAGCCAAGTGTAGTCTAGGTTTTGTACAAGTAAACACATAAAACATGAACAGCGTGCACTGCAGACTGATACTCAAACTCTGACCTGATAATAGGATACACTGTATGTGCAAGAAAGAGTAAACGTTATCTTAAAGCAGAAGCCTTGTGCTGAAAGAAGACAAAGCATAGGATTTCCTTAAAGGTGTAAACTGGAGGGATGAGAGGCCAGGAGTGCACTGTCATCTATTTGTTGTGAAGGTCTAGGTGCTTTTAGTCAGAGATTCTGGTGAACATCACGGGTTATACCAAAAGGGAACTTGCTGGGGGCTGAAAGTCTGTCCCTGGAATTTCTTCAGTTCCTACCAAGGCAGTTTCCAGAGATGAGGGTAGATATTTTCTTTGGAGTGCAGAAATATACTATTACAGGGGCACATTTCAGAAATCACTAGTGAAGTCAGGAAATATTATTTCTTAATTATAACAGATTAGAACAATATTCATAATTTGTGGGTTAAATAAATATATTCCTTTAAACCAATATGAACATTGAAGGCTCACTGGAATAACAAACCTCATCTGTGGCAGAGAAGAAACGATTTTCTTCTGATATAGTAGCAGATGAACATTATAAGATGATGATTTCAGTAACTTTCTTGAGGACAGAGACTCCAGATTCACCATATTGCGCAAGAATTTCTTTTGTGAGTTGGAGATTGCAGACTGGGAAAACACCACGTGTGTATCATACATCATATGCACCAGTATATACGTAGCCATGGCATTCTAGTATCAAAACTAATTGTAGGATGTTTCCGATCAAGTATTACCACTGAAAACAGGGAAGACTTAATGGTCTGGAGAAGCTGATCTCTGATCCTGATATATACAAATATATATCTGTTAGTTCTGGTCTCAGTGTTTTCAAGGAAGATAAACTCAGATTAGAATAGGTGTTAAGCACAGCCCCAGGTCTATTGAACCATAAGGTACAAGAAGAGATTCCAACAACTTGTTTGACCAGCAAAATGAAGGTTGAAAGGCTGTTTAGGGTTGACAATGACAAGGAAAGAAGGGGAGGGAAAGGCTAAAGAACCATGGTAGCAAAAGAGCAATTGCACATACATTAGGTATACATTTTAACTGTAAAATATGTCTTGCCTTCGGAACAGGGATGTCTACATGAACTTCTGACAGGCAGAGTGCAGGCAAGAGAAGCCTAACATGCTTTTCTTGAATGAATTATATGGCTTGGTTGGCAGTAGGAGGACGGATCTCTTCGGCTCTTTTCAGTCTTTTAACACACATACAACTAAAACATTTGATGTGTCAGTGAATAATCATGCAATAGTGGACTATACTGTGGCTCTAAACCACACTGCTTTGGGAAGGGCTGTGAGCTGGATAGCTCAAGGATGTGCTTCAGACACCAGCTGTTTTGAGGAATACTGGGGGAATATTTAATAGTAGCACTAGTCTGAGTCTTGATATGGGGATTTCAAAAGCTAAATTGCTCCTCTGCTGATACTGACATGGACCTAATTTGTCCTCTTGTCTCTGCCAAGCTACAGTGCCTTTGTCAACAGTCATAGAATCATAGAATCAGACGGGTTGGAAAGGACCTCAGAGATCATCAAGTCCAACCCTTTGTCAACAGTCGAAGCCTTCTTTTTTTGGACATTAAGCCTGAAAAGGGCAATATTTTAAATCTCCACTCACTTTGATGCTGTTTCCTTGCTGTCTTGTGGTCTGGGGCAGATAGAAATGGATCTGAAATGCACAGGAGGGAATGTGGAACATGAGGATGTTATATCTTCCTCAGATCTTCAAGTATGTGTCTCCTTGTGTTTTCTCTTCTCACCTGTACACCTGAAATGACAATGTCTGGTCATGACCACTTTACAGCCTGTATAGCACAAGATGATAATCACAGAATCACAAAATTGTTAGGATTGGAAGGGACCTGTTAAATGGCTGTGGTGTTACCTTTCCAATGCTCTGATCCTGAATCCCACAGCAAAGAAAGTTTCCTCGGAAATCAGGCAGATGATCCCGCCTTTTCCCATTGGGCTGAAGGGTGGAAAAAGGGGACATGTGCCAATATGTTCACGTAATCTTAATGCAACTAAAGTAGGCCCTGGAAATTCCAGGCATGTTGAAACATGACTTCAGCTTCTTCTTCATGGGAATATTTGCAAAGACATCCACAAGGAGGAGCCCGGTACTTGTTGAGGATGGGTCTATCTCTGTCGCGTTTTTTGCTGCTGCATCCACTGAGGATGCCTTGTCTTGAAGCATAATTAGCTCTGAGGAAGAATTTTATCAGCATAGTCTTTGGGGAATGGTAGCATGTAAACACTTATTAAAATGTTATTTTGGGGTCATAATTTTGTCATGAGCCAAACTTGACAGATGCAGACAGAAGAAGGGGTTATCTCTCCACAGGGACCATTTGTGTTTCCTTCTGAAGATTTACATCAAATGGTGCATTTCCCTTTGGTCTGTGGGGTTGTACAAGGATAGAGAACATTTTCCTATTTGGAATAAGAAAGCAAGAGCCTTTTACATGGGGAAGTATATGGGCTGTGTATATTCTTATGAGTAAGATTTTCCTTCTCGTAGCTTCAGAAACAAGAGCAATGGGCATTAATCTACACAGACATCAGGTCTGATTTTCATTTTTCTTTTCCTTTTATCTCTTCCTTCCTGAAAACTGCCACTCAGCTTCTTTTAAGTTAAGGTAATGAAAGGTACAAAAGAAATGTGTTTTTGGCTCTGTGATCTTACATAAGCTTGATGTATGACTGGATGGATTGCTTCGTCTCTGCATCTTGACTTTCTTTTGGCAGAATCATAGAATGGTTAGAATTGGAAAGGACTTTAAAGACTGTCTAATTTTAACTCTGCTGCCATGGGCAGGAACACCTTCCACTAGACCAGGTTGCTCAAAGCCCTATCCAACTTGGCCTTGCACACTTTCACTTTCAGGGATGGGACATCCACATATTCTCTGGGCAACCTGTTCCAGTGCCTCACCACCATCACAGTAAAGACTTTTTTCCTAATATTTAATCTAAGCCTGCCCTCTTTCAATTTGAAGCCATCGCCCCTTGTTCTGTCATTACATGCCCCTAGAAAATGTCCACTACTATAAGGTCTCCCCAGGGCCTTCTCTTCTCCAAGGTGAACAGCTCCAGCTCTCTCAGCCTGTCTTCATAGGAGAGGTGCTCCAGTGCTCTTCATGGCCCTCCTTTGGACTCAGTCCAGCAGGTCTAGTCCTTCTTGTGTTGGGGGCCCCAGAGCTGGATGCAGTACTCAAGGTGGGGTCTCATGAGTGTGGAGCAGAGGGAGACAGTCATCTCCCTTGACCTGCTCTCTACACTTCTTAAGATGCAGCCTAGGATACAATTGGCTTTCTGGGCTGCAAGCACACATTGCTGGTTCACGTCAAGCTTCTCATCCAAAAGCAATCTGAAGCCCCTCTTGGCAGGGCTGCTCTCAATCCATTCTCTGCCCAGTCTGTATTTGTGCTTGGGAATGCCTTGACCCAGATGCAGGACCTTGTTGAACTTCATGAGGTTTTCACAGACCCACATCTCAAGCCTGTCAAGGTCTCTCTAGAAGGACCACTGTTCTCCTTGCTTTCTGTTGCGAAGATGACTCCTTTCTGTGATAAGTTTTCTCCAATACTGTCTCACATGAGAGTGCATGGTTACATAGGGGCTGTCTAACAGAGTATCCCAAGATGACTTAATCTCTTTTCGCTTTTATAGTTGGGGAGGGACTCCATTTAGATTATAGGCACAAATCTACTAATGCAGGCAGATCAGTGATGGCTTTGGGACTACCTGCCACTGACTCTGATGGATGCAGCCTCCTCCCTAGTGAAGGGGATGTTGTGTCACTCCATCCTGTTGTGTTGCAGTGTGTGCTTCCTTGGGCAGTGATGCATGGAATGGTGGCAGGATTACAGACATCTAACTGTCTGCCTTCTCCTCTCCAGTTAGTCTGTTCTTGTGACATGACTGACAAAATTTCCCCAGACTTCAAGACTAGGAACAAGTATGTTAAATTTTTTTTTTATTATTTTTTTAAGAACGAATTGCATTTGAAATGTGAGTAGGAATTTAAGTGCAACCTCCTAAAATCACCTAACACTACCTTTGCCATCTGAATGCACAAATACACTTCAAAAGCAGGAAACCAACATGTTCTTAAAGTCTTACTTTTATCTTGCTGTTGCACATTGCTGCATCAAATTCCCCGAGGTAGTTGACTTCACTTAGAAGCCTGATTCTCATTGCACCTCACAGGATTTTTATTCTGGGGCAGCCCTAGTACCCACATTTGGGTTTTGCCTATGTAGTTTTTACAAGAGCATACCTTCCCTAGTATCAGTGCTGCTTCTCCTGATTTGGAGTGATGGCTGAACTGGCTCCAGGAAATCACAACATTCAGAGGACCTGCTGTTACCTGTGTTGTCATTCCTGGACACAGGTATCTGCCTTTGTGGGAAGGATATGCAACTGTTCTTTGCTGTTAAGTGAATGCAAACAGTGCCTAACACTTTCTTTGGTACCTACTGAAAACTGTAGGAACATCCTCTGTTCCTCAGTGCTCATTAGCAGTGAAATTGATAACATTATCTGATTGTCCCAGCATGAACAGGGCTTTGGAGGTTGATTAAATGCAGAGGCAAATTTGAAACATTAAATTAGTTGCAGAAGTGTTTTTTTTCCAAGTGGACTGGGGAAAGTAGTACTGATTGCTATTGCACAGTAACCCACGGGGGTCTTTGTCCTTTACCTCTACAGGGGCTTAAATGTATTGTGACATTTTGTTTCCTCCATGGCTCTGTAATGAAGAGCGATTAGGTTGTGGTCATGGAAAGAAGCAGCGTGTGGGTATGTGTCAAGAGATTTGTGTTGTGCCTTGGCTGTTTCAGACAGACTCCCTGCTTATGTTGAGGTAAGTACCTTTGCCTCTGCTCTCCACCTACAAAATGAAGCTAATGTGACTGCAGTTGCCTGGGGACATCAAGAGGCTCGATGTTAAAAGCTGATAATGACCACCAGCAAGTGAGCCTCTGGAGACAGATTATATTAAACAGATTTTTTGGCTTAGAAAAAAATCCACAACCCTTTATGTTCTCCAAGAGTGGTAGGAGTTGTGGAGCTAGTGCTCAGGGTTAGGGAGACTTTTGAGTGTCTAAGAAATGCAGAGCTGGCTTTGAAGGCTCTCCCTCTTTGCACACCTAGAAGTAAAGAGTGCTTGGAAGCCTAGGAACTAGAGACAGTGCAGGCAGTTCTGTAAGGCTTTGAGAGGAAGCAAGATGGCTGATTTTTGAGTCAAGAGTTTACAGAAATGGCTGGCCTGGGATTTCTCTGAGTGAGAGAGCAGCCTACTGTATGTTTCCCTTGGATTTAGGGAAAGGATATGCTCATTTCTTCTTAGCATAACTTTGCTCACTTACAAAATTTAATTCTCTCTGAAGTTGATTGACCTACTGGAAGAGGTCTCCAAACCTCAACCACTTGCAACCTTTCCTGTCACAAAGGTCACGTTGCTATTTTTTTAAGTGCCTCTTGGATCCTCATTCTGACAGTGCTGCATAAGAACAGAGACTGTTCTTGTGTGCAGGCTGAGGGAATGGCTCACATCTATAACTGAAGAATTTAAAATTAACCACTAAGATAAGACTTTGTATTAGTGATTCATGGATCCCTGTCTAGTAACTAAATAAAACAGAAAAGGAATGACCTGGAGATTCCTCTAGTTCCTTTCAGGATAAAAATAGGACTTCAGTTGTGGTGTTTTTCTCCGGTGTCAGTTTTTGATGGGGCACTATCAGCTTGTGAGGGCTAGGATCCTCCCAACCTCCTCTCTGGGGTGCAACCAGCTGAGATGTTAAGTGTAGTATTTGCACCACACTTTAGTACCAGGCAGGCTCTTGCGGCAATGAGTTTAACTTTCCTTTTCACTTCCCTTTCCATTGTCTCTCCCTTTCAGCAATGTAGGTATTACTTTCAAGGCCAGATTTCTGCTTTGCTGCAGCATGTGCAGCACCTGTCAGCCACAACGCATGAAGAGCATGGGATTGGGTGCTGTGGATCTGAAGCTTTTTGCACAAATTAACGTGCTTGTGCTCTTTGAAAGTACAATTCATTTTGTTTCCCTGTGGAAAAACTCCACAGGGTAAGATAGCATCTTGTAGTGTTCTCGTTCTGTTTCCTTAGTGATGTCTCTGCCATCCTGTCCAAATGAATAACAAAGCCAGATCTGCAGTTTTGTCTTGAAAGGTATTAAAAATGAACTCCAGCTGCCTTTGTTCTGGTGTATATAAATTGTTAGCTCTACCGTATGCTACAGAACAGGAATTTGTTTTCTGTTTTCTGGCTATTGGTGGTGCTGATATACGGCAGAAATGCTGTAGTCTGCATTTTGCAAGCAGTGTAGACAGTGTGGAGCAGAAACTAATACAAATATGGCTATTAAAGTATACAATAAATTAAGCAATGCTGACAGGGATGTGATAAGATACAAATAGGTAACATCGAGTTGTTGTGCTTACTAGGGCTGTTTCTCCACAGGCATAATCAAGTAGTGATTCTTATGTTCTTTCACTCGTCTTCCCTCCCTCCAGCATATTTTTCTGTCTTCTCTCCAACCTAATTTTTTTGCATGTTTCTTCCTACCACATCAGCCTTGAAATCCAAAGACCAGCTTTTTGAGGGGAGATTATTTCTTCAGAGAGAAGGACTAAGAGTAGAAATTGGACATAGCTTATTGTTTTCTGAGGGAAATGGCACAGACCTAAATGAAGCATACTGACTTACACATGCCAAGGACATAACTGCTGAAAGAGCCATCTCCAGATTTTGAGCATACAGTCTACTGCAGACATTTCTGCTTTGGGAGGTGTTCAACATGAAGCAGGTTAGTGGGATTTGAGATTGTGGCAACTAAAGTACACTTGAGAAAGGTTTGTTTGAAACCTCTGTGTTTATTTAGAAGGACCTTTTGAAGTGTGTGCTTTTTTTCCAGCTGGGAAGGGAGATGGGATAGAGGGCTGAGGGTCAGACTATCTTAAAATCAGCTCACCTCTGCCAGCCTGCAGCTGCCATGTGTTTGGAAGGAAGCACTGTAACCCCTGGGGCTATGAGCAGAAATGATGTTATGCTTCAGTTTGATTACCATTCTCTGAGTTTTTAAGGCTCCTGTCGTTTATTGCTTGGTGTGAGTGCTAGGGTTTTAGTATAGTGAAGGTCACCCATCTGGGACTTTGGCTTTGCTATGTAATTGTAAGTGACACCTCCCTTCCCCCAGCTTGCTTTTATATGAAAAAAGAAAAGTTATAATTTGGAGCCTGAGATTTTTTTTTTTTTTATTATTATTGTGAAGAGAAGTCATGTCTTTCCTCTAAGGAAACACCTGGAAAATTAACATTTTATGGTGTGCCAAATTAGCTCCTTTAAAACTGCAAGGTGAGAAAGGTTGTTAAGTCAGAGGCTCACAGAGGATTTCTTCAGCTCAGTGAAATACCTGCATGGCCAGCAACAAGTAGCTCTGAAGACAAGATCAACATTTTGCTTGTATTGATCAGTTCTCCCCAATCACAAGACTTGTTTAAAACCCTGAATACCAGCAATAAAATAAAGCCTTGGAAGGTTTGAATGAACTACTAATGAAATCTGGAGTCTCCAGGACCAAATTTACCCTTGATGTTACTATTCTAGAATTTTGTTCCCAAACACTTAGGATGATCTGGTGTGTACCTACCTTGTCTGTGTGTGTTTTGTTTGCATCTAGACATTTTAAAATAAGAGATGCCTACTCACTAAATGTTTACACCAGGTCAGCTGTAGGGAAGGTTTTGGGACTGGGAAATAATTTGAAACCCTGGATCTGTCATGCTGGTAAAATCCATCCAGAAGGTCAGCAGCCCCTCTATTTGGTATGCATGGCTCTTACCCAGGAACCTCAAGCAGGAAATAAATAAAAAAGAGGTAACTTTTTGAGTCTTGTGTCAAGTCTGAACATCATCATGACTAATTACAATCGATATGTAGCTAAAATACAAGCTACTCTGATAAGCTTTTGTATTGTAAGGCTGGAGATGGAGAGAAGCTGGAGAAAGAGGCCAAAACATTATTTTCAGAGCTACCATCATCTCAGTCACTCTTTGTCTGATTTAAGATTTAAACGAATAAACAAACCAGAACATTCTCAACAAGAACTATAGTTTGTGTTAAACAGATACTAGGCAAGGTAGTGCCTAGTACCGAAGTTCAATTAATGAGTTTGTATGAGGATTTGCTTCACTCCGGTCTTCAAATGCCATTATAATTTTACATATTTTAAAAGACAAAATGCTGTGCTGATTAAGTTCGTTCTGCTTCATTTTTTATCTGTTAAGAAAAACCTTGCATGCTGAGTAAGAAAATGGATTGTTCAATAAGCATGCCATCTTTCAGTGGCCTTACACTTCAGTGAGGAATTGGAATTACTAAATGCTTGGCGATGATGGGGCCCATCAGCTTCTTTGTTGCCTGATTTGGGAGATTTATGTTCAGTCATTTGAAATCCCACAGTGATGAAACTTAATATCCAGGTTGTCAGGCTAAATGCATGATCTTTTTTTAATATAAAATGTTTCTGATCTGTTAAGCTGGTTCTGGAGTTATAAAGTGAGAGAGGACTGCTAATTTCTTAAACTTCAACTTTTTAAAATGCTGAACCTAAGCCTGAAATCAGCTTAATGCTACAAATTTGACATGTACAGATGATTATTTTGGCTTCTGAAGATACTGTTCCCAATGGTTTGGCCTGGTAAGGCTCCCAGCCTCATAATAAAGCTGTTGAATAAAGCGACCTGGCTTTCCACATCTGTGCAATATCACAGACTTGAGCAAAAGCTAGGTGGGTATCTCGAGCAGCACAAGTGTAGTGCAGTGATCAGGGAGCAACAGTGGGGGGCTCAGAGCTGTGAGAAGGCTGCAAGCAGAGCCCAGGCCTCATTGGGGTACCTCAGGCTGCCTCACCAAACAGCAGCAATTCCAACTTTTCATTCCCATCTCTGGCAGTAGGCACTGCAAGGGAGAAAGCAGACCCCCAGGAAGGTGTTTGGACAGATGTCTGGTTTAGATAGGAACTTAACCCAGTATATTTTAAATGTCAACTAAGGCATGTTGTGTAGTGTTGCCAGGGGAGAGTGCCTCTTTAGGACCTCTCTCTCCAAACCGAGCCTGGTACTAATGAAACTCTTGCACACGCTGTATACAAGTGTGGTGCTTGGTTCTTTTTTAATTAGTCCGCGCTGCTTCAGAGGTGCTGGAGAAAGAACATGGGGTTTGTCACTGAGTCCTAAGATTTCCCTGGTGTGGTATCACTGTACCAAGTGATGTTGCTTATGGAGCAAACAGCACCTAAATTCACAGGGACTTCACTAAATGGCTCGTCACTTTTGGTCTCTCAGTCATTTAACAGGATTCTCAGCCCTGAGTTTTGAACCTGGCCTTCCAATGGGATACAGTGAGCCTGTAGGGGTTAAACTGCAAAGGAACACGTGCATAAATCATTCTTTTTTTTTTTCTTCATTAAAGGCAATTAAGTAATGTAAAATTGCCAAGGGGAGAAAAAAAGTTCTATATTCATATTATAGAATTTCATGAGATTCTTATTATTCTTATTGTAGAGGAAGGGGAAAGCCCCATAACATTTGCAATGTGACATATATGTCGTCTTTCTTCTAATGAAGAGTCCTACAGGTTGATTGCTTTCTGCTTTTGAAATCATGACAGAAACAAGCCTGAGGAAAAAGAACAGTGTGTTTTGTCCCTATCCTATACTATCTTAGAACCACCCACAGACAAACTGGTAGAAAGTGTTTCTTGATCATGGAAGATGGATGGACGCATGGCAAGAGCTAAACTACCAGCTTTCAAATTTGTATCAATTTTGCCTCTGGGTTTGAGATGATTACAACAGGTTTTAGCTTGAAGTGCAAAATTGTAGTCGTAGGCAAATATGGCATTTTTGCTGCTGAAAAGAAATATATAAGGAGGTGTGTGAAGTAGATGTACTTTTCTCATTGCCTAAGCCAGCCAACTAAAAAAATCCAGTTGCTGTGTATTCAAACATCAGGACTTTTAGTACAATCTGAATGCCAACATACAGGGAAGCTGTATTCTGTGGTATTTTAACTTCAGCAGAAGATTAGAAGCAAGCCCCGAGCCTTGCTACTCTATCCTGATTATTTTTGTTTGAACTGGAAAAGCTAATCTATTTTAATCTCATTACTACCCCCTCAGCTCTACTAATTGAGTAGTTTGTGTGCATAGTCTGAAGGTGAAAATATACACTCAATGAAAGGAAATTTTTTTGATGTTTCTAGATATTTTCAGTTTTTGACAATCATTGGATTGGTATGTGCTTATCTTGCTTTGTTGCCATAGAAAATACCTACAGCCTCTGCAATCTGTGTAAAGTGCTTTAGTATGTCATCAATAACATGAAAAATTTCATTTTTAAGGCTAAATCTTGTCCTAGCTTCAAATTAATGACTATCTAGTGTTTGACAACATTCTACCCTCTGGTTTCTGAAAGTCATTTTAGAGCTGATACAGCTGTCAGAAATGTGGTCCTAGTTCTTGTTCTTCTAAAATAAAGTTGCACAAGAAAAAGTTACAACAGAAATAAGTCTTCTCTGCAGTCTGCGAAGAGACAAGGCTCAAAATTGAATGAGGTGTGGCGTTATTACATATTAGGATTAAATCTCGACTCTTGAGTTTGCTCTCATGGTACTTCATCTCCATCTACAAGCAATAAAAGAGTCCTCAAGATGAGCCTAGTGGTTCATCTCTTGAAATCTTTTCTGCTACTGATCGGTACTTTATGATCAAGAGAAAGTTTCAAGCTACTTAGAGTGATGACTGGTGTGATGGGAAGGACAGTGGCTTTCACTTCGCATGTGGTTAGTGGTTAATTCATCCTCTGGGTTTTGATTGACTTTAGTAAGTGGAGATGTTGGGATTTCAAATCTTCTTATGAAAAAAGTGGCTTTGCTTATGCAGTGTTTCTGGAAATTCATGTTCTACAGGAGTGAAGAGAGGATAGAAAAGTGATTATCTGTATGGAGGCATCTGTGGCATCTGTGAAGGCAGAAGTCTATAGGAAGAAGGGAACTCATCTCCTTTGTGCTGTACTCTCTTCCCTGTATTTGCTATTTCAGTTTTAACAAATCACATCACAGTTGAGTGCTTTAGTCCATACTGTAAGCACTGTACGTTTTCCTGAGTGCCCGAGTCTTCTTTAAGTGACCAAGCAGCACAATCTGTCTCCACAGGGCATATTCTCAGTGTGGTGTTCAGGGAAAGAACGTGCAATTAGAACTAACCAATTAACTGTAATAGCTCTTTATGTACTACACCAAATGCAGACCCCTGTGAGAGTCAAGGCATTACCAATTAGCCTACATCTGTCCGGCAACAAAGTTCTCTTTGATCTTTTAAGTCTAATCTAATTTTATTTGTAAGTAAAGTTGCAAAGTACAGTTTGAAAGAGATAAATGGAAACACTGTGAAATGGCCCTGAATTTGGTATTGTAATTGCTGGAGGACATGTTTTTTTTTATACTGCATTTTCTGCTGTAAAGTGACTGAAGCATTGTCAGCCAAGCTGGCATAACTCAAGACCTGTTGGGTACTAACAATTCTTACAGGTAATAAAAGAAACGCGATCTGTAAAGGTGCATGTGCTATGATTTGGGGACAGGCATTTAATAGGTTAGTGTCACAATCTTTTATTCACAGCCATTCTAGTAAGTATGTTGATGGAATAAAATGAAGGCTGCTTCAGATGGAGCCGGAAAAACTGGCATGGATTCTGGTGAAGAGGTGGTAGGGAAACACAGCATGCCTTAGTCTTGGTCACTTGGCAGTCAGGTGTTTTTTGTCTACATGTCCACTCCTCTTCTAGAGGAAATTTTGCATTATTAAAATCATAGGGCATCTGATTACCTGCAGGGATAGTTTTCCTTTCTATCTGTTTTAATCTGAACATAAGGCCATCTGAAGTTATTGTAGCATGTCTCTTAGGGATGTTATACTTCATGAATATATGGAGGGTGAACTGTTCAACAGGGCTCAAAAAGCAGTAAAACAAAGCAAATACATCAAAACTTGTTATCAATAGGAACTTACATAAAAGTAAATTCACTTTTTCTGTAGCTCTCTTGCAAGAGGCTGTTGAGGAAGAACTATTGTTCAGCGAGAACCACACCAAGAAATAGGTCAAAAATAATTTTTAAAAATAATTACAAAGTAAGGGAATGCGTGCACAGCCATATTATATCACAACCTTACTGAACTGACTTCTGTTGATGAAAACTGAACCTTTCTAACCAAAAAGAATTTTGAAGCATATAATAAAGAATGGGATGGCATAGTTTACTTTTAAGAGAAGCACATGAGAAGCACAAGGCATTCCTTATCCCGTATTAGCCTACTGTGAGGCTTTTAAAATATTCCCCTGCAGAATTTGGTGCTGATGTGATACAGTGTGGTTGAAACAGAGGACTCATCAGATATGTGTGTTCCTACGTTCCTAAATGCAGATTGCTCGCTTGAAAGTAGTTCTTGCTTTAAAGGTACAAAAAGAAGTTCTGTTATGCAGCACCTTCCAGTGCATTGGGAAAAAGAAATTTAACTTTGTTTCATTGTATAATTGAATTTAATAACTTGGTATTTTTCAGTGGTGTTTCTAAAAAGTACAAATATGAGAGGCAATCCTAATCCCACTGTTTTAAAGCTGAATTTTGTTTCATTTGAATAGTGAAGCTCTGTTGACAGGAGGAAAAGTGACAGCAAAACCTCAACTTTGGACATGAAGAGAGCAGACTTCAAGCTGCTCAGGGAATTAGTAAGTAAGGTCCCCTGGAAAAGTGTTTTTGTGGGTACTGGGGTCCATCAGTGCTGGTCACTTCTCAAATATCACCTCCTAAGGGCATGGGGACAGGCAATTCCTAAATGTTGGAAGTCAAGCAGGTGAGGCAGAGGAGGCATCTTTTCTTGGAAATAAGGCAAAAAAGGAAGGTGTATGTCCATGGAAACAAGGTCAAGGGACATGGGAAGACTACAGATATTCTGCTTGCCTCTGTGGGGAGAAAATTCATGTGGCCAAAGCTCAGCTGGAGTTGAAGCTGGCCAGAAATATGGGGGTCAATAAAAAGCGTTTTTTCAAATACCTTAATGGCAATAGGCAGTATAGAAATATCCTTGGCCCGTTACAGGATGAGGATGATGACCTCACAAACAAGGGCAGAGGCAAGGCAGAGGTGTTTAACGCTTTCTTCACCTTTGTCTTCAACATAGATGACAAACCAAGGAGGTCTCAGTGCCCTGAGTTGGAGGACTGTGACTGTGAGAATGATCAATTCCCAGTCGACCCTGCAATTGTGTGGGATCTGCTGCTCCAGCTGGATCCCTACAAATCTATACAAACATTGAATATTGTGGCAATTTGAGGCACCACAATATAAGAAAGATATAAAGCTATTAGAGAGTGTCCAAAGCAGCACAATGAGGATGGTGAAGGGCCTTGAGGGGAAGCCTTATGAGGACACTTGGTCTGTTCAGCCTGGAGAAGAGGGGACTGAGGGGAGACCTCACTGCAATCTACAACTTCCTGATGAGGGGAAGAGGAGAGGCAGTCATTGATCTCTTCTTTGTGGTGACCAGTGACAGAACCTGAGAGAATGGCCTGAAGTTGTATCAGGGGAGGTTTAGGTTGGATATTAGAAAATGGTTCTTCACCCAGAGGGTGGCTGGGCACTGGAACAGGCTCCCCCGGGAAGTGGTCACAGCACCAAGCCTGACAGAGTTCAAGAAGCCTTTGGGTGGTACTCTCGGGCACGTGGTGTGACTCTTGGGAATGGGTGCAGGGCTAAGAGTTGGACTTGATGATCCTTGTGGGTCCCTTCGAACTCAGCATATTCTGTGATTCTGTGAAGCTGAACTACTACAGCTGTGGTGGAACAGGCAGAGCGGGTTCAAGGAGCCTGGAATCACACAAACCAGAAATGATATGCAAATTGTGCAGTGCATGAAACAACCTTACAGTATCTTTATGTATTCCTGGCATGTCTATTTTTCATGGAATGTTAATAGTTGTAATGGAATCTTTAAAGGTCTGGTCCTGCAAAAGAAGCAGCTAGGAATACCTTAACAAAGGGGGGGAGCAACCCTGCTGAGCTAAATCTTGTTGTTGTCCCGTTGCATCAGATCTTGTTGGTGTGTGGGCGTGTGGTCTTTTTCCTATCAACAAGCCCTGTGGTTCTTTCTCTTTGTTGTTGTTCCATGCAACAAAATAGACTGTAGGGAGCGGTTTCTCTCTGACCTTTATTGGGAACTATGCATATGAATTCTTGGATTTTTCTGCCTGTTATTATCATCCCTCCACTGACTAGAGTTGTGAGCACAGTGAGACTATATGAAGCAGTAGGGTAGTAGGATGAATATAGTCCTGGATTAGTTTCACCCACTTTATTCTTTTTCCCTGTCCTCTTTACTTATTTTATCCACTTTGGCTGGTATTATAGTCATGTCTTCCACTCCAAAGCCTTCATTTCAGTTAACAGCCTTTTCACTGTTACCATGGAGTCCCATTATGTTTGTTTCTGTTTACAGCATGAATAGATGTCCATCATTACATTGTCGATAATGACATGCATCAGTAACAGAATAAATTGTCTGGGGAACTAGTCAGCTTCTAAGAAGAAAAGTGCTGTGGCTGCTAATGCCTCCAAGGAAAAGGAATTTCATGAGGGATGAAAACTTTAGTGAAGGACAGAGCAGCCAGCACAGTGCATTTGGAAAATAAAAACCTGAGAGAGACAAGAAAAACAAGAGTAATGGGAATCTTTGGTTTCCCTCATGTTGAATGGGTGAAGGTAATAAGATGTGATGTAGAAACCAAGTATTGATGTACTCACTGATGGCTGGTTCATGAAGCAATTGATTAGCCACCATGCAAGTGGATGTTGGCTTTGTGCCAAGTGATGTGTAGGTCTTGAATCCTACACCGTGTTACGAGGACTATAATGTGCTTTGTTTCAGCACCCTTGTTAGGGCATTACAGCTGTCCTCAGTGAGGAGAAAGGTAATTGTGTAAAAATGAGAGAGTGTATTACCAACAAGCTGACATGAATACTATTTAAGGACACTCCACCTGTTAGAAGAGTTCACAGGAAGTCATGATGACTACTTTTTCTCTCCAGAGATTGTCAAAAGTAAGAAGAATCTGTCAAGAAGCTGAAGTTAGGTTTGAAAAACAACAATAAAAAAGTCCTATTCTGGCAGGTTGTATATAAAGCCCAGTAATGTACTGAAATCTTTGTGTTTGTCCTATCAGCTACCAGAAGGTTTCAAAACTTATTATAATGATTATCACAAGTTTCTTCAGATGCATCAGTAGCATGGATCCTGCTTGAATATGTGTAGGAAAAATAAGCGATTTGGGCATAACAGGAATACTCTAACTTGTCAGGGACAATGCAAGGAAATTTCATTAATTCTTTGCATTGTTGTTCTCTATGGAATAACCTGGGGAAATTTGCCATGACAGAACCCTTTCTGTGGGATACTCTTGCAAAAGTCTTTCTGAAACTGAAGTGACTGAGAAGGTTAAAATGAACAGCAACAAATCACCAAAACTAGATTGTACTCATCCAAAAGCTTCAGTGGAACTCCAGCTTACAGCTGGAGTGTGACCTCTGGTCTTTGTACCTGAGGAGCAGAATACGTAGGATAAATAGGATGCCCAACTTCAAGAGGTTTCCAGCATGGTTTGTGGAACTGTAGGCCTGTAAGTCTGATCTAAGTACTTGGTACAGTATAGAAACTATAATAAAAAGTAGAATTAGAGGATATCTAGATAAGTATTGTGCTTGGAAAGAGTTAGGATGCATATTTGCCTTGCAAATGTATTACTGTTCTCTGTAGGAGTCAACACACTTGTAGATAAAGATGATGTGTGGTAGACTCTACTTTATCAGACACCTTTGTAAAAATCAGCATCTTTATTAGAGGATTTTAGGAAAGCTAAGCAGTTATGACAACCAGAAGGACAGTCCTGATAAGGATAGCTAATTTGGCTAAAATTTTGAAAACAAGGTCAATGGTCAGGTCTTACAGTGGAGGGAGATTACAAATGATTGTGTGAGGGAATCTCTGTGCTCATGGCTCCTCTCACAAATGACTTGGAGAGAAGCTGCTGGTGATACCAAGTTATCATAGTAGGGGTGGCAAGGGTGAAGTCTGGCAGGAGAACTGCAGAAGGACCTCATGAGAGTGAGTGACTGGTTAATAAAATGTCAGATGAAACTCACTTTGGATAATGATAAAGTGATGCATGTGGGGAACAAACAATCCAGTTTGCATAAAAGATGAGTAGCGAGCTGAGCTTATCCTGGAAACTGGGTATCTGGAGTGAGACCCTGAGATTTTAGTGGATAATTCTGTGAAAAATGTCAGTTTACTCTCTAGTGGTTAAAAATGCAAATCAAATGTGAGGGCTTAAAAGGAATACAGAACAAAACATAACATGTAAACAAATTGTTTGCCTGCCTCTGAATAATGTGTGAAGGTCTGATCTCTGTATTTAAAAAATAATGTAGTAGAGCTAGAAAGGTTTGGAGAAGGACAGCAATCATGATCAAAGGCACAAAAAATCTTTTGTAGAAGGCTACGACAAAGTGAGCTGGGACTCACTTTGGAAAGAGACAGCTGAGTAGTCTCTGATACAAAGTCAGAAGTGGTGTGTAGAGGGCTGAATATTCACTTTGTTGAATATTCACTGTGTGTTCCAGTTCCAAGAACTGCTGGGCATCAAATGAAGCTGATAGGAGAAAGGCTTAAATAAAAAAAGTTGAATCTTCCTGCAAAGGATATCAGACACATGGATCTTTTTTGTTAAAGGGTGTCATGAACACATTTATCTAATTTTGGTGGAAACTGGATAAGTTAAGAGAAAGTTGTTGTTGGGGGTAACTAATACACAGAAAACACAACAGCTCATGTCCCTGAGCTAAAACAAGGGGAGGTTGGGACAAAGTGAAGGATGCTATACTTATTTGGTACTTGATCTTCTCTAATTATGTCTCCCACTGAATGTGAGATATGGTAGACAGTGCTGGGTTTCTAGTCCGGTGTGGTACAGCCACTCTATCATGATGGAGTAGACCAGGGGCTCTGCTTTGAGCAGCACCATGAGCTGGTCACAAGACCAGGCAGCTGCAGCAGCTCTGGTGGCTACTGTACAAAGCACATAAGACAACCAGGTTTGTAGTGCCCAACCCCTTTGCTGCTCTTTCACCCATGTTTAGGATGGACACCAAAAATTAGCAGTGAATTTTCCAGTATTCTGTGAGTGCTTTTCTAAGATGTTCAGGGTGACATGTAGCACAACTACTGAAAAAAACAGCTTATATGGATTTGGCTGGTGGGTTTTTGAGACTGTTGCTCTATACTGAGTGTATTGCAATCTGGGTGTTTCCCTGCAATTTGCTCTTCAGTCTCCAAACAGAGGAACAGTATTCAGTGTATTCAGCGTGCTGCATAATGCTTTTGCAAGATTTCTTTTTTTTTTTTTCCCTGTATTGCTGAGACTTAATTGGCTTTTTTTGGTTATCATTTATTTTCATACACAGCTTCCAGAGCCTCTTTCAATCTCCCCGGAGTCAGGGAGAATCTTTCCTTTGACCTTCCTAGCTTTGGATTGAGTCCAGCAGTTTGCTGCTTGCTGAAATGTGGTCTGCTTTATTAACTCCAGGGATGCAGTCTTGGAGCACCAATTTAGCCCAGCCTGCACCTGGAAGTTTTGATAGCTGAGTGTGGTGGAGACACAGGAAGCTGTGCAGAGGGAAAACATGAATTTATATTTTTACTGCAAGTCATTGGAACTGATGTGTATTTCCATTTCTGATTTCTGAGTAAAGTGTATGTATTCTGTTCCCCCTGTACAAAGAAAAACAAATACAGAGCTTGTGCCTATTAGAAATTAAGTAGCAGCACGTTCCTTTTAACCACTTTCTATTAAAGTGAGCAAGAAACAGAGGTTGGAAGAAGCAAAGCATATGGAATGCTCAACCTCGATTTGAATCTTTGCTGTGTCCCAGACTGTGAGTGTGAGTTTTGTGTCCAGTTTGTAAAATCTTGGATGAAATGGCATCCTGAAGAAGGACATCAAGGCAAGGTCCCATGTTTTAGCATCACTCTCATCAACTGGGTCAACATCTCATGACAACATTTCATGACTCGTCGAGGTCAGGCTGCTGCTGCGCAGATGAGAGCTGTTGTGTTAATGTGTAGCTGCTCTGTCTCGCTGTGTTTGCTCTGTTTTGTGCTGAGCCATGCTTGTCCAGCAGCCGCTGCAGCATGGGTGAGAGGCTGTTGGGACGCTCCGCAGGGATGGCTGACTGCCTTGTCCTGTTGGACGACATGGATCTGCCAGAATCACAGCTCTTGCTGCTGAGGTGCTCTAAGCTTGCGACGCTGGGCTTACGACTGTGGTGGGAGTGACAAAGAATGATTTTTGTGAGCCGCCAGGAACACACACATACTTTTCGGTCTTTTAGTTGAGCATCTTTTTTTTTTGCTTTTCCCCTCTAAATATGCTTGTCTGACCTGCTCTCAGTGTCCCTTGAACACTGGTGCTGTGACACCCAGCAGCACTGCTGCAGTTAGTCTGCTTGATCGTGGCTGCTGTCTGCACTTTCTGTACGAGGTCACTGGAGCTCAGCTGCTGTGAGAGGCTTCTCAGAGCCCTGTTTATACCTGTATCTTCTGTTGTCAGCTGGATAATCAGTTCTTCATCCCGGAAAGCTACAGCTGGATCTGTGAAATGCAGTCTCTGGGAGCTTTCCTGTGTGTCATTCATTCAAAAGCAGATGCTGGCAGCCCTCATAACAAAACTACATCTGTGTTCCTGGTCTTGAGCAGAGCTGCAGGTGTGACTGACTGCAGGGAAACCGAGAGGAAGCTATCTAGTGGAAAAAAAGGATACTTGTCAATGAAAATGAGAAAAACCTAGGAAAGCATTCCATGTTACCATCACAGAAATAGATGGCACAAGTGAGTGGACTCCCAAAATGGGTGAAATGGGTGAAATGGCCAATAAAACAATTACAGCAAGAAAAGGGAAAGTAATAAGTTTTGTAGGAAGATGTGTGGATGAAGTTATTTTCAAGGCCTATTTCAAAGGCTGGGAGCAGGCACCCATTTTTGAAAGTCTTGTCTTTGGACTTCTCTTTGTTAGACTTCTCTTGTGGCTGTATGTTTTCTATGGTTTTAGCTGAAGAATGGATGTTTTTGATCTGCCAGCCAGTGTACCTTCCTGTCTGGACTGCTCTATCTGGAATCTGCAGACGTTTTTCCTGCCCACATGGGAGACTCTGACTAACAAGGGGACTGTGTACAACCCCTCTGTTCATTCTTTCAGGGTGGACTAATATGTTAATTAGACAGCATTTTGCAATGGAAAGGAAGCAAAACACATCTTCCTCTCAAGTCCTTGATATTAGCCAGCTTGCTTTTTACTGGTGCATGCTGCTGCCGAATGTGGCCCTGACTTGTGCTTGCCAGTTCATGTTCTTAAGAGTGAATATTCCTTTCATACACTGAGCTGAAATAGCGTGCTTCAGCACAACAGAGCCCATTTTGTTCAACTGCTTAGTGGGAACTAAATGTTACCAGATTCCTGTGTTAATGAACAGTCTCTAAGTCTTCATACTAGCAATAAAGAGAATGAAATTAATAAGGATCTTTCCTGGTGAATTAAAGGGGCTCTGCACTGGGCTCAGTGGCCATTCCCACGCCAAATTTTTATGTGGCCTTCAGGAGGGGTGTGAGATCAGATTCATGAACTAGATCACTGACCTGTTGGAGAATGTACAGGCTGTTTTTATGGCAACTAAGGTAGTACTTGAGAGACAAAAAGCTGATGTCTATGCATTGAAGGACACTCAAATATACACTTGCTGATCATATTAATGCTTTATTGCTCTTCCTGGTTCACAGATCACTGCAAGAGTGATCACTGCAAGAGTAGAGAGGATAGCTCGCTCCTAATGCTGACCCATCACTTTCTACAGTGATCCTGGGATTGTGTGCTTGGGGGGCAGATGGGGCTTTTAGGGAGGTTTTTGTGCCTGGCTTCAGTGCAGACACTGCCTGTGCCTGGTTCATTGAAGCCCCAGATATTCTCCAGGAACTGGTCATGAAGGAAGGCTGCATGCCAAGGCAAGGGCTTACTGCTACATGCTTCCTTCCATGTTTTCCCAGAACACTGTAGAAGTAAAATGAACATGTGCATACTCTATTTCCCCCCAGGGGTGCAAGGCATGGATGGAAAAAGACAGGTACAGAATAATTCTTTAACTTTGTGTTTTCTGCCAGAGTATGATCCAGCACAATTGATGCTTACTGGACTTGAGCACCAGAGTAGTTATTTACTGCTGGCTTACATCTGTGCTTACAGTAAATAACCACTGGCCTGCAGGGCAATTCCCTCCTGTGGTGCCTCTGGAGCAGCTCAGAACTGCACTATCTTTTGTTAAGGATGCAACTCAGTCCTAAATATAAATTGTTGCTTTGCACAGCTTTTCTATGGCTTTGTGCAGTAAATGGGAATGAGTGTGTGCTGTACAGGTGTCTGTGGAGTTGGTTAAAGAGAGGTTTTGCAAAAAGCAGACTTATGAAAGCTCAGAAATAATACCAGCAGATAACTAAGCAGAATTAAATATGTATTATGTGATATAACAGAAGAAATATGTCTGAGAAATATTTTGGAAAGTGTTTTAAAGTACTCATTATGTTTCCCAAGATAGACTGAGAAGAAATAGAATTATTTTTGATGAAACAAATTGACCTCTCATTGCTAGACATTTTCTTTCTCTAGAAACTGATGAATATAACATCATGTTAGCTTTTGTAAATGTCATATGAAATAGATGAGGCAAGTGACTTGGTAGAAAAGCTGTAATAAATCACAAGGTGACACAGTTCTCTCTTCTTTGTTGATCATCACCCCAGAAAATCATTTGAGGAGGGAAAGATTACAAGTATAAAGAAAATAAAACCAAATCTCCCTCCCCTTTGTGAAAGTGGATTAAATGGGTCAGAAACCATCTTTTTCCTGGAAAAGAAAACCTGGAGGCTGCAGTGTGGTCTAGACTAAAAACTTAGTTATTTGAATAAAAGGAAACAACAATGATTTGTAAATAACCCATTCTGTAAACTGGTAGTTGAACTTCTAAAGTGGGAACAAGGTCATTAGGGAAAGAAACAAAATCAGACGATGCTGTTAAACCAGAATTTAAGATGACACCTTGAGGTCAGGCCAGATGATCATAATAGTCAATAGAATTCTTTTATAGCACCAAACTGTGTTCATATGTTTCCAGGAATGGTTCCATTGACTCTCAGGGTTTGTGTAACTCTCTGTTTTTTATTCTCAGGTCTCTCCTATTAAAACCCTTACTGCTGTTTCATATCATTCACGTAGGTGGTCCCCTTCTCTTCACAGTTCACAGCTGCCTGCTGAAGGCTAGAGCTTTCAAGGTGCTTGCACAAATAAGGGAACCACAGATGTGCCACCTCTTTGCCCTTTTGCGGGCTATGTGCTCCGTGTTCTGCTCAAAGGGCACGCTGGAAGATAAACAATGCTGCTGTGCTGTGGGTGGCCTTACTTTAGATGTAGCCTACAGTGAGCTTTTCAGCTTGACATTTCAAGGGTGACACAGCAAACTTCTGCTCAAAGATTTGGGAAGGTACTATATGTGGACTTGCACTCTGTAGCAGTTGATGTGACTACAGCAACCTGCCTTCCCTTTCTTGGGTGTGAAGTGGGTCAGTATTAGCGGCAGTTGAGTAGCTCCTCTGCTAATTGGTACCCTCAGGTCACTGACTTCCAGTGAGGCCGTTCACTTTCTCCCAGAGAAAAGCATTTTGGGCGGGCACTGTACAAAAGTGCTTAGCATGGAAACTTCAGTGACAAAGTGAATTTTGCAGTCAGAAATCATGTGCTAAATGTCATGAAAATGAAGAGAATATATTTAAAACATTGCCTTTAAGAGAAAGAATAAAAATTTCTTATCCCTTTTGATAGGTGAAATTTTAAACTTTTAGGTGGTGACTTTCAGAAACTCTCTTTAAATAAAAGAAAACAAAATCATTCACATATGAGTCTGCGAATGTCAGAGCCAGGGTTTTAAAAAGAGATCTCAGCACCATGAGGTTCATTGTCCTTGCTGCTGTGCAGGTAAATTTGCTGCTGCTCCACGGACGTGCGGAGCATGCGAGCAGCAAGCCCATGGGAGCACCACCTCTGAGCTGGCTTCAGAATGGCCATTTTGCTTATTATGGTGTGGTTGTGCTTGCAGCTAGCCTCAGAGCCTTGAGCCTTAATAGTTCCCATTTCTGTGGGAGGGCTGCAACATGCACTGTTTTTGTTTCTCACCTTTCCTTGAGTGAAGACACTTATAGTAGCTTCCTTCTGGATGGAGGGGTTGGAAAAGTGCTG
This sequence comes from Oxyruncus cristatus, assembly GCA_013399855.1. Lineage (NCBI taxonomy): Eukaryota > Metazoa > Chordata > Aves > Passeriformes > Cotingidae > Oxyruncus > Oxyruncus cristatus. Next base: position 555,442 of record VXAY01003856.1, on the reverse strand, counting down.
TTGTTAAGACAGGTGCCGTATAAGTCTGCATACAGTTTGATTTGCTGACCTGATCTTCAGTGAGGTTCCTTGAATGATCTTTTCCCTGTGTTTCTGCATGAGGCACTAGGGTTGATGTAACACATCTCTGACTGCTTTAAACCTACAACAGTGCTGGGTCAATAAAAAAGTCAGAAAACATCTTTAAGAAGGAAAATTCCAGTGAACATTGTTTTCTTAACTCTGGCTGCCGACAGTGTTGTTGGGGGCTCACTCTGTGTTCTGCTGTCACTTGCAATATGCTCAGATGTGTAAGGATCTTCATGTTCTGTAATGATCCAAGACCTTCTGTATCACTCTCCACTGATCTGAAAAATAAGCAATTTCAGAGGAGTTGTCATCAAAGCTAGAAAAAGCTTCTGAACAGTAGAGTTTTTTTTTTTTTTAAATCCTACGTAACCCCTGTGTCTGAAGCACTGGAAATGTGTGAGTTCAGTAGGCGACTTCAAACGATATGATACCACAACTTCGAGGTCTTCTACAATGATCCTTCTTTTGAAAAAAGTTTTTTCATTTATTTTCTGGTTCAGATCACAATGTGGGCATATGGATAGCATGATGGACAGCAAGGTTTTTAAATTTTAGATACATAATCAGAGTGATTTGAAGTAATTTTGCTGAAGCTGGAAGAAGGGAAGTAAATAGAGATGTGGCTAAACCATTTTCACTAGAAACTATGAAACTATCTCAGTTTGCATGGTGAGTCTTCAAAGTACCTTATTAAGCCTGCTGCCAAAAAGACCAGAAAGCACATATCACAGATTACACATTTGATTTTTGTCCTCACATATTCTTCAGGAAATAAAAGATAAAAACAATATCAGGGAAAACACAAAACTTCTTTTATGCTTGATATCGAAATAATATTTAGCCTGTAGACTTTGTATGTGGATTAGCATTGCTAGGGAAAACTGTCCTGGGTCAGTATGGTCCAGGAAACATCAGTTATGTCATATAATGTAGACCTGTGTAAATAGACAGGTTCTGATTACAAATTAAAACTGCAACGAATATTCTGCTGGCATAAGGAGCAGTGGCTACTGTTCACGTGCAAATACTCTGTGTGTGCACAATAGCCAGATGTGTGGCACTGCCTCAGTAGAACTGGTTAGCCCTTGCCATGAGACTAGTGCACTGGACTTGTTGCATGCTGATTCTTCTAGCTGGGAGTGTGGGGCACACCATGCCCTCTGTGGATGTCTCTGCGTGGTTATTGGAGACACTATGGAGACAAGGCTGCTGCAGCTCCATCCTCACAGATCTGGCCAGTAGCAAGGCTGAGCATGCATTCCCACACGTACATATGCATACATGTGCACGTGACCGTCCACACAGATCAACACATACAGACAAAGCAGCTCCAGTGGCCTTCTTTTGGTCCTCTTTCACTCACCGAGACAAAAGTCTGTTAGTGGAAAATGTGTAAATGTATAAGATAGGGATCCTCCCAATGGCTGATTTTAGAATCTCAGTCTGTCCAGTTTCTAGCACCTGGCTTCTGGGTCTCCCCAGTTTTGGCACCTAGGCATGCCTAGCCCAGTCCCATTGCTGGTACACAGTCCCCCTCAAAAACACAAGGAAGAGTACCGACATGCACACTGTGAATGGCCTTAGATACTCTGTCTGTCCAGTAGCTGGCTCTTGGATCCTTGAATCTTCAGTTGTGTCATCCACAGGCATACATGTGTGACGGAGTCTCTCATCTGAACCCAGACCCCATTACATTCAGTAATTTGCTTGGACTTGTCTCCCTAGTAGCCAGAACGCAGGCCCTCTAATCTTTCCCATATGCAGCCCAGACTTGTGGCTGTTTTGATATCTGGCTCCCAAGCTCTTATCCTGCTTGCAAGATGATGCAGCTTGATACTTACTAACTGTGTGTTACTGGCATACATATCACATCCCACAATACACATGCTCTTTACCCCATCTCTTCAGTTGCTGATATTACAGACACGTGTGTCTGGGATTGTGATCTCCACTATAGTTGCTTGCACTTGGACCACTTGTGCATTTTAGTTTATCCAGTTGCTGACACTGCAGGTGCGCTTGGACTTCTCTACACCCACTTGCACACAGAGTAGAGTCTCCTCATTCAGGAGAAGAGAAAAGGAGTTTCATAAGGACAGGCTGCAACATTCAAATGTGGGGCACTGCTGGATAAACAAACTGTTTATGTGTAATCAGCCCTTTTATTCCTGTATCTTCCCATTTTCCTATGCTTGTTCCTTGACAGATAACCTTCATCCGTACCTTTCCCTACTTTTGTTTTTTTTTGCCCTAGGCTTCCCTTGACTTTCTAGAACAAATCTTGTGCGATTCCAAAATACTCTTCCCCTGTACCCCATAACAAGTCCCATATCCCTTTAGGCAGTAGCTTCTGCCCCCTCAGTCTGTAAGGTAATCACAACTGCTCCTGCACTCGTAGTGATGGTTTTAATGCCTGGACAGCTTGACTAATCACTCCTGAGAGGAGCCAGGGCAGGAGGCTCCCTTTCTCTTATCAAGTTATTGGTATTCTCCTGCTTGGCATTCTCCCCCTATGTTCATTTGTTTTTGTGGAGATGATCCTTCAAAATACACCACCTGACAATTTGGTTGTTTACCAAGTTTAAATCAAGGCTTCTGTTATATGAAGGGAGGAGAAAACTTTTAGGAAGAAATTCTTTACTGTGAGGTTGGTGAGGCACTGGAACAGGTTGCCCAGAAAAGCTTTGGATGTTCCACCCCTGGAAGTGCTCAAGGCCAGGCTGGATGGGGCTTTGAGCAACCTGTTCTAGTGGAAGGTGTTCCTGGCCATGGCAGGGGAGTTGGAACTAGATGATTTTAAGATCCCTTTCAGCCCAGGCCATTCTATGATTCTATGAAAACGGCAACTGAGTCTCCTTTTGTCACTTGGAGGGAGAGAGGTAGCAGTACAGTGAAAAATGGGACATCACAGTGTGGAGTGAAGGAAGTGGTTTAGGGGAAGAGGAAAGAACAGTGGAAGAGTCATCTGTGGGTTTTAGCCGTGTGTTGAGGAGGATAAGAGTGAGGAGACAGGAGATGACACCAACACTATACTGAGTCTGCAGTGAATTGATGCATCATGCATAGTGAGACACTGGGCTAGACAGACTCAGATATTTTCCTTTTGATGTATTACCTCTGTGGTTACTGTCATGAAGTGTCAGCGTAACCACCATTTTACTCCCTGGATCAGCCCCTTGGTAGCAGGATACATTCCTGGGATGCTCTTCCTACTAATTTTCTCCTTGAAATGCAGAACAGGTTGAAGCTTGTACCTTAAAGTGTGGGGCAATATCTCTTTAAACATATGAATTATTTGTCTGAGCTTGACCTTTCAAGTGAAGGCGTGCTGGCATGGAAAAGCTGTTATCATGTCTTTGGGACGTTTTACGTTCACTAACGTTCCGGTGGTGATATGGGAAATTACAACATTCTTACTGTGGTAACTCATTAAAACCCAGATGAAATGATACATGGAAATAACACAGAAGCATAGCCAGGTCACTTAGTCAGTCATGTTGCATATAAGCATAAAGCATCTCAGAGATAAAACTCACCCAACTTTTACTTCTATAAATAGGAGTCAGAAATACGTTAGCAGGAGCAGATGTATTTTCAGCCAAACTCCAGACAGGGTACAGGAAAGCTTCAGAGATCGTTGTTCCACCCTGCCATTGGAGAGTACAAACCACTGATAAGGATTAGATATGGGGCTACCTAGTGCCCAGGCAAAAATATTATGAGTGAGTAAAAGAATACTTCATTTTTTTGAAGTTCAAAAGCAATAAATACCTTTTAAAACTCAGAAGACTGATCCGATAGACCTGATGGTGAGAAAAACAGAATCATGACTGACTTCTATCAGACACTGAAACATTAAACAATTCTCTGTCTGGCATAGTTTCCTCCTAGCACGTATTCCTGTTTGCATTAACTTGTGCAATTACAGATGAGATTTTCTTTCAACACTTTATCTGTATAAATATTCTTCAGGACTGATGTTTAGAGGAGCATTCATGTGCTTTCACTCAACTACTTTGCTTAGTTGTTGCATGTTTCCTGACCCATTTCCTCCTCGTTATCTGGTTTTCTTTTCTGTATGTTCTAATATTCATTTACTTCTTTGTGGAGTGCGAGACATGAACATCACTTTTTCTTAGGATGCTTTTTTACAAGATTGCTTTTATTCATATCTCTGTCTCTCCTTTTGATTAAGTTCTACCATATCCAAATGTCTCCGCATTTCAAAATCTCCATTACCCATATTCCCCTTGGATAAATATCAGCTTACTTCTTCAGAAAAAGCACTTTAGTTGTGACTTTTCCTTCCACTGTCATGCTACTTTAATTACTTTCTTTCAGACTCACTTCTTTCATCAGGAAAGTCTCCCCCTCTTGTTCTTTGTATCATTGTGATCTTCTTGCCTGATGGACCATTCCCTGACTGCACTAGGAAGGTAGTGTTACTTACTCAGAAATGTGTTACATACACATATACACATAGAAGTGCAGCATTGTGTATGCAGAACTGCTTCCTGTGTGCTGTTCCGCTTCTTTGAGCCTCTACTCTGCATCTCTTTCCTCTGAAGTCCTTCAAATTCCTTTCCAGCTTCTCTGATTCTGATTTTCCCCTTACTTTCCTTCAAAAACAGCTTCCAATATTCCTGCTTTTCACTTTCACATCTTCCTTCTAAATTCCTGGGTTTCTTTACTTTTGTCCAGGTTCTGGAGATCCTGTAATTTTTTTGATTCCTACCTAGCATTCCATGTATTTTTTTCTATCGATACTTTCTTACTGTGCCAGTGATTTCACCTGCAAAGGCTTTGGTTGGTTACATTTGCCTGCTTTCCTTTTATTGCACACACTGCCGATAAAAATTATTCTCAATCCCTCTGCTCTTTAGCATGTTGACTATATTATTATCACATAATATCAGTAGTGCAGCAACAAGAATCTGTGTCTTATTTGGAGCTTCATCTACTGAGTGCTGCCTTTCATAACTAGCTCATCTGTTTCTGCCTCATTTCTCTCTCTCACCTCCTTTCTTCTGCCTTAGCCTATGATCATACCTCTCTAACTAGCTTTTAATTTTATAAATCTATTTGAGAAAAAAATTGTTAGATTGTATTTATCACTGTCTTCAAATACATTGCTATATAACATTTGTAACATCTTTATTCCTGCGAAATGGCAAAGCACAACATAAGGACACACACTTGTTCCAGGCACACCTGAAGTGCAGCCACCTCTAGAGTGAAATACTATGACTATTAAACAGCTTATAAATACCCTGCACAAAAAACCAGTATACACGAATACAGTGTCTAATATCCACTTGACACTGGAGAGGCAATTCTAGTGCAAAGGATCTATCTACACACAGTGGAGCTGTTAAATTCCCCCAAAGTGCCACGGGGTACAGTTGTGACCCTGTCTATGCGTGGTATCTGCTTTGTAGTGATAATATTTCCTGTTATGAGTTCTGGAGGGATAAAAACTTTGAACTCTAAAATGAGAAAAATTGATCCAATGAAAAGTTAGACATAGGTTTATAAGACACTTCTAAGATTAAATTAGATGCAGAACATAAAGGTAGGCTTAAATGATGTTTCTTCATGTGCTAATCAGTCCCATACTAGTTGTCTGAGGATACTGATGAGAGATGAAAACTGAAGGAATTAAAGAACAATTTGGAAGAATAAAAGCATTAAGGAAAGAAACCATGTATTATTGAAGCTTTAGGCCCTGGTCCTGCAAAGTGTTACTTGCTTATACAACTGCAGACAGTGACTTACTTCAGTAACACTGAAGCTATTCCCAGTGCTTAAAATTAAGCATATATGAAAACTTTTGCAGGTGCAGGGCTGATTGAAATAGGGTGTGAAGATCTAATTTTAGAATAGAACATAGAGAAAGTAAAGGGTGCTCAGACATCCTGAAATATATTTTGTACACATACATTCCAGATTTCGGTCCTTGTTATAAAACATGGGGTTTGCAATCTCATTCACAAATACTGAAACTTCATGTTTCTACAAACACAAAACGCAGCTGGGTTCTGCTCTGATGATTTTTACTTTTCAAACAAACACAGTGGATAGTAGGTGGATGATAGAGCATGGTAAATTCTCTAAGCTTAAAACCTCAGGACCATGCGGGATATTTACCACCAAAATGAAAACATGCTTCACCTCTCCTTTTATGGAATTCATATGGAATTCATCACTTGGATACATGACAAGATAAACTCAGAAGAGTAGATAAGAAGCAGAGGCAGGGAGACTAAACCAGGCCAATACCAAAGCCAGGACATTGGTCCCACTGCTGTCATTGTTAAAGCATGTTCACTGTCTACATATGTAGAAAAAATTACGGAGGAATTTTTAACCTTTGAAAACTGTGGGCCTGTCTCACACCTTACCAGATGCTTCCATGCAAACTTGCTCCATCAGGAAAGCTGCCCTTCGGTTTTCTTGTGGGTATTTCTGTTTTGCAGAAGGAAGGACTTCCCATTTAGAAAGGTCCAGTGTGTGGTTTACACTTGTTTCAAGCAGCTGCTAGTGTACTCTTTCTTAATTAATACTAAAGTGAACATTTCTTCTTGGAAACAAGCTATCAAGAGTCCAAGAAATATTTTATATAATCACAGATTGTGTATATACCTTGATACCTGAAAATACGTGCAAGTAAAGAGCGCAGCTAAGATAGTCAACAGCACAGTGTTGCAAAAAATTCACCAAAAGGGATCTGAAGCACTTGATAAACAATGAATGAAGTGAGACACAGTAAATAGAAACAGCACCTGGAGACATGCATGCTTAAGGAATCACAAAAAGGAAACCAGTGTATGTGATGAATTTTAACAAAGCAGTCTCACATTACTGTCTGAAAAAAAACAACCCCAACTATCTTTTTGATTATTACGTTTTCCTATTACAAATTATATCCAAACTGACAAAACTCAGATTTTGTAGGATTACACTCTGCCAGGTATGCATTTAGGATTCCACTGATAAAAATAATGATAATCAGAAATCCTGTGTTGTTGAACAGGCTCATTTCTTATTGAAGCTAATAGAAACTGAAAGTTTTCAGAACCTATTTGTGCAACAAATCCTAAGATCATATTTGGTTCCCTTTGGTATGAACACTGCAAAATCCCCAGAGAAATCAACTGTATGAGAATGGATGGCTGCAACAGGCTGTTAAGAAAGAATCGCAGAAGGCAACACACAAAGCAGGCAGATGTGTAAGGGCTTGGATGGAAAAGAGAAATGAGGACTGGTAGAGAAGGAATAGATATTATTCCAAACATGAGAAAAGCATGAATAAAATACTCTACGAGAACAGAAAAGCATGTAGAGACTGAGGTCATAGTTCAGTCAAGATACCTGTCCTTAGAATTTACAGTTAGAATAAACAAATCACCCAAGCTATACAAGGAGAGAAAAAAAAGAAATTGTAATGCAATCCCCCCTCTTTGTATGTGAATAAACTGAGTTTGTTGAATGCAGAGACATCATAATTGGCATCATCATTTACAGGAATGACCCAAGCCAAATTCTGACCACCACCTTGACTTACACCAGGAGAACCCCTTGGGGATGTAAAGTATTTCAGTTCAAGATCATGAGGACTTCACAGTTCTCAGGTTTTTGTGGGCTGTGGCTATTGGCCACTTCTTGCATGACAGATGATTTTCTCAGGGACATATTTTCACCCTCTTAGCTGTCTTCTGATTTTCTTTATCCAGTGCTCTGCTGTCCTGATTGCTCAAAGGTCACAATTTGAATCGTATTTTAGGTTTGATTTAGGAATGCATGTGTTTAGGAATGTTTTAAGAATTGCTCTTTCTCTAGCCACCAAGAGTCAGCCCAGTTTCTCAGCTAGAAAACGGTGAGGAGCTATGCCAGAAAGGCTTGTTCTCTACAATGTGTTAATTTTTATAGTTATAAAACAAGCAAATAAACGTCATTGGTAGGCTTGGATTTACAAGCCCTGAAATTTCTGAAAGTGAAGGGAAGTCTGCAGAAAACTCAGGTGAATAGGCTTGTATTTCTTCCCTAGATAAACGGTCTAATGAAGGTATTTTCATGCTATGCATCTGAAGTCTGCTTTAATATTAGCAAGGCAGGAAATAATCTTCTTGCCCACAGTATGACACTCATACCTGCTGAAGTACTGGCTTGTCTGATAAAGGAAGAAAATACCTTCTTCAAACAAAAAAAATATTGGGTTTACAACTAATTGTCTCATTTACATTTAAAGTATAGTTATGTCTGAAATATCTTCTATTGGAAATAACAAAATCCTCATTGTTTTAATTTTGAGACTGACTTCTCATTCACCCTCTCTGATGGCCTGAGGCAAAATGATTAGGTTTTGGGCTACTGGAGACAAAAGTACTTTTGATTTTTGGTAGCAAGTTGAACTTCTGCATGGAACAGTTAACTGAAAATAATGTTTCCACTCTTCTTGTTGTTGAAGTTGCAATGCTGAAAAGCATTTTTTGGCCAAAGTTTCTGCCTGTTAAAATGGAGCACATAGTACCTCAGCCTCCACTTCCCTCACAGGAGGGAGAGCTTTGGATGGTGCTGCTTTCCTGCAGTCCTAGAGGTCTTTGCCTCAGCTCTCATCAGGTATAAACTCTTGTAGATTCAGCCTAGAACATGTCTAACCAAAGTAAATATATTGATGGAAAATCATACTGCTTTAAATCACCTTTAAATGCTGCTTTAAAAAAATTCTATCACATTATAGAATTATAGAATCATTTAGGTTAGAAAAGACCTTTATTGGTTATTTAACCTAAAGCAGCATTTTGCCAGTTCTATGCTGGTTTGTTTTGTTTTTTAACTCAAAGTTTCCTCTTTTTTATGTGTCTGAATTTTTCCCATGGCTTCTCATTATGTTTGCTCATAGCAGTCCTACTTGTTGAAATCTGTGCTTTATTCCTGTTGCAGAGTTATGGAAAGCCCCTGCCTTCTGGCTAGAAAATACTGCAGATCTTATATATTTAATCAAACAGAAAACAATCTGAGACAGCAATAACTCACTACCTGCACTGTTCTGTTAACAACTGAGGATTCTCCATTTTGTGGATATACAATTATCATCACAGCTGACCTACAGTGGTATAAACTCATATGATGGACAACAGTCATCCAAAGTAGTTTATCTTGATGTTAGAACAAGATGGTAAAGTAAGTCTGCAAGCGGGGTAAAGGATGTCTGTTGAGAAAGGTGTTTTTCTCCATATACTCCAGAATGCTTTTTTTTTAAAAATGACTTTTTCTTTTAGGCTTTCATGCTGCCATCACTTTATCAGGATGCCTGTTTCGCAAAGGCCTAATCTCTCAAGGTTTTGAAGTGGCTTTGGGAATTGAAAATTCTGAGCTCATCTCAGTGTTACTTAACATTTTACAAAATTGGACACTGGATGCATAAAATGGACATCAAAGCACTTGCATTCCCCTTTAAGAATTTCAGATCTCAGGAATTTTGAAGAATCCCATTCAGAAAATTAAGACCACTGTCAAGAATAACATTTGGAAATACTGTCTGCTTTTAAAAATCCCCAAATTATTTACAGGCATAATTGCTAAGTGCTGTGATTTCTGCATATTTATTCATCAGAACTACCCTTGATATGCTTGAGAGCATCAGTGTGTAAAATTATTTGGAGAATGTGGGAAAGCATCTGGGAGACAACTGCTAGATTCAGAGCCACTTGTGGTGCCGGGGGATTGCAAGTATTTTAAGGGCATAGCTGTTGAATCTTTCATTAGTATAACGTGTGTATGTGTGTGTGTGGGACACAGGAAGTTTATCCCTTCCCCTTAGTGCACCACCTGATTTCTATTGCTGTCATACTCAATGAGGGTGAGAAATATAAAAAAGCTGTGTTGACTGTAAGGAAAACACTTCATTTAGTGGGAGCATTGCTCATGGTAATTTTCTTGGCTTCTCTGTGCACAGGAATAATAATCCCACATAGCTGATAGCATTTCCATAGGTCATTCTAGGGAAAAACCCTCATACATTTGAGTGATATATTTTCTACAGGCACCTGGGTGAGATAAATATTCAGTAAAGGAAACAAAGAAAGGGTAAAAGTAACCAAATGTGGAGTTGAGAATGTTCATCCTGTTCACTTTCAACTAACTGCTTCACAAATTTCCAGGGCAAGGCTGCTCTTATTTAATTTTTCATGATAAAAATTTTTAGCAACAGAAGCACAGCAGTCAGTGCAAGAGACTCAGTGACTGGGAATCACTGTGTACATAGAAAACTCAGCCTAGCCAAGGCAGTGGGAGTGAGCTCTACTTACATTTGGGAGCTGCTTTTATCTGAGAAAGTCATTTTTGATAAATAGTGCCCATTGTATATTGGGAAAAATCATGATAGTTGGGGAAATGGAAGGCAGTGAGCATCAGAGAGGAAAAAAAATATAGAAAGGAAACTTTAATTATGTTGGATTCAGTTTTTGAGATGGAAAATAGTGGCATTATCCATCAGATAGTCGACCATCCATCATTCCTATTCATCCACCCTTGCCACTAGAACATTTGAAATGCATGGTCAAAGCGCCAAAGAGGCACAGCTACAAATATCCTTTGGAACATTTAGGAAATGAAGAAAGTGGATTATATATTTTTAACTCACTGCTAAGAGCAGCTAAAACAAAAGACTTCTTATTAGATCCAGTTAGCATTGTACTACTACTTTTAACTTGCCAAATTTTGTGTCTCAGAGTAGAACTGGACTTCCACTTCAGACAGAGACATGGTACAAAGTGTTGGGGTAGATCTTTACAGGCTTTTGATTTTACTTATTGACCATAGAATTGAAAACATGTCCAACACTGCTCAGTGATTTAATGTTAATTACAAATTTTTATATTGCCATGTGTTAGCTTCAGATTGGTGGGAGTTAAGGTAATTTCCAAATGGACAGTACAGTCCCAGTATTTCATGTTTAATTTTTTTTTTTGCCCAAACCCAAGATGATTTGTAGTCATGAACACATGGGAATGAGGCACTCTGGGGAGAATCACCTTAGCCAGTGCTGAAACCCATACCAAAAACATTTTAGCAGACATTGAGACATAAATTTCATGCACTGTGCTCTGATGAACACAAGAAACAACTGCAGATAGTGTTGAGTATTATAAACTGAGAATACTGATTATCCTAGGCATATTACAATTTGAATCACTAATCAGCCCATAGAGGATGTAGGAAGGAAAAACCTGTTATTCCAAAATTTAGACTATCTGGGATCTGTGACTAAAAGGTTTTATCAAACCATTGGAAATGAAAGAAGCTTAGAAAAAATAGCTGACAGGTACATCCAGTTCAAGCATGACTCTGGAGAGTAATTAAAAACATTGCTCTGAACTGTAGCAGTTTTAATAATCACAACACTGCTGCTGATAATTGCTGTTCTGTAAAACTGTCAGACAGGAGCAGAAGTGAGTCTGAATGGCACAGACAAAGCACTTAGAAGTCACCTGGTTAATAACCTTCAAAAAGTTGTCAGAAACAAATTTGTGATTCTATTACATCTAATGACTAAAGAGTGACTACAGACATTAATTGTTCTTTGGATTTAGAGAGCAAGTGATTTGTTGACTGTAAAAATAAATGAAATAATACCCTAATTAGAACTGATGCCATCCACAGAAAAAAACTGAGCAGTGCAAATGTATTTGCATGTCTTTTGTCACCAGAATGCTACAAGCAGTACCTGAATATTTGGATGTCAGTCCTGGGATTGTGACGAGGCATTGGCATCCCAACTTTCAAGTCCAGAGTTGTGTTCTTATGGTAAAAGGAACTGATAAAATACAGAGCTTTGGAGTTGTGTTCCAAAGATAGGCTATTACATTTCAGATTCCAAAACAGAAAGCAAGTAGTGTTCATTAAGTATCAGATACTAAAAATTAGATTTCATTTTATTGGCAGAGCAGTCTCATAGTTAGTGCTACTTCTTAACACATGTAAGGGTTAGAGCTTTGTTTTATTAAATAAAACAGGTTAGGAGAGATGAATCGGCTCATACAGTTCATACAAAGGCTGGAATTCGAATTCGGGTCTTTACAGCTCAATCTGTCCTGATTTTGCAGCTCAGATTAACTTAATTGTATGAACAGTATGGGAAATCAGTACTACTATTTGCTGATTTTCCGACTTACAGTATTTTTCATCCTTCTGGAAAAAATCAGAGGTCTTTTAGAACAAGCTTAGTCACACAGCCAACGTTAAAACATCCACAGGAGAAAGAGGCGGTTTTGTTTTGCACTGTTATTTTCTGCTAAGTAACTTGCTACCTTGCTTCCTTTTAAGAGTCACTGCATGTTTAGGTGTTTTGATGCTGCTGTTCCAGTCAAGTGACCTCAGCAATTCATCACTGCATTTCTCAAAGAGGTCAGGACTGACAACAGGGTGTTTTGTTTTAAGTGCTTTGCATAAGTAATGGAAAGGCAAAAAACCCCAAATGGGTTCATTGACAGTATTAGTGCCTCTGTTTCAAGTACAAATTCTTATAATCCATCTGTGCCTCTAATGTCAAGGAATTATTTGTTTCAGAAGCACTTGTTTAAGGACATGATACTAGGAGGTACCTGAGTGGAAAGACAGAATATAAAAATTTAATGGAAATGTAAATGTGACTAAGTCTTGGTGAACCTTCAGGGGTTTTTTTTGTTTTTGTTTTCTTCCAGTGGCATTGGAAGAACGGGATAGCTTGCCTTTATTGTACAGTTTTTTCTGAAATCTGAATAATTTTTTTGGCCCTGATGGAAAGGGAAAAAAAAGTATGGTATATCATTAAGCAGAAGGGAAAAACTCTCCTCTGTTACTCCCATGTAAATATGAAGTAAGAACCTTTCTGTATGTGCAAGGTCAGCATCAGTACTTGTAGAGACTCACCAGAATGACTGTGATAGGACCGTATCAAGCAATTAGTTCCCATTGGTATAATATTGAAGTTTAGCAGTGTTGTATAACAAAATGTTTAAATTAATGCCTATAAAAGCCATCCAGTGACCTAATGCCACTTAGAAAATGTTCTTGCTTTAGTGGTTAGTTTAAAATATTTTTTTTCTATGCTTAGATAATAAATTTGTCTTTTCAAATTTACAAGGTTTGAGCTTCCCATTTTGTAGCTAATGATGGCTTTGTGACCTTTATTTACTGTCCGGATATATAATAAAGAAAAAAAATAAAAGGGGCAGGAAAAAAATAATCTACCTTCCCTAGGAACCTGTAAGTCTTCCTTTCACAGGAGTGAAGTCCGAATCATTGCCAGTAATGTCAATGGGAATTTTGCTCAGTTATCTTTCAGCACATATTAACAGATTCCCTAGTTTAACATTCACTTCTAAAGTGTTTCTGTTGGATCAAGTTTGCTGATTAGAAGGCAATCAGGCTCATTGTTCTTTTTGAGCTCTGGTACCATATTTTTTTCTCCTTTCTTTATGCTCCTGTCTTAGTGTCACATTAATTTTCACTGTGTTCTAATTTTTGATGGTTCATCTCAGAGTACCCTGAGGAAAATATCACCCAAATGATAGGTACAAAAGATAATTTAATGAACATGAACTTGATGATTAAAACCTCATGGTTTCTTACGTGAAATGATAGAGAAGGGCTTGCTACAGTAATTTTGGAAAGTGCTGTTAAGGCTCCTGAATCCCTTGAGAACATGGAAGAGAAGTGATCAAAGAGACAGTTTGAGAGTCCTATGGGGGTTTGGGCAGAGGACTGAGAACTGGCTCAGGAGAGAAAATGTGAACATAGAGTAGCTGAGTCAGGTCAGGCAGGATAGACAAAGAGCTTGAAGCTGAACAGGAAACAGGCAGTAACCAAAAATACCCAGTGAAGATGTATTTGGATTCAGCTTACCACCATGTCCCTCTCCTGTCTGAGGGGCAGAGAAAGAACTGCAGAGCTGATTTTTCTGTCATAATTACAAAGAATTCTGGTTGCAGCCTCTGCTTCCTCAGAGCTCTGAGAAATGCTCCAGCCTCATTAGACTTGTGTGGTTATTTACTGAGCATATTGGTTGGGGGACCTGCAGTTCTCCTCATTCATCACACGTAGAGTGATGGGAACATGTTTTTCTTCTTGCATGAAATCTTTCTTTTTGGTGGGGCATAGGGTAAGAATGATGAAAAATTCGTATGATAAAGGTATCCCACTATTCTGGGAGGGCATACGTTTTCTAGCTTGTTTCTCACAGTGATCTGAGGTGTAGGTAGTCTAGGAGACTACAATACTGGTAGGCCCTTACCACCAACATGGGACCTTGCTTGGAGACTGTTAAGTAGAAGAGAATTTAAAGGAAAGGTTTTTCCTAGAGTGTCTTTATGATATGTGAGGGCTGCTTCCAGACTGTACTCCAGATAAATGGTTCTTCATGTGTTTTAATATTAGTGCATTTAAGGACTGTGTATTCCTGATTTTCTACTTGTGTTGAACAGATCAGTGGACACCTCATCACTGATAACACCTCACAGATGATTGAACTTTGCTACCACAATAAAGCCAGAAACATGCATAATGGACTTCTAGACCATCCCTCTCAATTCCATCTATGAGATACTCTGAAAAGGACCAGCTGCCAGTCTGCTGGAGAAGAAAAGCTGTAGCTTGGAGCTACCACAGTTAATTCCTTTACTAGCTTATAACTAGATCCCAGATGTACTGTAAGAAAACTCAGATTAGAATTGCTACCAGAAGATTAGGTTATTGGAAGAGAAGTCAGAGTGTGCATGGCCAGGGACAGGAAACTTTGTGTTCTGTGCTTTACAGCCCTATATACCACAGGAAAAAAAAAAAAAAAAAGACTCATTTGACTGGCTGGCAAAACAGTAATCTCCCAGTGAGAAAGCAACCTGTTTTTTGGATGACATAAAGCCTTATGTCAACCAACTTTTAAAAAACTGCAATTTTATTTTTAAAGTCAGCTTTCCGAATTGTCCTGTACGGTAGCAAAGGAAAGAATGTCAAGGCTCATATTTTTTCCTCCTTTCCAGTTTATCATTAAGATAAAGGCAGTTTCTGCAACCCTTGAAATGAAGGGAACACTGACAGTACTCAGCAAAGGGGCAGGCTTGAACCAAAACTTAAATCTTAAAACCTGAAAGCATGAGAGAATTTTAATTCAAAACCTAGCTTTTTAGTTTGAATCAACAGCTGCTTAAGCTGACAGTTAAACAAGTCCTTGGCAGCTGTGCAAGAGAAAGAGACGATATTAAAGCCACTGTAATAAATTTTAAGAAAAGATGTCTGGATCCTGTGGTATGTGACCTTAACATTCAGAATGTTAGCAGAGCTTTTGTTGCACAGGCAGACATTTTCATTTTTAAAATGGCCATAACTGAAAGGTTAAAAACTGTGGGGAAAGCTTCTCCCTGACTCTAAGAAACACCTGTCCTCACATGATAGAATTTAGTGCATTGCTGAAAGAGATTTGACATTTCTGACAAACAGTAACCCTGTTCAAAGAAAGGAGAGAATACAATAATCTGAATGGACTGAAATTTTGTGTGACCCTCCTCAGTGGTGTGCCTCTGTAGGAAGAGGAGAGGAAAAAACCCATTTCCTTAAAGACACATCACTGTCAGAAGATATCCTTAGCTGAGACAATCCCTCACAGACGTGCCTCATTGCTAATTACATCCTTTATGCAGGAATAAAATGACACAATCTCAGGTTTAGGGAAGATGGATTACCACTGAGTATTTTTCTTGATTCAGGTAAGGAGCTAATTTGGTCAAGTGTTAGAAAACGCTTGGATAAGTCAGCAAAGACTGAAAAGAAAAGCTTTTGATATAAATGTATCCTTGTAAATATGCCAGAAGTACAGCAGTGACCATTCACTTTGGTATTTGTTCGCAGTGCTGTGGCATGTCTTGTTGATGCTTAGAACAGGATTAGTACCTTAGCACTATGACACACAAAAATGAATGGGCCCAAAGACAACCTTTGATTTGAGTCAAAATAATGATGACCAAAGTCTAATTTCCAATCCCCTGCCACCCCTCCTGCCCCCCTGAATTTACTCACATGGTTTCCAACCAAACAAGGTCAGAACTGAGATATAATATGAACTGAACAGGCTACAATTTCTGTTTAATTTCAGCTGAGCTACTGAGAGTAGAGTGAAGTAATCTATGGTTTGAAAGTTGTTATCCTGGAAGAACATAGTAGTTAACACAGTAGTTTCTTTTTTCTTTAAACTTGTCTTTTTTGCTCAGACTCTGGATCTGTGAAGTCATTTGAACATCTGTATGCCTCTCTGATCTGGATTACACAGGTGTTTGGTGATAGTATACCTATTCTTCAGCAAAAATATTACCTTTGATTTGTGGTGCAGTAAATAGCTTATCAGTGCCTGGCACAGAATTGTTGTCTTTATCTCTCTATAGATGTGTGTCCCCTCTAAGCCTAATGGATATTTTAAATCACTGATGCTAACACAGTTTGACAAAATAAACTGAATATCATAATAAAAAGTGATTGCTACTACTGGCACATTATACCATTACTCACCTGTACTTTCTGATGTTTTAATATGAGTTTCAATGAAAGATAATGAGGAATGGCAGAAAGCAACACAGTGCAGCCAACAGAGTTCTGTGGTTTTCTGATCCCAATATTAACAACATTACTGAGACCATTAATATCAGTATTTGTCCACAGTTCTATAGTGGTGAGGCAGCCAAGGCATTGCCCATTCTTTTTTTATAGTGACAAATGCAGCCAAATGCACTTTTTCAAATCCTCTTGTGGAACACTGACTTGTCAAAAATGACTGCAGTACCCGAGAACTGTGCAATGTAGTCTTTGCTATAGTTTTCTTCTTTTCAGTAATAATGTGTTATAGGAAACTGAAGCTGAACTTTCTCTGGATTTACACCTCTCAATTAATTATAAGCTGTTTGAAGGGTCATATATGAGAATTCTTATGTGCTGATTTGTTGGAATATAATTTAAAATGTTACCTAGTGATTCCTTTTTTTCCCACCTGGACATTTATCAGTCTGCTGTGTATCTAGTTACCTGTTTTCATAGACTTGAGAGAGAATTTGTCTTTGATATGTCTCTGCTGATCTCAAATATACTTGAAAAATGTTGTGGGGAAGAGACTAGGCAAAAACCTAATACATGTCCAAAGTTCTTGGAAACCAGACATAAAAGCCTGCATCCTTGTAAGGCCTCCTGCCATGTCTCTCTGGCTTCTGTATCTTTTTCAGAGAATAATAATATTATTATTATTAACCAAGGTTTTTTGTTTTGTTTTGGTTTGTTTCTTTTTTGAGAAAAAGAGTTATAGGAATTTTCCTGGTCAGTAGTCCTTGGGAATTATAATTTAGGATGAATTTCTCCATGTGGTTAAAACCGTAGCCAAAATAAAGTGCAAAGGATGGGCTTCAGGCTGTGTATTCTGTTAGGACAGAGCAAGGGCAGCAGCAAGCCAGCAAGTTTCCTTCTGGGCTATTTGCAGAGGGAGGGCAAACTGTAAGCAGTAAACCCGTCAAACTTGTAAGCAGCACCTTCAGAGCATCTACAGCAAGACCACATATGCCTGTCTTGAAAGATGCTGCATATATGTAATGCCAAAGCAATAATGAAATAGTAACTTTATTATCCTCCTGTCTCAGCAGCTATATAGCTACTTCCGAGGCAGTCACATACTTAGGGACCAAATAGGCAAACTGATTTGGGACAAAATTATTAAAATTAAAAGCTTTTATGTTTATTTAGCTAATGGTCTACAGGCCTGGAGGTGGTTAATCAGGATTTGGCAGAATGTTGAATAATCTTTGTTTTCTCCTGTGTTTCTTGTTTGGAGAACATTATGTATTCCCTGTTATCATCAGACAAGCTGTATTTCCCATGTTAGTTAGGGAGAAACACTCTGACCTGTCTTATTGGGTAGTTTGGAGGTGTAAGTTCGTTTTTTTTTTCTTTTCTGGCTGTCTCAAGAAGCAACATGTACTTTGATTCTCCTACTTGAAAGAATCAAAGATTTTATATTCTCGCAAGTGGGATACTTGCAGTTTCTTAGCACCATGAGGGTAACGTCTCACTGTTTTGTGATTTTACTGCATCTATTGGGCTGTTTTATCTTATATCCAGTTGTGCTTCTGTTTCAGAGTAGGTTATCTATAATACAGTAGCATTTAGCTTTTCATTTCTCTTTCATATATAGTCATTTGGGAAGCATCTTCCATGTTAGACTTTTGAAAGTACATGCTGTGTAAGTTTGTAGGAAGTCTTCTGCCCAGCAGTCAGTACACCTTTCTTCCAAAATTTAATTAAAGTCTTTGATCTTCTGCGTGTGACGTTTCACTTCCCCAGAACAGTTTCAGACTTTACAAGTGTGAATTGAGATCCATTATTGGATACTAATTCTTCTGAGCTCCACTCTGCAGGAAAGGGTGGACAGGAAAGTAATTACAGTAGCAAGTGTGACTTGTGACGTAAATGCTGTTTCTGGCCATTTATTGAAGCAATCTCTCAGGATGATGGCAAAGCAGAAGTCAATGGTGCATGGACAAATAGGTCTTTGATATCAGCAGCAAACCTTCCCCACAATGAATCACATGAAGGGACAGGCTGCAATGGTGATGCATAAGTCTCCGTTGCTTTGCCAGAAGACCGATAACAGAGGTTCTACAGTTGTTCTTTTGTTCTGACAATCCATTGACATGAATCATAATCCAGATGGATAAATTATCACAATATATTTGTAAATTCTCTAGAATAACAAATTACTGACCAACTTGCACCACAGATTTTTGGTGGGGAAAGCTTATATATAATTGAAGCAGTAGGTGGGTAGAGGTGTACAAGGGGGTTTGAAATTAGCAGATCCTGTGGGCAAGATGCTGTGTCATTTTTGTTGGACCGCCCTTATTAAACTAGAAATACTTAATGGCTCTTTATAAATTACAGCACTAAGCTGTAAATCTGTAACACTAATTTAGGTCCCCATAAAAAGTGCCTCTGTTGCATGTACGTACACTGTATTGTGCATAGCATAACTATGCCCGGTATGAAATAAAGCAAGTGTACTATCTGGGTAAAAAAATCATGTTCTTGTACAGTAAACCAAGTGTTACAGATTGGTTCTCCAGATCATTCACTGCATGTAATGGAGGGTCAGCAAGTGAAAAACCTCTAAAGCATTCCAAGTGAATTCAGGTGATAGAGACACTGCAGAGCCAGTATCTGACATTAATTAATCACCTGTATCTGCCCTGCTGATGTAGGAGATATATAAGTTCCTAATACAATATACATTGGAATATTTATGTAAAAAAATATTGTTTATGTAAAAAAATTATTGTTTATGTAAAAAATTATGTTCCAGGCATGCCTGGTATAGTAACTTTATTTATCTGTTTTTACAGGAAGCAACACACCGTACTTTAGCAAAATATTCAATTTTTTCTGTAGTGTTTATACACAAATTTCTTTGTTATATCCAGGGTTGTTTTAATTTGTTCTGGGAAGCAGCAGTACAAAGAAGTAAAATAGCCATGCTTACAGCTATGCTTACACCACAGATCGTTTTGCCCCTTTTATCTGTGGGATTCTCATTTCTTCCAAAATGCAAGAGACATTGTCAAAGAGAGTTTTCTCGTAAGTAGTGTGTAATAACATCCAATTTCTGATACAGTACATCTAACTTAGAGGATTCCAAGTAAAATAGAAATCAAGAAATTATCAATTCAAGTACTGTAATTTCCAAGTGCATTTCAGATTTCTCAGTTTCACGGCAAAATTGTCATTTTCAGCATGCACAAGTGGTATTGAAAGACAGTACAACTGTAGGAGTTAAAGTTATTCATAGAATAATAAAGACTGGAAAAGACCTCCAAGATCATCGAGTCCAACCTTTGACCAAGCACCACCATGTGAACTAAACCATGACACTAAGTGCCACATCCAGTCATTTCTTGAACACTTGCAGGGATGTTGTTGACTCTACCACCTCCCTGAACAGCCTCTTCCAATGCTTAATCACCCTTTCAGTGGGAAAAAAATCGTCCCGATGTCCAACTCGAACCTCCCCTGGCACAGCTTGGGGCCATTTGCTCTTCTTCTGTTGCTTTTTACATGGGAGGAGAGGCCAACACCCACCTTGCTACAACCTCCTCTCAGGTAGTTGTAGAGAGGGATATGGTCTGCCCTTCCTTTTCTCTTACCTAAACAATCCCAGTTTCTTCAGCTGCTCCTCATAGGACTTACTCTCTAGACCCTTTTTGAGTTTCATTGCCCTAAAGGTTTATTTTGTGAGAAAAAATATAATATAAAGAATTGTGTAGAAAAAAATGCTACATTCATAAGATATACAGCAATTTACTGTAAAATTATCATCATTGAATAAAAGTTTAGAGGTAGAATCCTGATTCTTTAGACCTTGATGACGAAACTGGTTAAAACTAAAACAATGACTCCAGGTGTTAAAATGCCAATAAAGCAGACAGCATCCAGAAAGGGGACTTCATGGTCTTTGCTTTTAAAGTGCATATGATTTTTAATGGAAAGTCCAGTTCACACTCAGTTCATCATTTTATATTTTCAAAATTGGGCCTCATGGCAGTACAGTATAGGAGGGTTTTTCTACATTCATACTGCATCATAACCTAGGAATGAACTTTCCTACCTCCTCCTTCTCTCCAGAAGTACTTTGCCTAAAGAATAATTGCATTAAAATCAGTAGGATTTATCTTTAACTGAGGTAGCACTCAGCATGAAGGGTGTTGGCAGAGCTGAACTCTAAATTAAACTGAAGTCCTAATTCTTCCCATTTTCTTTCCCAGTGTTGTTCCAAACCTCCCTGACTGGTATAAATTCTAGTTTTGATACTGCTGGAAGGATGTTGAAATATTTTTTAAACCCACAGAATATTTTTCCCATTTCTTTAGAAGCAATAATTAAATAAAGAGATTTCCATATAGGAAAAATATATTGCAGCATTGCAAAACAATGGGGATATGAGATGTAGGGCTGGAATTTATCTGTTGGAATACTGGTTATTTCATTATTCTGTAATTTCTTCATCCTTGCTAGTCCCATTCCTCTGTTAGAGAGATAATACACACACTCCCCCTCACAGAAGTACTGACAAACCAGGTGAAATTTCTATTCTGTTCCAAAGTATTTTTGGTTATTCCAAAGTATATGTTGATTGTTGCCTTGGGTAGGATGGTGACACAGAAAGAAAAGGATCTGATCCTGAAAACAGCCCCTATGGGGCTGCAAGCCTCCTGGAACAGATTTGCTGTCAGGACTTGTAATCCCATGGGGAACTCATGGTGCAGCAGTCTGCTCCTGAAGGGCTGCACCCCATGGAAAGGGACTCATGCTGGAGCAGTTTGTGAAGAACTGCAGTCTGTGGGAAGGACTCACACTGGAGATCATGGAGGACTGTCTCCCTTGGGAAAGAGCAGGGGAAGAGTGTAGTAGTCCTCCTGCTGAGGAGGGAGTGGCAGAAACAACATCTGGTGAACTAACCATAACCCTCATTCCCCATGTCCCTGTACCACTGCAGGGGGCAAGAGGTAGAGAACTGGGAATAAAGTTAAGCCTGGGAAGAAGGGAGGGGTGAGAGGAAAGTGTTTTTAAGATTTGTTTTACTGCTATTATCCTGCTCTGATTTTGATTGCTAACAAATTCAACTTATTTCTCTAAATCAAGTCTGTTTTGCCCATGATGGTAATCGGGGAGTGATCATTCCCTGCCCTTAACTCATGCGATTGTTATATTTTCTCTCCCCTGTGCCACTGAGGAGGGGAGTCTTTAGTGGGCACCTGTTGTCCAGCCCAAGTCAAACCACCACACTATGATATCATGGCTGAAGTCTTTTCCCACAGTGTTTAAACCTGACAATTCCAAACTGCTGTAGGTGCAGTAGTCCTAGAAGAGTATCATCAATAAGGGATGCATCTGCCTTGTTCCGATGCTTGTGTGGTTGGGGATCCTGACCAGGAGCCAAACAAAACACAATTAACACTTACTATTTACAACATAAAAATAAACACTGAACAAAGTCTGTTAGTCCTTCGTTATCTTCAGCAAAGCCAGCCTCCTTTTTATACCTGGCTAGAATGATCCATTAGAAGAAACTGATAAAGCAGCTCCTGTGACCATGCCATTTTTAAGGTAAGGCAAATATTTTACGTATTCCTATAAACCATACAGAGAGGTTTGTTTCATATTGCTTGGCGAAGGCTACTTTGTGGATTAAACTTGCTTACTTTTATATCAGTTCTGCTGTAACAGCTTTATCATGGTTACATTGTTACCGTTACAATTTAACCTCAGGTAAAAAAAAGAAATCTCATAACTCTACACTATTTTTCTACCTAATAAATCTGGTGATCATGGTTTTATATTCTCTACCTCAGCTAACACAAAGTCAGTTCCTATTTTCCAATTGATACAGATAATGCATTCTGAGTCAAAAGCAAACTATCTCATGGATCCTACTGCCCGTAATTAATTTTTGAATGCAAGTAGAAAAACTCCTGAATAAGAGGGGCAACTAGCATTCCGATTTTTCTGCCTGTAGTATACAGAGTATTAATGAAATCAGCACTTCCTACCATGAAGACTCTTTAAGAAATGGATAAGGGGCTGAGACAGAACAGGAAGGTGCATTGTCCTGAAAGGCATAGTGTGGACAGGCTGCTTTCCAGTTAATCATGTCAGAGCAATGGTTACTGACTCCTTTGTCAGACTCTTGATGTCCTGAGCGCACACATCAGGTGAACATCTGACCTCAGTGAAATTGGTTTTCTTTTCATAAATAGACCTTATCAAATAAGAAAGCTCTCATCCTACAGCAATGCAGTGCTTTGGAATATAAGGGCTAAGAAAACTTCAATCAGAACTCCTTACCGAGACCTATACAGAATTTGTAGTGACAAACCCAAGCCTCCCTCTTTCATTCTGGTTTTTCAGGAGATTGTGAGTTAATTAGCTACATACCTACCCAACAACTTCAAGCTAGAATATCTCACCTTTGGAGGGACTAATCCTACTCCAATTGAAATCTTTGAGGCTTTTTCTTGTGACTTCATTGAAAACAGAATTTATCTCTCTTTTTCACTAATTTATCAAATCAATAATGAAAAGCTTAGTATTCCTGCTAACTGCCAGCAAGATTTTGCCAAAAAGCTGTGAAAAGTAAATAAGAAGGTTGTGAAAAAAAGCAGTATAACGTCTAAATATGGTTGCTCTGGAGTAGTGTCTGAAACAAGTGAAAACAATTACCAGTAATAGTTTATTTTAGAAGCTCATTAACTAACATTAAATTAATTTGGAACTCCTTATTAAAGCAAGGTAGAGAATTCATGCAATTAATAAGATTTCATTCTGATCTTATTTGTATCTTTGAAAATAACACCATTTGCTCTACTGAAACCAATCAAATTATAATAGCCAAACCAGAATCACCACCTTGCTTGTAAAAACAACAATTTCATTCATATAAAGTGCCACAGGAAAGTAATGGAGTTAACCCTGGCTTATGTCATCTAAGTACCTACTTCAAAAGACTCATAGGTAAACTGATATTGACTGTTGCAGAACTGATGAAACATTGGTCCTTGAAGGAATGCAATTTGGAATTATCTGACAAGTGATTCTCCTGGTAAATAATTTCTGATGTTCTCATATATATTGCTATGCAAGGACTCACCCTTAAGAGAAAATACTCTAATCAAAGAGTGAAAACTATTGAAGTTTAGAAGTAGATGAAATAGTAAGAATTGGTGAGATCTATTTTTTTACTGCTTCACCATTATCACCTTACTATTCCATACCACTTCACATGGAAAATATCTCCAGGGAATTTTTGTGTTGCTTTGAAGAACAATATTGTACTATCAAAAAATGGAAAACATCAAGAAATGAACTGCAGCAATATTTAATTTTGAACACGGCTGATGACCAAAATACCTTTAGGTACTATTTATTTAGGTCACTGAGGAAAAAACACCACCCAAACATAGCTATTTTTAAATAAGTCAGTGGTGTTAAAAATGTGCTTGGTAGAAGTCAAGGTCTCAGAGAGAAACATATCCATTTCCTAAGGAGTGACTTCCTCTGAGCCGAACTTAGGATATTCTGACAGTGAGCTCAGGTCTGCTCCTTACAAAGTTTCTGTGCAAGCCCTGTGCTGGTCCCCTGTGACTGCAGACCCCAGAGCACAACTCATCATGGGCTTTCTCTTGCTTAGCATATTTTTGGAGTAATAGATCCATTAAACATAAAGGTAGAAGCAATCTGCAGAGTGTTTATTGACAGAGGTAATCTAGAAACATTGTGTTACTCCCTCTGATGGCTGTTTAGTTTTTGCCTTTACAGACAATGATCTTCAATGAGGGAGTTGTATGGTGTACAGAGGAACTATCTGAATCTGTTGCTCAGCATCAGCTGCAGAATAGTTGAAGTCTGTGAATTTGTAATGCTTCCCAGTTTTTCTGTGTCCATGGCAGATACTATATTGTCACTGTCTTCTAGTAATTATCCATCTTCTACTCCCACAATTCTTACTTCACTTTACTCTGTCCTTGAGCAGAACTAAACCATTAAACAGTGCTGCAGTTTATTAATTTATTACCATGCAATTCTCTCTCACACACGTATCTGCGCTATGCTACCATTTCTCAGCTTTGATTTTTCAATGCAGTACTCAAAAAGCTCTTATACTATTCAGACCTTATTACGATTCAAAATCAATTTTAGAAATCTCTGTACTAAAAAAATACGGCCAAAAATAGTTAAAGCTGACTTATGGTAAAAATCAGTAAGAAAAATACTTCTTCAAGAGTCTGCAAATAAAAAATAGTGGAGCTCTGTGTTTTTAATGTTTCAAGTCTGTTAACTTCCTTTAATTGCAAAGTCCAGTCACTTTTTTGCTTCAAACACACTTAAATACAGCTGTATGCATCCACTACAAGCAAGCAATTCTGAGATGGAAGTTTAACATTTGCAATATTGTCACACACATGCTGGCACTACTGGCAAAATGAAAAATAACAGTGATAGCTTCCATTAATGATTGATTCATAGGAAGCTATAGTGTTATAACCATAAAGTTGTAATAGGAATGAGAAGCTGGTCTGTTAATGTTAAAGTTCAAAATTATTATTTATTCATGTGTAATTTCTTCAAGTTTTGTGACATGACATCCTAATCCAGAAATTGCAACAAACCTGTACATTTCAAAAAACCTGAGTCTGAGTCTCTAACAGGGAAAAATCTATTTCTGCTGTTTAAAAATGGTTATCATGGTTTACATGGGATTCTTTGCAGGCTGAGCCTGTTTTGTCATTGGAACAATTCAGTAGGACCACAAGAGCCTGGTACAGTTAATGTTTTATGCAGTAGTCCTTGACTTCTCACTCAGTAGTGGTGTTATGGAAGGCACTTTTGGTATGTGATGTGATGCACCTGCCACAGCAATGCAGTATTTTGTCATTTGTTGTTAATTTGCATGTTCCAAGAAATAATTCTCTAACATTCAGCAGTGCTTGACATGGTTCATTGAGGTTTGTTCCAAGATACTTACAAGGATCTCTTGACTTCAGGATTGGCATGGAAATGTTGCAGTATAACATGGTTCTAACTATATCTGCAAGGATTTGGTGTGCTTGTGATGTCTATGTTATGATAGAACAACAGGAACCAAACAAAGACTTAAAGTAGTTAAATAGCTTTTTCTGTGAAGAGAAACAGAGGCTTAAATTTTGAATTAACATATGTTTAAAGGGCACACATGTGAAATAGTGAGTTATGACTATGTTAGTTCTTTGAAGTGTAGTTTCCAAGGTCACAGCTTGTTTTTTTCATGAAACAGCTGCAAGAAAGATATGTTTCCTCTTTCTTTTTCTCTCTTACATAAAGATGAGAAGGAAGTTTTAATTTTCCAAATTAGACCTTTCAAAGTGTATATACAATGCAGGCAAATAATATATTTTGCTTCTTTTTAGTTATCTAAATCTAAGACTGATGTACAAGCTAAGCATTTGGAAGAAAAGTGCCTTGTTTAGTGTGGAGTAATATATTGCACTAAAAGATTATTTTTCTTCCAGTACACTTATAGAACAGAAAAAAGCCCCTAGCCATCCTCCATTTCAGACTTCTTAAAATCTTAATGCAAAAGATATGTATGACATTGCTCTTACAATCTTTGTAAGAGGAGTTATTAAAATGAAATTAGAAATCCTGATGAATAGTACTTAGATAAAATGAGAAACGCTTCTAATTGATTTTGTAAAATTTTAATGAATTAAACTGTCTGTAAAGAGCTACTTCTTTTGTAAAAGTTGAAAGTTGAAATAAGACAGATTTACCTTCATGTGCTTGATTTTAAATGCAGAACAATGGAACATGTACATATTGTATTTGATATGTTTAAAGGAGTGTCATTGCCAACACAGAATGTGATAAGGCATTAAAAGACTAAAAGGAAAATTGCCTAAACTTTGACTTTGAACATGGGGATAGAATATTGCTGTGGAGACTCAAACTCATTCCAGAAAAGCAAAGCAATGGATAAATTCCTTGACCAAGAAATTAATACATGTTACTGTAAAAATTAAGAAATGAGAGTTAAATATAGGTCAATAATCATAAACTGTACTGCAGTTTTATGGATAAAAATAATTAATTTAATTCCATGTTGTCTAGCAGGTTATAGATTTCTTTTTTTTTACATGAAAAAGACTTTATCAAATGCTTGATGTATTTGCAAATAAAATACTTTAGGAATATTAGAAAAAGAGAATTGATAGATGCCTCACAGAACTTGTTTCAGCAGCCAGATCATCCACAGATTTACTAGAATGTCAAACTGATCTACCATTGCAGCCTACTGGAAGTGCCCGGCTGCTAATGAAGGAGGGGACTCGATACTCATAATCTTCAGAAAGAAAATCAGCTGCACAGTATCTTCTTATTGTCACAGGTGAAGATCCTGAATAAGAAGTGTCTTAAAAGTAGGGCACTGGAATTGCCGGAGAAGCGTTGCAATGCTTCCTGAATGATGTCTTATATGGAAGCTTGGGTAGAATATGAGTGAGGGATGGGTGGCTCATCTTCACCAGGAAGTCAGTATCTGTCAGTGAAGGTGGCAAGCAAATTAATAAGCTCTCCAAGCATGACCTTCAGTTTCAGGAAATTTCTATAAACTTGGGAAGAATACTGATGGTCTATTGATCCTTAAGAAAAGAATAATTTTGGATGTTTCTATCCTTAAGAGATGCATAGAATGAAAGTTCTGTAATGAATAGTAAACATACTCTTGCTGTCTGTGTGCTTACATTGATCATCTCAAAAGACAGGGAAGGTTGATACAAATGGAACTGTGTATCACTTGGCGTATTAAGAACTGTGCAGTCATCATGGTTTCATTGGGAAGCAAAGGTGTGCAGCATCTCTGCAAGTCAATGCATTTGTAAGAAGTACCTGGACAATTACTAAACTAACTACAAGCAACTGTACTGTCTTTACAGATGAACCAACATACATGCAACTGGCAATTAATTTTTTAATCATGAGCCTTAATGTCTTGATTTACATTTTATATACATCAAACTGATGATGTGTTGAATTTTTTTGTAGGCTAAATACATCTCAACATACTTTTCAAGCAGCTGCCACTTAATGGTATATCCTGACGAGTACCTCAACGTCATCCTAAGATTTACACTTTTATAAATGCAGATACTCAATATAACGTTATTTATACTGATTTACATTCATGCTGTGATGAAAACTAATCTATTACTGGTATTTCTGTTGTGGTTTAAGTCATTATCATCATCATGGTGTTGATAATCTGTTGTAATAACAGTTGTAAGCTGAAGTTCGGGTGAAATGAATGTATATTTTGTCTGGTACCAGGTGCACATGTAAAGGAACCTCTTGCACTAAGAAAGGCTTAGTAAGGGTTTTACGATATGTTAGACTATATCCTTTCATGTGAATAAGAGAGGGACATTGCATTGCTCTCTGCTCAAATACTGTACACTTATTCTTCAGAATCAAAGCACACTAGCTAGACACAGCATTTTGTCTAAAAGATTTGGATGAATAGTGTGTGCACTCTAAACTTCAGGAAAGGTTATTCTGTATCCCCTTCCACATACAAATGGTTATATTTTGATTTGTCTTCTGGTTTTAGGTGAAATAAACCCCTTCAGACTGTTAGTCTCCAGCACAAATCACAATCAGTTCTTTTTGAATAAGAAAGAGGAGCTCCCCAATAGTGGTTTTTCTTCTGTCCTTTATAATGTATGTTCTCTCCAATACAGTGCAGAATATAAACGCTCTTGGAAAAGTGTGTTGCTTAAGCCAACCTCTTCGTTCTGAGTGTATTACAAGTGTGCCAGTGTGTGGACTAGGGATTCTTCCCAGAACTTAGTGGGTATGCTATGGGAAAAGAGGCATTGTGACTGGGAACAGGAATGCCTCAAGATCCGTGTGTCATTATCAGCTAGTTATTATTTTGCTGCATGGTTCTGTCTCTGAATTCCATGTCCCTCAGTGTCTCCTGATGAGTGACACAGATTTTCTGCCATGCTTCTTCTGTTTTTAGGGGTTTTTTTCTGCTTCAATTGCAAG
Source organism: Oxyruncus cristatus (assembly GCA_013399855.1). Lineage (NCBI taxonomy): Eukaryota > Metazoa > Chordata > Aves > Passeriformes > Cotingidae > Oxyruncus > Oxyruncus cristatus. The sequence continues at coordinate 526,738 of VXAY01003856.1, read as the reverse complement.
CTCTTTTGGTTTCGTACAGTATGACTGTCCAGCGTGTAGGATACCAAGCTGTTGGATGAACAATTTAATAGTATTTGGACTGAGGTAATTGGAACTCTACTCTTAAGTACATATTTATTTACTTTGCTAGATTTGGACCTCATAACATTTTTCATATCAGGAGACTTCTCTTGTTCCCGTGAATCATTGACTCTACTATTAATTTTGAAGGATAGAAGGGACCACTGGGAAAATATAATCTGACCTTCTATACAATGCAGGGCATGCTGTTTCATCCATACAGTTAGCAGGATATTTTGGAAAAGCATCCAAACTTGATATACGAGTTGAAATGATCTATGAGATAGATTGTTTTGTTAATAATCTGTTAAAATAATTTGTTAGCCCTGCATCCTGTCATGCTTTTTTGAAAAAGATGAAAGCAAGCCCTGTTCTTAACAGCTCTGTTCTAAACTCCTTTCTATGCAAATACTGTCTTCATGCAAGACTGTATTCTCATCATGTTTTTACATTTCTCAGGGAAAAATGAAACAGTCATAGCTTCTGTCATTCACTCACTTTTCAGATCAGATTTTACAGCCTTTGAATCGTTCTTTTATGTCTTGGCAGAGTCTAACACTCTTTCTCAACATCTACCTTAAAAATTGGACATCCAGACTGGCCATAATGTCTCAAAAGCATGGTCTTTTTGAACCACAAAGAATAATGCTGAATCAACTTCATAAATGCTTAGGCTTAAGAATCAGACATCTTAAAATACTGAACTGTACATGATTTTCCCAGTGTGGATTTTATGCCATGGTTATCAGTCAATGTTGATAATATCTTTTTTTACTGTAGTTTATTTTTTTATAATGTTCCGCTGATAATTTGTAGATGTCACAGTGAAAGCCTTCTAGAGCTTTCCAGTATCTGCCTTGCTTGACAAATACAGCTACTTGTATATAGTTTACTGGTTAAAAATATCAAGTAGCTTAGCAAGTCCACTGTACAACTATTACTGAAAGGAGAGAAGAAAAGAAATAATTTCAAGGAGGAGAAATGTATTTGGGAAAAGGGGTGAGGGGATCAGCTGAAACACATGGAGAAGGGTTGAATTCTTCTTTTGCTTTTTTCCTCTGTCCTCCCTTCATATTTTCCCACCTGTCCAGTTTATTCTTAATTTCTCTTCTACTCTGCCATCCTTTTTTATTTCTTTTCCATGTACCCTTAACACTTGGAATTCTCTATCCAGAAACACTAAATCTTTCCAGTATTTAAGAAAATTTTTAATGCTATTTTAAATTTCTGCATCTAAATTACATATCTTCCCCCACACTTCTAGCTATCTATGCTTCTGCCTTTCTTTATCAAAGGTAAGCTTTTGGAAAGTATTCAGGAGCAATGGATAACTGAAGGAGGTACTTGCAAATTGCTGTTCAACTTAGTAGGAAGAGCAGCAGATCACTCCCTCTCTCAAAGGAATTGTGCACTAGCAGGTGCTTAAGTAGCTGGATGTGCCGGGGAAGGGATTTTCACAAGTATTTGGTGTTAGCTGCTGTTGGAGACAAACAGAAATGTATAGAACTGTTCCGGGGTAGCAACTCCTCTTCCTTCTGGAGGTGTGATACAAAAAGACGCACTCCATTTCCTTATTCTGTTGGCTGCTGCCTATTTAAAATCATGCATTAATTTCAAGCTCTGCCTGAACGCTTAGCAGGCCATGCACACAGACCAGCAGGGCTGTCTACCGGGGCAAGGAGAACCATAAGTTTTATCTGAAACTGTGCTGCTAGTTTTGATCGTATTTTTGTGACTATAACCACAATGTGTACTGACAAGCTATTAAAAATCCTTCCTGCACTCTTTAATGATCTGCCTCAGTCTTGCAAACCAGAACATTTAAGTGATCATCTGTTAAAAGAGGACAAAACAGTGAAATAGGTAGGTACAGATGTTGACTGCAGAATATACTGTCTAAAGATTATGTTCTAATAGATGTAATCATGTTGCTATAAGAGCTTTTTTCTTCACTGGGAAGGCCAAGGAAACGAACAGGTTTATTTAAGAAGTAAGGCACTATTTGGAGATGGTGATCTTGGACTGGGTCTTCTGAATGACTACACTTTCTCTCAGTGGTTGTTGTTACACCAGCCTAACACTATTATTTCCACTGAGCTACCGGTGTAAGTTAGCACTGCTACTTCCTGATTGCATTTTAAAATTTATTTCCTTTAATATCCTAGCAACAGAAAACTGCAAGTTTTAATTAGATTGTATTCCACTGTTTTGTAAGGCATGAATATGCCTGAAATTGGAAGTCAGCCAGAGCAGTATTTCATAGGGAACAGCAAAATCTATTTGTGTCCTGACTACCTTTGTCAGTATAAATCAGCAACATGAAGTGAAAGAATATTATCTATTTCTCAGTATAGAAAAAAACCCCCAAAACTAGTCTGCAGGAATTTTTTGTGTACTTTTATATATTACGTACTGCTATGCAAGTGCCGCTTTTCTAATTGCTTTGCTGTAATAGCATTGGGAGGATGAGACAGATTGAGAACCTCTTCTCAGAGATGATTTATGGCTCCACACAGAGTTAGATGGATTTTGAATGGTTACCATAAGAAAAAAATTTATTTCTTCACTAAACCAATGCACGAAATTATCACAAAACACTTGGTTACATTGATTTTGAACTAATTTTAAAGAAGCACTTAGTTGTACTGTGGTTATTGAATTTCTGAGAGAGGTATAGAAATGAGAGGATCCAAAGAAGATTTAAATGATCACAAGAAATTAGCTTGCTTTGTGATAGTGATTGAAACAACATACTGCAAGCAAGGATAATATAAATAAATAGAGATAAGTATATAAGTATATAATTAGGAAGTAATATAAATCACATAAAAGCTGTCCTCTCTATGAAGTATTTTTCACCCAACTGCCATTATAAAAACAGTCCACTCAAGCTCAGATTTATTCTTCTTTTTTCTGTATAGATTTCTATTTCTGGCAGTTTCCTGCTTTTTTTCCCCACCTGCCCTTCCTACCTGTCTAAAAGTAATTTTTTTTTTCATTGCTATTTTTCTGTGTGCCTCTGCATCAGAACCAGTTCTTTGGAGAGAAAACCATGTCAGTTGTCAGAAACAGAGGAATCAACTGAGGCAAAGTAAGAAATGGTGCCAGTCAACTCCTCCATCAAAGGATAGAAATCGACAGGGTTTTCCTGGGTGCATCTCATCCTCTAGTCAAAATGGTGCACAAGTGGACTGTGAGGACATTTTATAGTGGTACTGTTCTGGCATGCTGAACTTCTAGAAATGACCAGATTGTGTGTATTGTATACTGCAGCCACCCAGTGCTCACAAGGTTGTGCACAGACAGGTCGCTGTGCGGAGGATGTGCAGGAAGTGCTGCACTTGCCATGTATCTGCTGCCTGCGTGCTTGCAACTTTCCATGAAATTTATTGCTTCTGCTTGCATCCCCTTTCCTTTCTCCTTACACATTGTATTTATTGCACACCTGCAGACCGTGTTCTACATTAGAAATGCCCTGGCAATGTTGGGTTTGCTGTGCTCAAAGCCCAAAGCGTGTGCATACCTACTTCTGACTGGGAACTATGGACAGAAGTGTTCAAGTCAAACCAGAGTCCTTTCTGACTACTGTGGTGCCTTCTGAAATTTGGGATTTGCTTGCTCACCACAGAGTCTGAAATTGATCCCTTCATCATGCAAGTTTTCCAGTAAGCCCAGAACTTTGGGTTAACTTTTAGCAGTTCAGGTTCCTAGGTGATCTTTTGTCCAGTGACTTACAAGAAGGCTCCAGGTAGCTGACACCCTAGTAAACGAGCTTAAAGAAGCTGATATTCCCTGCTTAAAATGTTTGAGAGTAGAAATACTGCCATCTGATTGAAGTTTCTTTTAATGAATAGTTGTGAAAACAGTTTGATGAAGGCTGGAAATACGTTGGGTATTCATGAGTAACAATTCTTGGAAATGAGCTTTGATTTCTGAATACAGGGCAGAGAGAAAAAGTGATAAATGGAAGAGATAATTTTGTTTGCTGCTAATAATTTATCAGCTCTAATCAGGGTAAAACCTATCCATTAAAATGTATGCACAAATGTGATGATAGTATTAGGAGTGCCTCATTATTGTTAATTCATTTAGTACTCAGTGTAATAGCACTAATCATAATTAACTTCTCTGGTATTAATAGGGTTGTCACACAATACATACTGTATTTGTATGAGAATTCCATTCTAGATTCTCATTAATTAAAACACCATAAAAATGCCAGCACTTTAATTTTCTTTATATTAAATACTATGAGTAGGCTTGCAAGTTTTTCTATTAGAATTTATCAAAATACTGCTGCTACATTAATTTTAGCCAGGAATAATAGTTTGTAACCACCTATTTATCAGCTAATTAATTTACTATTTAAAAGTCTTTAATTTTTCAGGGGATTACTGTTGCTAATACACAGAGGAGGAACTGTAACTTAATATACCAATGATAGAGTTTTTATGAGGCTAAATCCCTGGTGTTTTATGAATAGGTCTCTCTGCCAGTCTTCACAAAATACTCATTGTCAGGATCCTGCAGGGCTAGTGTGTCCCTGGGACAAGGTTCTGGGGACCAGGTGCTATGGGGGCTCTGTCAGGGCCAGGCTGGGCAGCCAGGTCCTTGCTCTCCCAACATCCCAGCCAGGAGTAGGGCAGACAGGGACAGCCCCTGCCCTGGGCCCCGGGCACCTGCCTAGGAATGGTGCTGGGCTGAGGCCAATCCTGGATGTGGGGCTGCAGATGGGGTTCCATGCCTGGTCCCATGGTGCCTGTGGCAGGCACAGCTGTGGGAGCTGCGGCACTGGTAGGGATTGAGGGGTAGGGGCTCAGATTAAAGCAGATCCCGGGGAAGGAGGCCTTCCTGCAACAGTCTCTGGAGTCTCTCCAGAGGCAGCAGGAGGAAGGGCCATCCCAGTGGTGCTGTGTCCCGTTTGTCCCTGAGCACAGGCAGCCAAGCCTCCAGAAGGGGAATGATCTCAGAGCCCTTCCCAAGGTGTTTCTGTTTTGGAAATAAAGAAAAAAGGCAGTGTATTCATGACATGTGTATCGACAACTTTAGGGCTCTGTAAGCTATCCCTCTGCAGAGAGTTATTCTGAAATTTCTGGCAGCCTACTCTCTGCCTCCTGCTTTCTCCTAAGCTTGATGCACTGCTTTAATGAATCCTTTCGGTTGTGTTATGGAAATCTTTCATCAGACACAGAGAAATTTTTCATTTCCTTGACCTCTGGTAGTAGGCTTCAGTTTTTTGAATGTGAAAAGTGATGGCTGCAAGGTGGAAATGCTGCTGTCCACAAGTTGGCACGTGCTCTGGATGTGAGCACTAGCAACACAGAAAGGCAGCAGTTGAGTACCTTTTGTGTCCTGATCATTGTACATCAGGCCTGTGACCATTTTTGGGCAGCCCATGTGGCTGGCNCCATTGTCTTGCTGTAGTTCGCCGACTCCCGACACTACTGGGCACAGAATGAAGCCCCAATCCTGGTTCTTACTCTTGTCCTTGGGAGTTTTGCTGTTGATGTGAAGGAAGTAGATATTGCCTGCTGCCTTTTTGACAGAAAAAATGACAGAATGAGCTGGGGACATGGAATGAAGAGGACTAACAGCTGTAGTAGTTTGGTATCCAAAGAATAAATCCATATTGTGTATTGGCTCACTTGTTACGTACATTGAGTCTTGGCCAGCTGGAGGTTGGTCCTGTTACAGGAATCACATGGCTTATGTGATAAGGGCTGGTGTTCACACTGCCCACTGTGAGGCAACCCATCATAGAAGATGATGTGATAAGAAGCAGCGCTAATGTTCCTACAGTTCAAGCTCTTGTATGCTCTTCTATAAATTCACTGATGCTATTAGCACTCGAAGCATTAAAAAAAAAGCAATTTCTTAAATCCTACTTCCTCAGCCCAAATTCAAGTATGTCTTAAAAAATCCCAAGGGTTTTCTTTATCGTTTCTCCTTCTTTTTGACTTTTGATTCTTCAGAATATGCTGTCTCTGCCACCCTAGGTTATGAGAGCTGGGAGTTCTCACATTAGCAAATGAATTGTGGAGCTGAAAGTAAAACACCAAGCAGCCTGTGGACACGCACCAAGCTAGTTCATTGCAGGATTATAACATAAGATTTGGAGTGGGATATTTAAATCCGACGTGGTAGAGGAGCAGCTGGAGTTGTACCTTGAGTGGTGACTTGAGGGACCAGCATGCAATACCTGGCTTGAACTGTTATTATTGATCCAGGAATTTGTAGCTCTATACAGTACCAGAAGATTTTCATCTCTCTAATTTCCTAATCTACAAATGTCCTGTGGTATGTTTTAATAGGTCTGATTCTTTATAGAAGCATGTAAGTTGAGTATAAACTTTTCATATATATATATATATATATATAAATATAACTTGAGTATAAACCTTTGTTTTCAGGCTGAGTGCTTCAGGATCCATGAACCACTACAGGGTTAATTAAAATTCGTATTTCCTTTATATTTCCTTGCTGCTTCATTTGTATTCAGGACATGTCCTGAGCAGTTTTATTTTGATAGATGTTATCCACAATAAATTGAAATACCTTCGACAGTGCTCTCTGTAAGATAAGAAAAAATTACTTGAGTTATATTTCTAAATCCTAGGTGACTATGTCGGTAGATTGATTCATGCTGTAGGTTTCCACCTCCATTTAAACATCGCTGAAATGAGCCTGAAGCTTAATAACTTTTATCAGCTCTCTAAGAAAATGTTGGAAATTGTTAATTGATTGTGCCTTATTAAATATTTATACAGCAGTAAAATCATCATTCTTATCACTGATACACACTCTGGTGCAAAATCCATCAATCAGTTCAGCCATTTTCTATTCTGTCTTGTTTTCTTCTCTCACAGGGCAGTTTGTGACACGCTTGTGTTACGTATGTGGTATAGTATAATGGAATGAATACAGTTTTGATGCCAGCACTATTAGGGGAGCTGGTTATTCAGTTTCAAATAATACCAAAGAGCTGAATAGATTGCCTGTCTCACAACCAGGTCCCAAACTCCAATACAATGAAAGGTGAAAAAGTGTGTCTGTGGACATTGTCCAAGTGATAATGATTGTTCTGAATATAAAGGAATGTACAAGAGTAACCAAATCTTGATCTCACTCTATATGTCCGTAGCAGATCTAAGCAATTAGGATTTAATTTGTAGTATTTTTCTTTAAGAAGTTGCAGCTTGCAAAGGCCTACAGCATTCAGGAATGCAAAGGAGAAATGTATAGCCAAAATTCACATATATATTTAAATATATAAAATCTCTCACTATACATAAGATACATTTTTGAATACATCAGGGTATTTACTGGTGGGGGCACTTTCCAGTAATAGAAAAATATATGTATCAGCTGTGTCTCACTGCCAGTGTATGGATCATCTGTGGCTCACTACCATTACCCTGTCCTGGTGTTAGTGCAACAGAAATATAATCTATCACTTGAATTCAAATCCTTAGCTAGAGATGGTAAAACTTTTCTTCTAGTGGTGGGAAAAGCTCTTTGGGAATTGGCAGCAGTTATGATGTGATTCAGGTAATCTAAGATATGAACTGTCTCCTGGAAGATGCCTTCTCCCTCAGTGGGCTATTGAAGTGCCAAAATAGTTGCCTTAATAATGAAGGCATTTAAGTGTCTGTGTAAGGTGAGATAGGATTGGACTTACATCCACAAAACATAATTGTAAGTTTTAAAGACTTGTAAAAATGTTTAAAACTCGCCAGAGACAGGTCATTCTAGTGAATAATGAGCTAGATATGGTGTCTGGTCTGGACCTGGCCTGTTCCTGTCTTGCTGGGTGAAGCTCTTCTTCTTTTTACCATCTTCGTACAACACCCAGTGCAGTCAGATTCTGAGGACAGTGAGATCCTTTGTACACTGTTGTAAAAAAGGTTAATAATTTCCACTTCAGAATTCTCTTTCTTTGCAAATGTGTTGTGCTTTGAAGGTGTCTTGGCAGTGTGTGATCTTGTCTCTCTTCTCACTGAGGTGGGAAGGTAATGCCATGCACTTCTTAAGCAGTCCCTTGTCGAAGGAGGAACTTGTAACACATCAGCTGGAAAAAGCTGAAATTGTGGATCAGTTTTCAAGAATTCTGACAGAAAAAAAAATTATTTTGATATTTTTTCTGTCTCCCGCTTTTTTCTGGCAGACAATTCATGTTCATTTGCAAAAAGTCTGCTTTCTAACTTGGCATAATACTATTGTTTGGCAGAGATGAAGTGGGCTGCTTGCTTATAGTTTGTGCAAATGAGGAAGAGTCCTTTCAATATCCTGTGTTGATCAGAAATTTTCATATTTTTTAAGAGGGAAATGGGAAATATGAAACCATGGCTGCAATAAGAAAAGTGACTCTCTGAGTGTGACACATGATTATGTTCTATGCCCTAGTGTGTTTTCTGAGTTTCTATACACTTAGAACAAGGTTTTGTTGCTGCAGACCTCATGCAACAGTGTGACAAAAAATGTTGTACTTTGCCTCTTGCAGTGTCAGATACAACTGCAACCAAGCCCAGAGCCTTTCCCTATTGGTGTTGAGATGAAAAAAAGAGAAGTTCATAGAATCATAGAGTATTTTGTGTTGGAAAGGACTTTTAAAGGTCATATATTCCAACTCCCCTTGCAATAAGCAGGGACATTGTCAACTAGACCAGGTTGCTCAGAGTGCCATCCAACCTGGCCTTGAACACTTCCAGGGATGGGGCATCCGCCACTTCTCTGGGCAACCTATTGCAGTGTTCACTACTCTCATTGTAAAGGCTTCTTCCTTATATCTAGTTGAAGTCTAATGAAATCTGTTTTCTATTCTTTTTTCCATTGTAAAAGTAATGAAATAAATTTGGCTGCCTGACAGGTCCCTACATTTTTTTCTGAATTTGTTGAGGAAGACCCTTACAGAGAATTGCGTAACAGAGATGCTGTTTCAGAATATCCTTTCTGAGGCTACTTATGTTTTTGAAGAGGTGCTACTAAGATTTACACTCCTGATTGTCTTTATCTATTTTTACCACTTACAAACTTCATGCAGACTTTATCTATATTGTAAATTGTGTTTTCAGACCCAAAAAAGTGTTTATGTGCCTGATGGTTTATTCATTTCCGCCCTATTTGTTGATCTAAAGAAGATGCAACCTCTGCTCATCAACCTTCCTTATATACTTATACTGCCATGGGTACACGAACAAATCTGACAAGAGATTTTTGCCATTAAAATGTGCTTTGCTCTTGTAGAGTGTCTCACTTATCTATGCACCATTATTAAAACTGTAACTTTTTTCCTCCTTTATTGATTAAAACTGTGATGTTGAACTTGGGTTTTGTGCGTAACCTAGCACAGTGTCTATCTGCCTGGGCACCAGTAAATGCATTTGTTTTGCTGAAAATTTCTATGACTAACTCTTAGTAAATCTGCAGTGATGTTGGGAGGCATCATTTCAATCTTTCCTTTTACAGATGCTAAAAGAAATATGACATTATTGAGTATTGCAAGCCTGTTATGTATTCAACTATTTTAGAGAGTTAAAATTCAGAGCTGACTTGTCTGTCTTCTCACAAACCTTTTTTTTTCCCCAGATAATCTGATCTTAATAGGGAGGCCAGGACACATTTGTGGTATACTCAGCTCATGAGGTAACTGCAATAGATTTGCACCAGATTTGCAATAGATTTGAGGTACTAGTGACATTTTCCCATCTGTATAGAGTTGGTCATCCATATTCAACTGGGTAAACAGAACAAGAGATTTTAGGAAGGGCAGAGGAGTGGAGTACTGCTTTACAAGCAGGGGCTGCAAAATCTTGACTTGCCCAGAAAATTCCAGCTGGGAGGTGACGTGGTAACAATCCATTACTATCTTAGCAGAAATTACAGTTCTCTCTCTCTCTCTCTCCCTGTTTAATCTCAGAGACACTACTGGTGCTAGGAGAAAAAGAGAATGTTTCAAACCTTTCAAGCAGTGAGTTTTTGAGACATTTTCTTACTGTGTGGTGGAAAAAAACCTCGAAAACACTTCATGATGAGTGTTAATAAATTTAGGAGTAGAAGATATACAACAGCAGGAGACTCAGAAACTCTGGAGGTCCTTTCCAGTGTTGTATTTCTGTGGAGAATGTAATCCTCTTCTGTGTAAATTATTCCATACTTGCCACCCCAAGAAGTAGGTTACGCTGCATTATCTTTTCCAGAGCTTTAAATTTCTTAATCCTCTCCTCATCCCCATACAGGGAGGTCTGTTTGCCTAATACTTTGCTCATGTTCATGAGCAAAGTGGCCGGGAGGAGAAGAGGAAGCAAAGGAGCAGAAGGAATCCGATCTGGCCCCATTTACTTGCCATTACAACTACTCAAACTGTTTTGACTTACTATAATGAAATTTTATTTTAAAATCTATCTATGCAGATAAAAATTATTTTCCCTTATATTTTTTAGTTCTTGTTAAAATCTGGAATTATTTTCTTTTTAATGCTGCTGTTCCTTTCTCTCTCTCTGTCTCTCCAGTCCTAAATACCAAAGTGCAAAAACCCAGAATGCCTTGACTCATTCAACTGCATATTGCTAACACTAGTAAAGGTTAACCTGATGACTTGGTGAAGTTTTGGGGAAGGAACAGAAAAAAATAGATGAAGATCTATTTCTTTAGAAAACTTGCAGAACTAAAATCTCATTTCTAAAGAGTCATAAAATCTGTACTTTACTGAGACAAGTTGCATCCTTTAGACCATCAATGGCATTGGCTGCACAGGGAAGTAAATGGCATTGTATAGAAATGAAGATAATTCACAATTTTTCTGTAGAAAGAAGACAAAAAGAAGGTGTAAGAATTTTGAGCAGTCTATCATGTGGAAATAAAAAGAAGAGTGTCTTCTCCATGTCCTCGTTAGGAACCATGGTCTGGGAGCCTTCACCTGCAAACATTCTTCTATGAAAATCTGGGAACCCAAATGAAAACCTGACCATAATGAAGTCAGCAAGAAGTTTTGGCACTGACATCAATGAGGCTAAAATTTTATCCATTTTATTTTACAGTTGTCCTGTGTTCATAAAGTGCAAGGTATGTACTTTTTTCTATGGCTGCACATGAAAGAGTTATTTATGTACCTATTGCAAAAAGGTGCACAGTTTCTCAGTTAATATGCCAGAGGCTTTGTTGATGCGATATGAGCAAAAGGAATAAATTATTAAGAGACTACTGGCACTGGGATACTGCAATGGGGAAAATATGTATAGTTAGGACCAGATGTTGAATTGGAGTTTCAAAATTAATATTCTGTATGTAGGATGGCTATTGAAGCTGAAAGGCTTCAGCAAAATGCAAACCTTTTGGGGAGATTAAAAACTCAGGCCTCACCACTGAAAACTGGAAACTTTTCTCTCAGGAGAGGCTTTCTATCTGTGAAATGGAGATAACAACATTCCTCTTCTTTCATTTATTTGTTAGTATCTTCTGGCCAGAGACTATTAGTAGTGATGTATTTACATAGTCTGTGTTATAATGAACTGTTCATGTGAATTTATAATAGAACCAAGAATTCACTGATATTGATCAAGACAGAAGTTCTCTTTATATCTCAAAGAAAACCAAAAATGGCTATTTTTGAAGTACAGTAAATTGATCAGATGTTTCTTAGTATCTTACTGTGCTTCATCTTCTATTTTAATGAAAGAATAAGCTATTTCTCATCACAGTGCCAAAACCATAGAATTGAGAGAAGTCAATTGCTGTTATGGGAACAAAGGTCCAGCAAACTGCTTCAGCTGAATTATTTTGCAACAGAACTGGCTTATTTCCTGGATTCTGCACATATGTGAAATCAGCCTGGCTCCAGCATGGCCTATTGCCTGCAACACAGGCTTCGCTAGTGATAGGGTTTGTGCCTTTGACAAAATCTTTGTCATCTGTGCTATTTCAGTCATTCCTTTTCTAGGATTTCCCTTATTTCCTGTGTTTCTGCTTTAATTTCACATCCATTCCTGTCTTTTCTTCCTGTAGTGTGGCCTCCAAAGTCTGAGACTTGGTTGAAATGAAAGCATGTGCTGCAAGTTGACAGAACAGCTATCTGTCCCTCTCCTTCAGGTGTGTGTGCACACAAGCACAGAATGAGAGGAAAGTGAAAAGAAAATCACAAATCTTTAGTTGGGAAAATTTGCATTATTCAAGCTAAAAGACAGCCCTCTTATCTGCTTATGCTGATGGATCTTTACCTTTCCTACATTATCAGTTCTAGAAGAATGGGGCATCCTGACTAATACACCAATACTAATACACTAATACAAATATGAACCCAGTGGTGCTAATGGAAAAAAAAAGACCTTATACAAACTTGTGTGCCAAGCATGTCCTGCCTTAGTCAGTCAATTAAACTTTGTTCTGATGATGTCATCCTCATAGCTTAGTATCTTTGCCTGAGACTCTGATTTTGACTTAATAAATGGTTTCTCTACCCACACAGAACTTCAGCTCCTTCACTTGATCATGTTGTTGAACAAATCTATCATATTAAACCTGCTCAGTTTCTGGTTATAGCAAAGTTTGAAAGTTGGTAGTGTTGTCTTCTCTGTTCCCCATTCATAGCACCTAAACAGAATAGATAGAATGTTAAAACTGTGCAGCAGTCAGAAGCTCCAAGTGGACATTTTTGTTTTGAAAGGGAAAGAGGCAGTTTCTCTTTAATTGGGACAGCAGTGCTCTTTTCCTCAAATGCCAACATCTAACATTGTGAGGAGACCAAAAATAATGGGGCTACCATGCAGTAAATAACTGTGTGTGATATTACAGTTTTACAGAGCAAGAAATACTTTGCTTGTGCTTCACTAGGCTTTTGCTTTATGAGACAATAAAGTCCTCTGGCAAATAAATGGCAGGACCTCAGCCCAAGGGAGTGGTGATGCTTCTCAGAAGAGTTTTTCAGGGCTTGTTTATTGCCTTATAAACTCAAAGCCAAATTAAGTTGCTAAAATGTTACATTTTGCATATGAATTATACTTCCCCTGTCTATCTGCAGTTACGCATAATTCTCATTGCCTAGGTTTCTTTCCCTTCTATCTGTTTTCCTTTACATTTCTACCTGTATATATGTGGAACTCCTAGCCCAAAATGTATGGGAAATTTCACTGCTGCTAACCCTAGGTATTTACAAATCAGGCACCAAAATCATAAGTTGCCAAAGGAAATCAGTGCATGGTGGATATATCTTCTGGGATCTGAGCTGATATTTTGTATTTGGAACATGCTAGAGCTTTGTGGACTTACAAATATGCTATGTGGAAAAAAAAAAAGAAAATGGAGATTAAGAATCTCAAGTGCCTTTAGTGGCTCAGGCTTCAAATATGCTGTGAGAGTTGGAAACACTGAACATGTCTTATTCATTCCTGACAAGGACACCTTTCAGCCATGGATAACTACTGAAATGAACAGTCAGCCTTTCTACAAAGTTGTCTGTAGTGAAGTTGGAAACCAGGCTGGTGAATAAATGTCTTCCAGATGTGTTCTCCCATCTAAATCTTGCAAATCCATCCAGATCTCTCTCCTTATCACTGCCCCTGTCACTGTCTACAGGATACTCAAAAAATGCAAGAAACAAGACAGAAGACACAATTATTTCAGATTGTCCACAAATGTAACAAGATGCAACAAGATCATAGGATAATTCAGGCTGGGAGGGACCTTAGGGAGGACTCTATTCCTTTTCACCCTACTCAAGGGAGAATCAGATCCGGGTGCTCAGTAAGGTCTTTGCTGTCTCCAAGGATGCAGACTGCACAGCCATTTATGTACTCTGAACCTTTCTTCTTTTAATATGTGTCCTTTGTCTGCCGTCCGCCTACCATTCGTCTCTGGAAGGAATCTTGGCTCTGTCTTCTTGATAACTGCCTCATAGATATGGAAAGGCCGATATTACGAGATGAAATTGAGCAAAGTCCACTTCTTTTATTTTTCTTTTTATCAGGGAGGGCTGTGAAGCTCTGGACCACAGTGCCAGACTAATTTAAAACTACTGAGAATATGCTGTAAGAAATAATTTTGCATCAACACTAGAGGGGAGGAGACAATTTCTTTTGTCCTTCATATCATTTAATCTAATTAATGTTTTAGGGAGTGTGACCTGATGGAATTATAGACTGTGAAGATTAGAAACACTTCTTTATGCATGGCAAATCAATCCTTAATTTCTTCTGGTCAATAGTCTGCAATTATGTTAATGCTATTTATGAAGATTTAGTTATGGGGACTCTCATGAACTGTGGAATACTGACCTTCATATTCTATTTTGTTAACAAATTCTTTGAGATGGGATGAAATGCAAATGCTTTCATTTCCTCTGCTACTCAGCTCTCGCTGTTCTCCCTGATCCTCTTCAATCTCCCATGCAGTTGCATTTAAGACTCGGTGCTTATTTTTCCATAGATGACCATATATAGTGAATGTGGACAAGGTGGCTGATCCATGAGTCATTTTATGAATATTATACGTTCACTGGCTTCTTCTATTGCATTTATGTTGAAGTGCTGTTTACAAGGGGGCTCAGTGGGAAGTGAGTTGCCTTAACTTCTACAGGTGTTTGTCTCAGCTGAGTCCAATTGAGCATCAGATAAAACAGATGTATTTGCACTGCTTGGTGATAATCAGTGTCTTGTTGCTCCTTGTTTCCCATTGTTGAGATTAAACAAGGCTGCATTTGAATAAAGGCTGAAGTGAGCTCTGTCAGGGCTTGAACCTGAGTGCAGACTCTTAGGGACTGTAAGGTTGTGTACCTCAACAGATCCATGAACTTTACAGAGCTGAAGACTTTGGGCCTTGCTGAGGAACTTATTGAGAGCCTAAGATTGGGTTTCAGGCTGATGAACTTGAATGTCTGCATTTTGCCTATGGAAAGAGGGACTCTGCTGTGAAAATGGGAGGTGTGGAGCAGGGCCTCCTGTCACTCCAGCTAATGGCAGAACTCCCACCATCTGCAGGAGCAACATCTGGGGTTAGGCTGGGTAAGTTCCCAGAATGTTGTGTGATTGCTGACAAAGCAATGGCAGTTAAAAGTCATATTCCTGTTCAGCTCCTTAAAACTGTCAAAATAGAAGCCAGTGAAATGGCCACTAGGAATGTAAATTTGATCATACTTACTGGAGTTTTAATTTAACTGAAAGGCCTGAGTCCCATCCCTTGAGGGCAATGCAAAAATACTCATTTTAGTGAAGACAAGGAAATCTGAGAGTTCTTCACAAACAGCATTTCTTGTAGTGAAGACTTAAGAACTCAATCTCTAAGTCCTTCTGTGCTATCACACCAGGAAAAATATCCTAAACTGTGCAAGTTGAAAAGTCTCGGGAGTTTAAAGCCGATATAGTTGTTTTTTTGGGGTCTACTTATGATTTTGTGAGTGCCTGAAGTTATCTTTATTTATACTGAAATTTTTGGCATACTACTTTTTTCTGTGGGTTAATGTTCAGACTTTCATATGTGAACAATATAAAATAGTAGCTTCTTTTATTGTAATTTTTAAAAACTTTATTCTTAATGAACTAGGAATTTAAAACATTCTGTGGTTGTTTTACAAGGGTTCTATGGTCCCATTCTTATTCCATGTCAATTATTAATTTAGCAATGAAAGTCCTAATTAATTTACTACCTCTACAATACGTTGTCCTTCTACCACAGATCCACATTTAAATGTTCCCTGGAGGTTGGCTTTGCCAAAGAGCACAGTTGAAGGATAAAGCTTAGTGTATTCTTTCTTGAAAACAGGCTAATTTAGATACCGCATAAGGATTACTTGCTATGCTTTAAGTATTTTTGTGTGAAGTAGTGCAAAAAGATCTGCCTATCAAATCTGGATCTTTTTTGGTTGTTTTTTTTCAGTAATTAGAGTTCTCACTGTGGATGGGAGACTGAACTTGTGCTGAAGTCTGAGCTTGGTCTATGGGGTTTTGAATGTTGACATTCTGTAATGGCATGTTTAGACATCTATAGGATAGGGTTTTTTTCCCCTCTACTGAGCCCAAAATAGAGTTTAGGAACAAATGCATTTCTCCCTTCAGTATTTCAGGGCATATGTCTGGATTGGTAGAGAGAGGCTGTCATTTTTAAACAATATTTTTTAGTATAAAGTACAGAGATCTACTTGTTACACTTCTCCCATATGCTTTAACCTTCATCTATTATACAAACCACAACCCTTTGTTAGCCGTTATTCTTAAAAATTAAACCTTCCAGTTATTGCATCTGAATGACTGATCATGATCAAAAGCAATGAGGGGAGTCTGTAGCTGGTCTCGGTATGTTAGCACAGCTGCTATTAAAGATATTTAAGTTTTAGATGCAGGGAGTCAGAAATCCATGGCTGATCCCTTTGTTTTCGCCGCAGTGAATCCTAAAGATCAGCGTTAGCAGTGAATACATTTTAATCCATCGCTGCCAGCTGGTAAAGCACCCATGAATAATGCGAGATTATAAGCAACTCACCCTTTTCCCGAAGGCATTTATCTATGTTCACTCGGAGGCAGTGCCAGTTAGGGCTGGCACAGTTGTCCTTTGTAATGAAACTCTTGACCTAGGAAAAGTATCCAGAGAGTTTTAAAAGATGACTTCTGATAATATGCAAGTCACTGTAGCTCTCTGCCGTTTGTGTGTGACTGCTGCAGCTCCAATTTTCCAATCATAAATTCACACAAGTGGCTATATGGCCAAAAAGATTACCTGATGTCTTCCTAATGCTCTGTGTACTTAGTGTTTCATACAGTAGGGCTGTAGGAATAGCAACGTGCCAGCCTCAGGGGTTGCCCAGCCTCTGATGTCTGTTTACTTTCTCTCCATCACATTAGCACTGTACTGTAATTAGTCATACTGTATGCACACCTATGCAGCTCATGGGACACTGCCACGCTGTCACAGGAGATTAGCAGTTGGTTAACAGACTGTTTAGTTAACTAATATGCAAAGAGGAAAAAAAAAGAACTGTCTTATGAGGAAGGGGATTTGCATGTCCCTTGTTAATATAGTGTAGTGGTATATTGATAATGACAAAATGTGAGGGCTAATATGCAGGAAACAATATGCATGAGCAAAGGCCATTAAGAGTAATGACAATATAACTAGTGTTTTAAACAGTTGTTTCTAAATATGCATATAAAGTAGGGATTTAATTTGATAGGGATTTGTAATTTTTCATTGAACATCATTACACACCTCCTTTCTCCCTGCCACCCCCACATTTAATATAATCCTGTGCTAGGAAAGATATAAACACACATGCAGAGTAAGAATAAATGTTGACGTGAAATTTTTTTTGTTAAATATTGTGCTATTTTAATGAAGTGTAACTGTGACCTGTGACTTGGCTGTTGGTTGGAGAAATGGGAATTTAAATAGTTGATAAATTGTGAAGTAAGAATAATGTGTTGCATGAGGATGGAATCTGGCATTCTAATAAAGTTATACTGCTTTGTATAACAAGAAATAAATTCTTCTCTGATGCAGTTGGTAGGGGGTTGTTATTACTGGGATTTTTTCCAGTGAGACCAATCTCAGCATTGTAGTCCTGAGATGCAGGCTGAGTAGATGACTACATGTATTGTCACGAGGTTAATAGCTATGAAACCAATAGTTTGTGCTGAAGCATGTGCTGTATAGGAACAATGTAATAAAACATTATCTTCTTATTAACAGAAAGACTTTGTGTGCAATGACAAATTCTGAAAATCCGGTGGCAGCATCTTCTATTTGGTGGTGGTCTTTGTGTTTCCATTCAGTTTTTCATAAATTCTTGGAAAACCGTGGCATTTTTTTTTGTCAGTTGCTTAATTCAAATACCAAACTTTACTGCCAGTTATATTAGTTTAGTAATCTTCAGCTGTTGTTTTCACTGTAGCTTCAACTACCAAAAACAGAGGAAAAGGGTGTTAGTGCAATGCAGGTATTCTGGAGGAAAAAAAAGTTAAAGTACAATTTGTATAGTTTGCAAGACATTTCTAAAACTACTCAAGCCAAACCTTTGTTAGTATTTCATGCTGACTTTTTTTGTTAACATTGCTATTTCTGCTCATTTGTCTGCAAGGATTAAGCTTTTCCGAGTAAGAGCTGTGGGGCTGAAACACTTTGCTGGTGCTTACGACATTTAGTCATACCTCTGCAGCTGAGTCTTCTTCATTTAGTTACCATCAGTTTTGGACTATCCAACCTGTGATTCCATGACTGTAAACGTATTTGAATTGTCAAGAAGCTATTGGCAAAATTTTCCCTTTCAAAGGAGAAGTGATTTCAGACAGAGTGATGTTTGTTTCTGTGGTGTCCAACTTTCAGTAAGCAGTATGAGTAGGGTTTTTTTTTTTTTTGTGCAACAGAAATATTGCTTAGTGCAGTAGTCCTGTTTATACTTTTCAGGACATGTGCTGCCATTTGATATACAAATGTACACACACTTTGATATATTTCATGGACTTTTTTCTACTTTATCAAAATGGTTTGACAGAATTTTGATGAGATTGTTTGTTTGACAGGATAGTGCTATTCTTTTGATGTACAGTGCTTCACTGAGATTATGGCTGTGCTTGTATTCTGATATATTTATCTTTGAAATAAATTTGCAAGACAGTCTTGTGAGAGAAAGTGCTGATAAAATCATAACAGTGAAGCATTTAGGTAAACCGATGGTATTTTTACAATTAAGCATAATAATGTTTCATCAGTCCTTTGGACTAAGAATAGCTATAAACTGGGAAGGAGTAAATAAACAGGAAACTGAAAAAGATATAGATCTCAACTATATTTAAGCACTGGTCCAGAGTTAATCACATTAACAGCTTTGGGAAACCATCTGAGGACCTCATACAGGCTGATGTGTCAACTAACCAGTAACAGCCTTATGACCTTGGTTATAGATAGGCATGTATGTTTTTTATTTCACTGAAGGGTCACTGTAGGTGCAAACTAGGCTAGGAAAGATGGTAATGCAACTAAAACAAAACTGATGGCTGTACAGAACAGTCATGTTTATTCCTCATCAGTCATCATCTGCCATTTGTGGAGGGTAGAGAAGAAGAATGCATGTATTTTATGTAAGCAACTTTTTAGCAATGTGTGTCCAGTTTGTCCTTTGGGAGAAACTTCTGGAGGTTGTAGTGCTTAACCGTTCTTTTTGCCTCAGTGTTCACTTTAGAAATGAACACAGCAGGAGCTTTGAGAGAGCTGACAGGAAAGAAGGCAAAGTCACAGATCAGGAAAATGCTTGTTAAAGAATTTCTGGAGAACCTGAGCATATTCAAATCAGCAGACAGATGAAATTTAACATGGTGTGCTCAGTGAACTGGTTAATTGGATCCATTCTCAGTTAATTTGGAGAACTCATAGAGGACAGGTGAGGTTTCAAAAGGACAAATATACTTGCAGGAAAGAAAAAGGAGACATGGGAATCATGGTCCAGTGAGTTTAATTACAAGACTAATTGTTCTAGAGAATCTACTAAATAGGGAAGAGAGTTTTCCAGTATCTGGAGAGAAGACATTAGTTGTGGAGAGCTGTAAAACTTTAGGTGTAAGGCAGAAGAATTTTACCTTTAGATGCTTGTTGGAAGCTTATACTGACATTTGATTTCTGGAGTAAAAATCCTTCTTGCCTATCTCTGAAGTCATACATGGGAATCCTTAGTCCCCTGGGCCAGATGATATTTGCTGTGAGTAAGTAGCATTGATATCTTATCACAAGCCTTTTTTAAATGATGGAGTTTGTCTTAGTGGCCAATTATGCAAGGTGATCCATATTTATGTGTACCAAAAAATACCTGGATTACCTGAGACATGGAAAGAAATTAGATCCTGGCAGGGTTTTGGGACCACCTACTCAAATACAGCTATGCAAAGACCAAGGACTAGCAGTTACCACTGTTACTAACTAAGCAGAACACTGTTTTAGTGTACACTGGAGAGAATTTTCATAAAATGGGAATTGCAAAGAATTCTAAATAGCACAGACTAAGAATCTAAAGGTAGAAGAGAGAAACAGCAGAAACGCGGCAGTGTGTATTATGGCAAATAAGACAAGATGGCAAGACAGGCAAGACAACAAGATGGAAAACTGCAACAAATGTTATCATTTTGTCATAGACTACTAGGCCAGAGTGCATTGCAAGGACAAAGGAGATGATGTTCTCAGTGCCAGAACATTTCTGCATTCTCATTATTTGCTCTGATAAAGGTGATGAACAAACTGCCAGCCTGAATGCAATTCATCTGGGTCTATGTTAATTCTTTTTAATTGAGGTACAAGTCCCTGCTAGAAATAGTAATGTCAGCACTGTAGGAAGAGCCCCAGGCACTGGAACAGATAACGAAATGAGCAATGAATGTTCGCCCCAATACTGCACAAAATAAAACAATGTCTTAGAAAAAGCTGCAACAGATCTGAGATTGAAGAGGTAATGTTGGCCATCTTCATCAAGCAAGTATGTAAAATAAACATAGGGATAAAAAACAGAGTGAAAGAGATGCAAGAGGTCACAATTATAGCAGCAGAAAAGAAAGTCTTTAACCATTATTAGGGTAAAAAACAGTCATACATTTTGCCTTGTGAAAAGAAGGGAACTGAAGAAGTGTTGGAGCATAAAAGGGTAATGGTGAAAGCTTCAACTGATGGTACTGTGATGAAAGATGATAGATGAAAGAACCCAGCTGTCCCATAATTTGTGCCCCTAGGAAAGTTCTTGTGCCTTCAGGCAGATAAAAAGAGGAGCTTGGCTCTGTCTGTGTTATTATGGAGGCAGTGAATCTGACTTCTCATAGGACTAATGTTAAAAACACTTCCTCTGAAAACGAGAATGCTGACTCAGATGGAAGGTTATGTTTTTATTTAAATCCACTTTTTCAGAAGTGCTAACATTTGTGCACTTATATTATTGCAGTACTGCTGTTTATTATTAAATGTCAGCAAGGCACAAAAGTAATAACTTCTAAAGTGTATATAGAGTGTTTTCCATGAGATCGGCCACCCCGACATAAAGACCTTTTGAGATCAATAGCTCTCTTTGAAAAACTTAATCCTACTTGCTGATAATTCTGGATGAGTATGTACTTCATGGGATTGTTTGGGTGTTATGCCACTTAATTATCTTATTGACTATAGACACAGAAAAAGTTATTTAACTTCTTTCCAATTATCCCTCCTATTCTACAGGCAGACGATGGACCCTGTGTTGCTTGAGGCTGTTGCAAAGTAAGATAGTATTTGCAATACATGAGTGTTTATCTGCTCCTTCATTGCTCCTCCAATGTAGTTTAATTGTAGCTTGGAGATGTTGGGAAATGTGGGGAACTAATATTGTACAAGGTGGTTTGGGTGCAAAAACCTGAATGTTATATTTGACATGGAATCTAAAAGACATAGCAGAGTTGAGAGGGAATTGAAGGCTGGGGAGTTCAAATTATGTGAACTTCAGTAGAGTTCTCAAAACAGCTTAACTTTGTTTGGGTTCTAAATAAACCTGTGCTCATAGCTCTATATATAGGTGTCCTGTGTGATCAGAAATGAATAGAAAATGCATGACACATCCATGAAGTAGGAGAGATTTCCACTCAGGTCCTTTTAGAAGAAGCTAGACAGCATGGTGCTGGGAAAAATAATACATGAAAAGCAGTACAAATAGTCATTAAGCTTAGTGATGAGCTATGTTCTTCTAATTTGACAAATAATTAAGAGAGGCAAACATTCAGTGCTGCAAGCAAGCATGTGTGTTCTTATTACAGATAATAGCAGATACCCCCTGAATCTGCTGCTTGGTAATCTTGAAATTGGTCTTTGAACAACATCAACTGAGTTACTTATCCTTGTAATACATGCATAAACAACAGCACCATGGGTTGTGTGCCTGTGAATGTTGCCATGGGCCCAGATTGAGGCAGTGCAGTGACAGCAAATACAAACCCTAAGCATATCAGCACCCTGATGTTACCACACAGGAGTATTTTTCTGCTGCCCTGAAGGAGTAGTTTCCTTGCTCACAGTGCCTGTGCGTGGTCCCCCTCTACACCTCCTGACGTTCTGGGGATTATGCTTCTATACCTCTGAGTAACAGAGTGTTTTAGTGCTTTGGAGAAAGGTTTGATTAATCAAGACAGAAATGGTGTTTCTGGATGTCCTTCAGATGTTGTTTCATTGCTGAATAAAATGACTTGGGTTGAAGAGCAGCTAGGAGGCATTTTATGATATGCATACCTCTACTAAAGGAGATTAGATCATCTGCTTCCTGTCTCTGATATGCTGTACAATACCTGAAAGAAACGTGAATGGCATTTAATTACATTTTTTTGTGAATAAAATGCAAATGAAATTCTTTAGTTGAGAGATTTGAATGTTCTTAACCAAAATGTTTGTCTCTAAGGTTCCACACTTTAAGATTTATACAGGAAACCTTATATGTTCCATGCTGGAAACACTGAAGGATGTCTTGAAAGCAAAAGTCTTGGTGTAGACAAGCTTGGAAAAATACATTACCTGACTTAGAACCAGCAAACTCTTGAGGGTGGCAGGATCTACATGAACCTGCAAGATAAGTAAACTTGCAGAGGAGAGTGTTGCTGAAAGGATTTTGAAAGTACTGCTGTTTAAATAGGAGAAAATAGTCTCACTTTTTTTCTGTATGCTGGAGGGGGGAAAAAAAAAGCAACGCCAAAAACCCACTTTAAAGCCCTTTAAAGCACTATAAATAACATCATTAATTATCTTCTATCTTACTCAAATGTCCTTTTTTTGCATGTATGCTATCAATAAATTGATGATGCTGTCCTAACAGGCGAGGTTTCTCAACAGCTATAGTCAATAAGAAAGATGTGTGCTGAAATGGTGGTTGCATGTCAGAAAATCTGTCACTACCTTGAACAAGCTATGAAAGTAGACAGAGGTTTGGTTTTAACTCTGTTTCATGGTTTGACCTTTTCTGAGAAGGGAAGAAGAAAAAAATCTTTGGGATAGCAAAAAACTTGGTTCAGAAATACTATAGAAAGTATGAAAATCATGGTGTCTTCATTGATTGTAAAAATTTCATAGTTTAAATCTTCTTTCTCAACAAGCTTTATCTCCCACACACATAAACTTCACCTGAGGTTCTGCACTCCCAATTGCCTGTGCAAGGGAGTGCTTTGAGGCCTCTGGGCAGAGCAAGCAGCTGTCTGTCAGGTAGATCTATATTCAAAAGCAAGGAGATGAAGAAGATGAAGTATAAGGTTGCTATATTTATAGTTAAAGCTGTAGTCAAGCTCAAAATTTTGAATTTTATAGGAAGATAAGGAAGTGTGGAACTGCCTCTGGCAAACTAACTTCAGTCTCTCCTGGCTGTGGTGTTGTACGTAGTATTTCTAAAAATCAGTCAGTACCTCAGAAATCATGAGGTTAACAATATACTTTTATGTGTTTTGAACAATATTTTATGTGAATGCATTGGGAGCCACAAATCCCTGTGAGTACCATAGACAGTTACTGGTGGGATAATTAGGAGCAGGAAGAAAATCCTACTAAACTATCAGTTGTGACTGATTTCCAGGAAAGCCATCAGTGTCTGACCCTTCCTGTACTCAGTAGTTGGGATGGGCTGAAGAACTATCTATGGTGTGTGGTTCCAGAAGGTTACCTTGGACATTTGAATCTAAACCTTCAGTCATCCTGATCATCTGTACAGGAAAGCTGAGTGCAGAGCCTGAAGGGTGTGGTGGTTTGAACTTTCATTGTAGAAGAGCTAGAGGAAGGGCATTGAAAGATGGGAAGAACTCCTGCTGATAGTTCTATCTTAGGTTGCATTTAAATTTGTTTTGATTGTGGTCTGTTGTTTACTTGTGACTTGTAGCAGCAAGTGTAATTTTTGTCTTGCAGAATTTGTTTGTGCATTGTTATTAAGTATGCTTTGTGTTGTATGGACCTAATGAGTTAATCTGAAATGAAAAATCTTAGGGTTTTTTGTTCCCGTGGGTGCACTGTGACAGGAAGAAAAGCAGATGTGCCTAGTCTGTGTGAAACGGACTGTAAAAGGGACAATATACTAACTGCTGGGTGGGTGTCTTTTCTAGATGGAAATTCCCTCTAGCTGGCTCAAATCAGCACTCTGTCTTCAAAAAGCAGATGGTAGAGAGGCATCCTGTGGCGTGGATACAGCCAGAGGAATCACAGTCTCTCTTTACAATATAACTGAGTTGCTAGAATGAAAGGATACAAAACTTTTCATGTTGCTTTTTTGGTTGCAGGAGCTTGTGATATGCTTGTCTTGCTCCCAAAATGCAAGAAATTGAAAAGTGAGTCTCCTAACAGTTCATCTACATTCATTCAGGAGAAGGTTTCCCTTCCCATAGTAATCAGAAGTTGGTGTACATTGCAGCAATAAATGCTGTTCCCTTGGCTTCTGCTTCTTTTTGTCCCCCACAGCAAAAGCACTTCAAAGGCCTTGGAGGTGCTGGTCAACAGCTGGCTGAATATAAACCAGTAGTGTGCCCAGGTGGCCAAGAAGGCCAATGGCATCCTGGCCTGGATCAGGAACAGAGTGGACAGCAGGACTAAGGAAGTGATTCTTCCCCCATACTTGGCACTGGTGAGGCCATACCTTGAGTACTGTGTCCAGCTTTGGGCCCTCAGTTCAGGAAGGATATTGAGGTGCTGGAGCAGGTCCAGAGAAGGGCAATGAGGCTGGTGAAGGGACTTGAACACAAGTCCTATAAGGAGAGGCTGAGGGAGCTGGGGTTGTTTAGCCTGGAGAAGAGGAAGCTCAGGGGAAACTTTAACACCCTCTACAGCTACCTGAAAGGAGGTTGCAGCCAGGTGGGGGTCAGCCTCTTATCCCAGGCAACTAGTGACAGGAAAAGAGGACATTAGGAAGAAATTCTTAACAGAAAGGCTGATTAGTTATTGGAATGGGCTACCAGAGTGGGTGGTAGAGTCACCGTCCCTAGAGGTGTCTTAGAAAGACTGGATGGGGCACTTTAGTTGCAGCTTTTCAGTAAAATGCTGCACTGCAATGGAAGAAGAGAGTAGGGTCAAGCCTGTTGACATACTGCTTGTTGCAAAAGGGCCCTCAACACAGGCACTCTCTTCTGCAACCCAGCTTGCTTGGAATGTGTTTGTTATGTCCCACTGCGAGGTTGCACCTGCAGTCAGAAGAGCAGAATAAATGTGATTCAGTCATATACACAGGATCTTCACTCAGGCAAACACCTTGGCTGCTCTGAGAAGCAGAGTCCCCCGAGGCCCCTGAGCTGAAGCTTGAGGGACTGTAAGGGAATTTCATGTAAATAACTGACTTGGAAAAACAAACTGAATCCCCTCTGAGCTGTTATGTGCCTATTCAGAAAGGAGGTCCCTCAGTGCCTGCTAATTGGTACAAATCCCGCAAAGTGAGGTGAAATCACATCCTGGATCTCTGACAAGTCAGAGTGAAATAATTCACTCCTGGTGTCCCCATATTCCCCTCAAAGTAAACATTTGAGTTAAATTCTTAACACAGTAAAATTGTAGGGCATTCCACATCAGGACACAGCTATATGAGTCCTGGCAGGGCAATCACAGTGGCTGAATTTCTATAGGAAAGCCCCCAGTGTGATTCCTGGCAGGATAATCACAGTGTTTGAAGTCTCCAGCCGTGAAAAACCGCGTAATACAAAACTATCAAAACATATGATATTCCCAACATGAAAAAACATAAAGGGGGCACGAAGGCTTAAATTGTATTAGTAAAACCTTGCTGTAATTGGCCTTTGTCATGAAAGAAAAAAGCTGCCATTCAGTTCTCTGGTAAGGGTAAAACTTTTTAAGTTGAATTACTGAGAATAATAACCTTCCTTTCTAGGATTAAACTGCAGCTTAGAGCACTGCCCATTTAGAAGTTTACTTGAAAAGGATATCTCTTGGTATGTTCTAAACTCTGACAAAAATAAGGGGCTCACAGCAGAGAATATGGGAAAAGAGGGAAAAAAGGCTGGTATGCATTTCCTAGGTCATTTTCTGGGAAATAGTGAAGTGGCCTCAAAAATCACCAATATGGTATTTTGGTTGCATGTAAGTTCCAACTCTGTCAGGACAATGCTTATGGCCAAAACCAAGATTGTATAAGAACAGAACTGCTGGAGCTCAAATAAAAGGCTTGTGTAGGAGATGACCTTTATCAAGTTGTTCAACTTGATAAAAATTTTTCTGTTCCCTCTTTTCTTAAGTAAGGTGCCAGGAAAGTTTCAGGAAGACACCTCCTTGCTAGTGACAAGTGTCATAATTACGTAGGTGTAATAGTTGTCCATCCCTGTCTTAGATGGAACTTGGTAGCTCGACGAGGTCTTGTCTTTGGCCATCTTGTCCTTGCTTGTGACTCATCTGTGTGCCTTCATGACAGTGCTTAGTGGTATTGCATCCATAAAGATGTTCATCCTGTGTGAGTAAAGGGTTTGTGCTGAAAGAAACATGAGAGAAAATGTTTAAAATGTGAATAAGGGGGCAGCAGAGTTAGGCAGGCTTGTATGAGAATGTTGCCTGTACGCTCGATACTGTTTAAGCACATGGGACTGCCGCTGTGAGTGAGTGCTGTTTGTGCAGCAGCTTGTGGATGGCTCTGCTCGGTAGTAGCACAAGCTGATTCTGAGTGGGTGCTTTCCCCCATCACTTGTGCTTCACTGCCTTCTCGTTTATCCTGTGATGTGTGACTGCAGAACTCGTTTATGTGCAGGACTCATCAGCACTGGGCCCAGACTTGATTGTCATCAAATGTAGCATAAGTAGGGAGCAATGGTCAAGAACTGTTTCCATTTCATGAAACAATGAATTCCTTATGAGTATGAAAATCCCAGCTAGAGATCTAAAACACCTTAATAAACTTGCAGCAAATGAGAATTTTAAATACTTTAATCTAGCCTCAGCATCCTTACTGTCTTTCTGAAGGTAGACAGGTCAGTAGAATGAGCAGAGACATTGTATGGAGACCTTCTGCCCTCAACTCAGGAGCATCAGATCTTCCAGACAAGATCTTTTCCTTTCCAGGACACAGTGAAGATATATGGAGTTTTGTGTGCAGGCTTTGAGGAGAGGAGGCTAATTGGTGGAGAAAGTCTGAACTTCTTTTGGTACAAGGGCTACTTATAGCTTAATGACAGTTAAATTTTTATTACTCCCTGATGTCCTTAGGGTTAACAAGCAGTAATTCCATTGCCCTTTCACATATAGCGGGTGAATAGATAATGAGTGCTGATGTTCCATGACAAAGAATAGAATGATGCTGCCTTAAAGCAAAATTAAGGCTGCTTTACACCTGCCTCAGGCTCTCTAGGCAGAGATGGAGGCTGTTAGGTTTTTAAGCTCAAGATATGAGGAAGAAGTACCATTTTTAGAAAGCACTGGGAGGCCTGGAGACATCTAACAGGTTTGAGTGAAACTTCCACATGCTGCCAGATGAAAAAATGAGGTAATCAATCCAGAATTGTTTACTTTTGTAATTTCAGAGTTGCAGCAACTGCTTATGAGATTATTCTCATAATCTCTTCATGACAGTGTTGCCTTCTTTTTTTCGTCATGAACCCTTTTACACTGGGGAGAAATATTTGCACTGTATATTAGGGAAAGTTTTCTCTTGGAAGATGTTCATGCTGTGTGCATTCTCAAAAGCAGCTAATGGGCATTTGGGGCACTTCACTGGGAATACTTTCAAAAGTGCTTAATTTTTTTTTTTAAATCCAAACCATAATTAATCAGATAGATAAGCAAAAATATGAAGGATAAAAATCTCCAGGCCCACTCAAAGGTGCTATTGCTACCCAATTCTCTGCATGTTTCAAGAATGAGCAGTTCTGAATTACTTCTGAGCCCACAGTGAACTCTTATATCCTGCTTTCTCTCAGCGAAGTGTCTAGGTGGCTTTATGCCTGGGGGAGGGCAATCTGTCTCCCACCAAATGCCTCCTCTCTCATATCATACTGAATGAAGCTTGTAGCAGAATTGGAGGCAGTATCTATTCTTATAAAGGCTACTTGTTGTTGACCAACTTTGCAACTTTCTTCTGCGAGTAAAAGACAATATGGTCTTTTTTTCTTTTTTTCTTCTTTTTTTTTTCCAGATTCAACAACTATAAAAATTCTATAAACATAGATGCATCTAAAACTTTCAGTGTAGCTATAGTTTGCTGTTAATGACCAAACCCTTCCAGGAAATTTGGAAGATGCAGCAAGCAAAAAGGAAACTGTGAGGGAAATAAGAAAAAGGGAAAGACATGATGAGGGAAATAAAGTAAATGAGAGACCTTAATTGTCTCCTCCTTGTTCCTTTTCTTTTACCTATATAAAGTTTGTGAATGATACTGAGCTGTGGAAGTGGTTCCCACTGGCCTTTTCTTTTTTTATTAGCAGCTGTGGTCAGCTGGCTCTCCCTCTGGAGTGATTTTTTTGGTGAACTGGACAAAGTCAGGAGGAGAGTTAGCTATCTCAACAGTTTCCTTGATGTAGAGCTGAGCTAGCGATAAAATATGATAGTGGCAATGGAGTGGAGCATCTAATCAGATTCTCTGAATTGCAGTAGTGTTCCAACTGGTCCAGTGAGAGGAACTGAATGCATTTTATTTCTGCTATTTGTTTTGTAGACATTTTTTCACAGATATTGCAGCTTGATACACTGCTTAAAGAGACTATATACTCTGTCATGGAGTCAAATGAGGGCAATGCCCTAAAAAGTGGACAGCCAAAAAACTGAGGAATGTGCACGGTTGGATGAGAAAATAGAAAACTGGTCATCTGGAGTGTTGTTGGAAGGAATTCTGGAAGACTTTAGGCTGTGAGGCCGAAGCATCTATCTTTTGATGAAGATTTGGCATCTCTTCAGTCCATCTCACCACTTCCATCTTAGCTAGCTGCATGGAAACTCCCTGTGGGTGGCAGAGAGCCACCAGCAGTGGTACCAGGTGTTTGGAGGAGGTATGACTCACATTCATGTAAGCTACAGCTTGCACTTTGTGTGCTCTTTAGGTCCATGTGTGACTGAAATAACTCAATTTATCTTTTGGCATACTCTAGTTTTGGTTGGGACATCATATTCTTCTTAATCTCCACATCTAGGAACTATGAAGGTGGCCTATAGTCCTTACTCTTCTAATTCTGAACAGTATGAGAAACAACATCTTGCCACAAGTTCAGAGTTGAGATCCTATGCCAAGAAATGAGATTAGATGTCTTGCATCATGCCAGTATAAATAGTTAAGCTTGGAATATAGTAAAAGGCATGAAGAACAAGTTTTGGGAAGTCCTTGTTTCAGGATACATTCAAGGCAGACAGATCCAAAATTCCCCTGTGACCTAAACCAACCTTACTTTAGAAAGACTGTAACATTCAGTATTTCAGATCTGAAATTAGATTTGCAGATCACTTGATGTATTTTTTTAAGTTAAAAATCTCAACCAAAACAAGGAACTTAATACTAATGAGCATTGACATGTTGGAAGCCATGGGTGGAAGATAAACCAGTTAAAACACTGTTTTTTTGAGAGATGTGACATATATATTCCGGATTTTAGCAAATCTATTACGTGGGAGATCCCTTCTTCACTGCTGTAGGTAGTTGTTCAGTTGTCGGACATAAATAAAACCCAAAGCTTAATGAACTGAATTCACAGAACCAGAGAAGTTCTGCCTAAACAAGGGATGCTTAGTCAGAATGAGAGCTGAATGAATCTATTCAGCTGTAATGGTAGCTTTCTGTTTGGGAACACTCTTGTCTAGTAGGAGAGATTGCCTGTAACATTGAGAGGGTGTTAAAGTAATGTTATTGCCTAGCAGTGACTGCTTTTTCCTTGTGTCTTTTGAAGTGTTCCTTGATGCAAGAGAACAGTTTCTTAATGTATTTCAAAGTGAGCTGTGTATAAAATGTCCACATAATTATAATATTCGGTGCTTTGCATTGGAGGGTCTTAGTGAAAACTGACATTGCTCTGTTGGAGTGCAGACTTCTGTGCAGATGGTGGCACAGATCTGTTGCAGATGGTGCAACTTTGTTGTATGTTAGTTTCGTTTGGGTGGTGAGGTTTTTTTGTTTGTTTGTTTTGTTTGGTTGGGGTTTTTTTGCTATACTGCAACCAAGTGTTTTATAAAAGATTTCATGCGGTAGATGAGCTCTGGGGAAGGCAATATCGTGTGCTGTTATTGAGAGGGAGAGAGGCCACTTGGTTAGATCTCTGTGGTTGTGGTGAAGCAGAGCTATTTATTCTTAAGTTGTCTAAGAGGAACAAGTGTCCAGTTTGTTGCTCATAACCAATTCCAGCATTTTCCTTAGTAGTTTGTCTGATTGTCTGTTTATTGTGGTGGACAGAAGTTCCTAACACTTAAAAGCATCAGGGAAAACTGAGTATAAGGCCTCTGTTTCTTTTTCAAGTCTGGTGATTAATGGCTAAAATTGCTTTAATCTTCTTTATAACATCATCTGATTACTTATACAATGTGCTTGTTTCTGTTTGGTATTAAGACTTTGACGAACTGTATTTTTCATCTTGTGATGTTTCCCCTCTTCCTTTTGAGTACAATATCCTAAAGTAAAACCCACCAACCCTAGCAAGTCCAGAAAAGAATAATTATCTTATTACCATAGATGATTTTATTAAACTAATGTCAACTCAACTGTTACCATAAACTATTCCATTAAAAAAAAAAATATATATATATATAAAGACCTCTGAGATGCATCCTTTCCTTGAATTCACACACCTGCCTCTAAGTAAATTTGTTTGTGGTGATTATTTTCTTCAGAAACCCTTGTTTCTCTTAAGTAAGGATACCTCATAGATTCAGGTTCTCATGGGAAGGTAAGATGGGTAAATAGTTACCAGTTCTGGACCAAACCTGTATATGACAGAGTTTTTGTGTCTGTTCCAGCCTGTTGTAGGAAAATTGAGAGTGGCTGAGTGCTCAGAAAATGGCAAGTTTCAAATGTGCTTCATAAGTCTATTTGTGCAGTAACTCTCTGTTACAATGTTAACTGGATGATGCTTGTTGCTTACTTGTGTATGAATCTTTTTGGAACAAATAACTTGATCTTTTGCATTTTCTGTAATCCTCTGCCTTTAGTCTTGTCCTTCTCTGAAAGAGCTTATTGCTTCTGCTTCTATGTTCTTAATGGAAAAACAGCTTTTTAATCAGAATTTAAAGATGAAGAAACCTAAGTTTCTGCAGTGAATGCAGTTCCCACCTCTGCCAGCTGTCTTCATCTTGTCACCAGAAATTGTTTTCTCAGTGTTCAGTTTTCAGTAGGAGATTAGCTATATGGGGAAGAGACAAGGGTTATAAAAGGTTTAGGAAACTCCTGCTGATCTACTCCCACTACATTTTTCACTTGTTATGTGGCTAGTTTGAAATGTAGGGAACCGGGTTCATCTCTGTCCCATTGCTAGGTTATTCCGTGACCTTGGGAAAGTCAGCCCAGCTCCTTGTGTTTTGTTTCCTATCGGAGGAAAAAAAGACCACAGAATAAAACTCCTGCCTCAATAGTGGCCCTTATCAATCTCAGAGGCTGTAAGCGCATAGGCTATGAAGTGTTTCCTGTGATAAGAATATCTAAACTAATACTACCTTTTGACAATCATCCCTCAAGAGAAATCACACATTTACGAGCTACTCATTTTTCTTTTTTTGCCTACCGCTTTTAGAGAGAGAATGTTACCTCTAGGTGTTTTGAGAAATATTTTTGAAAAAACAAAATTTGAAATTTGAGCCATGTTGCTATAACAATTAGCTAGGCCAAGATGTGCATTACTAGGCTTCCAATGCTACTCTTAGATGGATGGAGGCACTTGGCCTTCTGTTTTGGTCCCCAGAATGCCTCCAAAGCATGTGCCAGTAGCCTATTGATGCACAGCCTGTTGTGACTTATGTTCAATGCACAGCAGATTACAAAGGTAGGTTATTTGTTAGCACGATTTTCCAGACTACTGCTTGAAGAATTTTAACAGCGTCCACTAAACTCCCTAATGGATAGTTCAGAATGAATAAAATTCTGCTTGATGATGTTTACAAGAGTCTCTGTGCCCACTGCTGATGAGTCATGGAAAACAGCATATTCATTTGATTCCTGACTATGCACAGATTATTAACTATGTGGGGCTGTGCTTTAAAATTAAAAAATTGGTTGCTTTTATTTTAAGCTGTATCCTAATTCAGATGTTTTCATCTTGTAAGGGAAATAAACACAGACTTTGCTGCCTAGCTGCTCTGTCTTTCAGCCATAGCACCTCAGAGCATACCAGCTGAACAAGCTGCCCTCCTGATTTTCTTGACCTGTTGTTTCCCCTCCTTGCCCTCTTATGAAATTTTGCAGTGACTGTTTGTAGGGGTTTGGACCTGGCCAGATTTCAAATACTCACCAAAAATCACTACATTCCCCCTCCCTCTGCAACTTTACAGAGGAGAGAAAAAACCTGCTGAGGACTTTTGAGTAGAGATAAGAACTGGGATCTCGCATGGGAGTAGAACTTAAATTTATTGCTCACAAACTAAAAGCTAAATTCATGGCTAACAGAATAAGCATTAAAGAGTAAAAGAACAAAACAGTCTTAAAACACAACACCTTCTCCTCTTCGTTCCTCCATGTTCTCTCTCCTCCCCCCAGCAGTGCAGGGAGACGGAGAAGGGGGGTCAGTTCTTGTCTGAGTCCATCCTTCGGCAGCAGCTCTTCTCAGTCTGCTGTTCTATGGGTCACTTCTCCATGGGGGTGAAGGGGGTCTCTGCACTCCGATGATCCTTCCATGGGCTGCAGGGGGATGGCCTGCTTGACCATGGTCTTCACCACAGTTACAGGGGGACCACAGCTCTAAATCCTTCCCCTGCTTCTGTGAGGTCCCTTCCCATGGGAGACAGTCCTTGATGGACCTCTCCAGCGTGAGTCCACCCCTCACTGGGGCCACAAGTCCTATCTGGGAAAATTGCTTCAGCATGGGCTTCTCTCTCCACAGGCCAATGGTCTACAGTAGGACTTCATCTTTGATTTCCCACAGGGGGCCATGGCTTCCTCGGGCATCCACCTGCTTCAGCATGAGTTGCAGGGGGGGTCTCTGCACCCCAGTGGTCTTCCACAGGCAGCAGGGACCTTGGCTCTGTCTTTCCCCTGCTGGAAGGGGAGAGGAGGAGCCCCTGGGCCCTCCCTCCCTCCCCCCTGCCCCCGTCTCTGCTGCACTGACCCTGGTGACTGCTTGGAATTTCTCGACTTGGAATTTCTTCTGTGCCACAGCTTTCTCTTCCTCTATTCTTAAATATGTTATCACAGAAGCACATCTTCATTTGCTCAGCTTTGGCTAGGAGTAGGAAATTCCCTCCTGGAGCTGGTTTTCATTTGCTCTTTTCATAGGACAGTGAAACTTCTAGCAGCTTCCAACTGAAATCACCTCTATGGCCCCCCTTCTTTCAAAAACCCAGCCACCTGAACCCATGCCACTGTTATTACCAAACCCTCATAAGACTCTTTCTCTTACTTTGTTTAGTGGAAGTTCAATCATTTCCCACTACCCTTCAAATGACTGGTTCATTTGATTTTTCACTCTTCTCATAATGGCATGCAGAGCTTTCATGACAGCTGAGTATCTCTGGGGCCTTTTTCCAGCTGGAACATTGAGTCATAAAAACAATCTTGCTGCTTTTGTGCGTGTCTGACAAGGCTATGATGTAGAGTAGCTTTGCTGTAGTATCTAACATTACCTAGCATAGCTGTTCCATTTAAAACAAACAAAATACTCTAACAGCTTTAAATTATAACACCATAAACCCTAAGTTAATTGGAGGTTTCTTTGTCTTTCTTTCAGTCAGTCTAATGTTGATTGTCCAAGACATTAGACATTAGCTTGGATGTGAGTTATATTCTGGGGTTACTGATCAAGAACACAAGCGAGTGTCTTCAAGTATTTGCTCTCCCATCTCCAAGTATATGTGCCTGGAATTTAGCTGAAGGTAACAGATTAAAGGCAAAGGTTGCAGCATTCAAATTGCTGAAACCCAAATGCTATGACTTTTTTTTTTCTCCCCCTCACAGCTCTGTTCTGGATTACCTAAATAAACTGTGCTCTGCTGGATTGGCAATTTTTTTAAGCACCTAGAAGATGATTAATGTGTTATGAAAAATGCCATGATAGCTGGTGGAAGGGCGTCTGTTCCTCACGAATAGCAACAGCATGGCAATGTGCCAGAATCAAGAACATTAACTTCATAGCAAGCTTTATCAGCTCACCGAAGGCAGGCAATAAGTCTGACTTGCTAGTTTCCAGCTTTTAATTAAGGCAATTAAACAAAATGTGATATATTCTTTTTCCATTTATTTATAGATTTAATTACCAGTAATTAGGTTACAATTCTATAAATATATACTACTGACCTAGTACTTCCAAATGGGAATTATATTTTATTTTAAGATTCATTCTTGGTAAATAAAGTAATGTTTCAGTGTTGCTCCATAGCTTGCACTTTGCAATGCTGTGGAGCCAAACTCTTAATCTTTCTCATTGTGTCCTCAATGTTAGTAAATATGATTACATTTATTTAGACATCTATTATTCTTCAGTGTTGTAGTTTAACCCTGGACAGCAACTAAGCACCTCACAGCTGTTCATTCATAGCCCCCTGGAGGGATGGGGGGCAGAATCAGAAGGTTAATTGCAAAAAAGCCCATGAACTGAGATAAAGACAGTTTAGTAGATAAAGCAAAAGCCTTGGATTTTCAGAATAGATTAGATTTGCAGTGTTCAGCCTGTGGTATTTGAGCTGTTCAAGAAAAACTCCTATATGAAGCCCACAGTATGGGGCTGGCACTAGGGTTATGTGGGGGATGCTGGGTAGATACATTCCCAACAAACAAGCTAACTTAGACCACAAACACTTATGTTTGGAACAAACCATGAAAGTGGCCCTGGTGAAGCACATGAAGTTTTCTGTAGCTCAGTTGCCTGTCTCAAACAGTGTTCATAACTGGGTATACATCATGAGGAGGAAGAGGAGGGCAGGAATATGGTGCTCTTCCTGAATACCAGAGATGAAGCATGTAATTTAATCCTCTACTGCATAAAAGCTTTAATATGTGTCCACCACTGACTCCGTGGTGATCAGTGACAGGACCCAGGGGAACGGCCTGAAGTTGTATCAGGGGAGGTTTAGGTTGGATATTAGGAAAAAGGTTCTTTATCCAGAGGGTGGCTGGGCACTGGACCAGGCTCCCCAGGGAAGAAGTGGTCCCAGCACCAAGCCTGACAGATTTCAAGAAGCCTTTGGATGATACTCTCAGGTGCATGATATGACTCTTGAGGAAGGTTCTTTGCAAGTTGGACTTGATGATCCTTGTGGGTCCCTTCCAACTTGGTATATTCTGTGAGATCATATTTCCAAGGACTGCTGAAGTTGACACTCTGGTTGTAAATTCACCTAAGACACTTTATGACAGCTTAGAGAAGTTAGAATACAATTTAATTGGGAGAGAGTGAGATGATTTCGGGCACTATGGTGCTTGCATTGTACTTCAGCTCAAAAAGTTTTTTTTTTTTTTAAAAAAGAAAAAAAAAAAAGGAACAAAAGGATGACATAGTATTCCATATGGAATTTGAAAAATTTTTGCAGAATGAGACTTCTCTATAGTTCTGTACTTCACCATAATGCATCCGACTCTCCCAATGACCTTTTGAAACTCTTCATGCATATTTAAAGAGGATTTTTAGGAGCATTTGGTGTTGTCTTAAGTTTTAGTGTGTAAAAAAAAAAAAATCTATTTCCATGGGGCCATGAAAATAAAATCAGTGTTGAATGTTGTTAAACACCTGTCCTGTAGTAAGCTTACTAAAATAATGTTCACTTTCCTTCTGAGACACAGATGTACTTAGACTTAATACTCATCTTCTACTATTCTGCTGTGTCTGCTTCCCCATAATGAGGGTAAGGAGCAATCTATAGCCTTTTGAAACTTCTGTGGGAAAGAGTGATTGAAATCTTATGTTATCCTTTGTACAATTTCTAGGAGAATACTAGACTTTTTGAAAGTGTTTTATAATGTGATGATTTTTCTTCCTGTTATTAGGAATTTGCTTGAATTATTTCCCAAAGTTCAATGGCTCCTAACACTAGCTATAAAATCTCATTGATCTTAGATTTTATTGTGTATTGGCAAAAAAAAAAAAAGAAACAGAACAGGAAATAGCCCTGTCCATTCCAACATGGACAGAGCATTCTTTCTGCCCTGTTGAAAGTATTCAGAGGGGAAAAAAGCAGGGAAAACATGTTTGAGAAATTACATTGATTTTTAGAGAAAAGCTGGAACCATGTTGTTCTGTGAACTGTGCCACACAGAGCAAAGATTAGTCCTTGCTTGAAAGCTTTTCATCCAAGGGTTGAAGAGACTACAGAAAGAATAACACAGTGGGGAAAGACAGAACAAGGTAACAGAAGGATGGTATTGCTCAAGGTGAATTCCTATTGTCTGAGATGGCTAAACCTAAGCAATGCCAGCTTTAAAAAAGAATTACATAGAAGCAGGTGCATTTTATGTAGCATTGTTATAGCTGGTCCTTCAAAATTGAAGGGGATAGATGATTTTAACATTTTTACCTTAGTTTGAAAATTGATCACTGAACAATAGCATGATATCAGATTTTTTTTTGTCAAACCAAAGTATAATCTGGTTTTGAGAGATCTGTGGCTTTTTCTTCTTAACTCCCGCTGACTTGTCAAAACTAAAGGAAATTCCTACCTTTCAAAACTGTCTTTAACTATCTTGACACATTACCTAGTGAAACCTGTATTGTTATGACTCTTTTGGAATAAAAAAATACATAGTATTTCTACCATTAGTCTTCCTAAATGAGTAAAACCTAGTATAAAACCAAAAAATCTAGTATGTTTTGGTATCTGCACGCAGTGACTTATTTGGGGTCTCAATAGATAAGGCCTGTATATTATAGGATTTTAAAATAACGGCAGCAAGTTTTACAATTATTTTAACCTGAATACTTCAGTGACATGACTGTAGGCTACCCAGGTATGAAAACACCAGAGCAGGTAGCCAAGTCCTTAAAAAAGTGAATGTACACTAGAATCTACTCCAAAGAGACATCTAACTTTAAGTTGACATTGAGCTGAGGAGGTTTGGAATGGTGAGCATGTGGAAGCTTCCTTCCTTTGAAGGCAGATATGACTAAAGGAAGAGAGAAGGCTGACTTAAGTGAAAGGTTTTTTTCTGTAAAGTACAAAAAATGAATGCTGCCCAAAAGGCAAAATGGAGAGGACCAGACAAATTGATTGCAGGACTAATATCCAGGGATAGTAGTCTCATGTTGATACTCTGTGGAAGTCTTTATGTGAATGTTTGCTTAGTGGAGCTCAAGGAACAGGATACCTACAGATTTGTGTTGTGCAGCTTTAGAGAAAGCTGGACTCTGGACGGGGATTTGTAGTGCTGAAAGCAAAGGAAAGACAGGCCAAAGCTTTAGTCTAAGCAAATGTGAAAAGGACCACAGTCTTCAGGAAAATATTCTGTGTGCTGCAGGAGTGATTTTTTTTTTTTTTTTCTTTCAACTGGTGCAAAACAGGGGAAAATGAGGAGTCTTGTATTCTAGAACTATATGATGCTGTTATAATAGTTTAGTATTATCAGCTATGGATAATTTAAAAAATAGTCTTTGGTGGCTAAATCAGATGTAATGTACCTTTAAAAAAAAGATTTAAAGCTATTCGGAGTGCACATTATATTTTTTTGTCTTCTTGAGAGGAAACATATTTTTAGTCTGAATCAGTCCAGCTTCAACTTCTAGACAAGGTGTTTTGCTGTACTTTACTTGTCTGTGGAAAAGGGCTATCTGGTCAGAAATTACTTCATGGAGTAGGTACTGAGAGACCTTGATTTAGTAACCTTTTGGTGGTCTTTTTAATTCATATTTTACCTTGAACTTAGTTGTCTGTTTTGCATGATACTTTTTTCCCCCCTTTGAACTCTTGTCAGTATGCCAAAGTGGACGTACCAGAAATGGGCAGATTAGGTGCATGAAATCACGTCAAAGGGGATTTTTTTGTAAGACTCTTACTCATGCCATCTATAAACGCAAATCTGCCACCACTATTTAGTGTTTCTGAACTTACATTCTATGAATGGCTTGCCATTAAATTTCCTTGCTGAGCACTAGTGTGCTTTTTTTTTTTTTTTTTTTTTCTCCCTTTCCCTCCTGGCTGCAGACCATGTTTGACCTCTGTAGAAGACAGATGAAGTCTGCCTATTAGCTTGATTTACTGTACACTGTGATTTGCATAGTTTTTCCATGATACTCTGTTTCAGCCCATTACGTTTGCCCATACTCAACAGTAAAAGCTCCTGGGCCTGTAGTAATGACATTTGCATTAGCATAAAGTGGAAACTAAAATATTTCTTAATTAGAGGAAAAAGAAATACAATCCCTAAATTACATCCTTCTTCCATCTCTTATACTACATTATGAGACACAAAGTACACATTTGATCTGGACATCTCCCCCAAGTGCAGTGTGAAAGGTAACTTGGAACTGAGGACTAGTTCTCTAAAAACTCCAAATTACTGACAGCTGATTAAATAGTGAGTGCTTCCCTGATACTGGCACCTCGTTATGCAATGCTGTCAGGACAGCTTGCCTTTAAGTAACTGAAATGTATTAAACAATCCCTAGTCAAACCTGAAAGATGCTGTGTCTATTCCCATTTGTATTGGCAGCCTTATTCCAAACTGAAACTATCAGGCACTGATGTATTTCGAGCTGTGGCCATTTGCCACCTCTTGAATAGCCTGCTGGGCTGGCTTGTCTGCAGTCACCCGAATGCTGACCAACAGATAGATGCTGTGCTCTCATCTCTCTTCTCGGAGAGAAGAAAATGGAAGGGTGGTTGTATGAAGCCAGTAAGAAATCTGATTTCTGTGTTTTGCATATTGCCTCGTGGCTAAGCTAAGACATAAAAAAAGCAGAAAGAAAATCTTTCATGTGAGCCCCAGGAGTGCCAAAGCCAAGCCTTTAGACAGTGGCTGAGCAAAGAACATCAGACCATTGCCCCTTCTGTTACTGTGAATTCTGCTTGCCTGACAACCTGATTTCTATATCTTTAGGGCTAGTAGGTGAGAGCAAAAATTCACTCATTAAAAAACCCCAAAGTCAGTAAAGAGTGGAAAGTATGTGTTCCTCCCATTCCCAGAGAAAAAGTAGGAAGAATTTATCCATTGCCCTTGTTGAAGGGATGATGTAGCACTGCTCACTACTCCTATAGTCTTTTCACAAAAGGTATAAAAGCTTCTGTAACCTCTGTAAAAATAAGTGTGGCCAAAATGTGATCTCTAATAGCAGAATGAAACCCTTATCTGCCAAAATAAGCATGTCCAGAATATATTCTACAATCATGTATATATTTGAAGCTGGAGGAGACACTTGTATCACATGGCTTCCTCAGGTGTCAGATTCAATAGGCACTTATTAAATTCTTACTCCATTCAAGATATCAGGGCAGTTATTAATCATGCAGTTGTTTTTTGCATTTTTTCAATAGCCAAGAGGTAGTTAGGATTTGTGATATGTGCTCATTATTCTTGAAGCACTGCTGGTCACTTGGTTATCTTGTCTCCCTAGTAAAATTGTCACTTTGTTCCACTGACCTGGCTGCCTCTCACATTTCCACCTTTCAGTCTGTAAGAATATAAAGGTAATTATTTAAGCTGAGTTCATCTTGGAGGCTTTGTCAGGTGGCCAGTAATTGTTCATGCAGGGAGGAATGATCCCTGTTTAGCCAATTGTGGACATTAAAGTAAAAGAACATTTTCCTTGAATTGCTGTGAGTATTTCTTCATCACAGTGGGTATTCATATTGAATTCACTGAATATGTGGAGCTGAATTCTCTGCTAGAGGTGCTTAGGAAACTCATTGCTGCCATAAGTAGTTTGGTGACTAAGCTGCTGTCAGTGAAGGCTGTTAAACCATATGAAGCCTGGCACTCGGGCTTCCTGGAAATCAAATCAGGAGCTGTATCTGTGCAGGGCTGAATCACAGTCTTTACCTTGGTGACCTCCAAATTGTCCCAAGATGATGTTAAAAAGTATTTAGTAAAGTGGATTTTAAAAGATGGCATTAATCTCACCTCAAATTACAGAATTTGCTTATGCATCTTCAAGTTACTGTTCATTACTTCAGTGGTTAGCAATGGCCTTGGATTCTTTTCAAAAAAGGGAAACATTTGACTTGGGATGGGGGAAAGAGGACCATACTGAGAACTGTAGTTAGATTCCTGGGAATGCTGCTTGTGGTTAGTTGTTTTTTGGTGGTGTGATTTTTTTTTTTTTAATTATTTATTTAACCCCCCCCCTTTATTTTAATGGGAGATGAGATGCCATGAAAATTATATAACTGCAAATCCCATATTCCTAGAGCTTTTCTGATTGTCTTGTATTTTTCCTAAATCACACATCTAGTAGGACCAGTACATTTGCAAGAAACATAGTTTGAAATTATAATATTTAGGGCTGAATGAATTTTGTTTATTGACAATCCTTTTTACCACAAAGGATTTGGCAATGCAAGATTGCTTCATGAATACATGGTTACTTGTCCAAATCAGTTTATTTGGAGGGGAGGGGGAAACCACTAAAGCACACAGGGAGGGTTTCTTGTCTCTCCTATTCCAAAATATAGGCTGTGTCCCTCTGCCACTTAGGCTCTGTCCACAGTTTAGGGTTTCTGAGCTATCTTTCATTAGATATATATGCAATCCTTACATGTATCTCCTTTCACTGGACTTCTTAGCAAAAAGTAGTCTATATTATGCTCTCAGTTATATGGACACAAACTTAAATATGGCCATCTTTGAGTAATCAAGAGGAGAATAGCTGCCTTTGTCTAAAGTAGATATCATATTTTTTTATAACAAGGATATTCCTGATACTTGATCTAAATTTTCTGAATGCAAATTCTTATTGAATAGTTCCACTGCAGTGATGTGCTGTTTGCAGAGTTTAAGTGTAGTCAATGTCTCTTTTGTAAAAAGTGAAAGACTAGACTTTTTTTTCTTTTACTGGTTGGTTTAGAGGATTACTGTAACTTCATAAACATGGCCTATGTTGTCTTTTGAGGAATGGTGGTTTTAAAACGTATATTTTTAGGAAACTCACCAAAATTCAGCAGGAGTAATGGCAAGGGAATAGGCTGCTAAAAAAGAGAGACATTCTTCTATTTTTATAGGTTGTGCTACTGCTGCATTGTGGGATTTTTTTCTTCTATGATTCTCTCAAATTAGACAAACTGTGGCTTACAGAAGTGACATGTTGGTATGCCATTGTGGATTATACAAGGTACACTGTGTTTCAGATATAAAATATAAAATATATTTTTTATAAACAGTTCTTCTCAGAGTCATCCTTGCTGAAGAACTGCTTCACAACCGAGGCCCTGATTCCAAAGCAGTGAGTAACTTTTATTTTTAACAGCTATTTTTCTGAAACAGAATGGAAAAGAACATCTATGCAAATGGAAGAGCACTTCTGTCTTCTTGGGAAAAGCCAAAAGCAGACAGATAATCACCAAAAGCCTTAACAGTTATTGGTATAACTTCTGGCTGGCTGTTCAGCTTGCTTCCTCAAGCCATTATCTTGCTGGTATCAAACACAATGAGTAT
Source organism: Oxyruncus cristatus (assembly GCA_013399855.1). NCBI lineage: Eukaryota > Metazoa > Chordata > Aves > Passeriformes > Cotingidae > Oxyruncus > Oxyruncus cristatus. The sequence continues at coordinate 485,061 of VXAY01003856.1, read as the reverse complement.
TCTTATAGTGCTAACAGCTGTCGTGGTCAGGGCATTCCGTGTGTTACTTCTATTAGCTAAGCATATAAAGAAGGATGTAGTTACACTGGGCTGATGGCTAACTAGGAGAAATAACAGTCAAGAGTTTGGCCATCACGTACATAACTCTTCTGTGCTGCTTTTTTTGCAGCTACAGCTCAATTTCAGGCATCAGGTACAGCATTTAATAAAGATGACATTTAAGATGGTACATAGAAGTTCTAAGAAAATATTGAGGAAAAACTACAGAAAATGCTTTAGTTGATTTATTTGAATCAGTAATGCCCAAAATGCCAGTTGACGAAGTACTTTTTTTAGGCAAATGCCCTCTCTCAGACTATCACTGAATGACTTTGTATTTGCACAGCAATGCTAATCCATCATGCTTGACTCAGCCATCCAAGGAGAAGCATACAGAATAAAAAGCACACAAATGTTCTGAACCAGTATGTGTGGGTATGTTTAAGTATCTGTGCACCTGAATACAGAAAAGCACCTTCACTAGAGGTGAGACTCCTTGGTGATACATATTAATATATAGGTCTTAGTAGGTCACTGTTTAAAATTACATGCAGAGCTCACTTGTGGCATGAAGTTTTGGAACAGTGTATACTGTAAGACACAGTAATGTGCATGTATATGTAAGACACCCTAGCACATAGAAAATTAGGAGGGAAACTTCTTAATGATTTTTAGATTGGCTGATTAAAACATAAGAGTTTCTCCAAAATAAGGAATACCTCTCCAGAATTGCTGTGTGGTGGTGGTTTTTTTTTTTTTTTTTTTAACACAAAACCAGAAATTCTGATATAATTTTAATTCTGGAATCTGTATCACCCACTGCCAGCCCCTCCCCTACTAAAACACACTATTTATTGTAAATAAGGTCTTCATGTAATAAAAAAACAACCAAACATTTCAAGCCCAGGTGTTTATGCATGATACATAGTTAATATACATAGGAACTTGCATGCTCAGTTTCTGTAATAGGTGGAACTAAACCAATTCTCCCTGTAGTCGCACAGGCATTCAGGGTCTCTTCACTTCTGGTCAGTTGTAGGGCAGCTAGGAGAAAGGTTGTTGCCTTTCAAGTCTAGAGACAATTTTGTGGTAAAATGGCATTCCAGAAAGCAAAAAAACCTGAACTTAGGTCAGATTTTTTAACATGGTTGAAGGAACTGGACTTGCTGGAAACTAGTGTTAACTATAAGTTATCTTTGACTTATTGTTATTCTGCTTGAAAGAATTTATTAGCTGCAAAGAGACTCTAAGTTTTAGCCAACTTAAAAGTAGTGTTGCTTTTGCAATCTGGGCATCAAAATAACTGTAACAGTTCAATAAGACTGGTTGGATGACAGCTTAGAATGGGAAGTTGTGTGGTCTTCCTGCCTCTCTCCCTTGTAGCAAGACAAAATAACACAGACAGCTCTCTGAGGCATGGAAGGCTTAAACCAGAGGTCAGTGGCTGTAGGGCCAGGTGTGGAATCCCAGAGTCAAATCTCTGTGTAGACTGTATTATGGTAAACCATAACAGCCATGCTGCGATAGTTTATAAATCTAGGTGTACCTCAGATCTTCAAATGTGTTTTAAAGATAGATCTCTAAAGGAAAAAATGTTTCTGCTCTGAAATCGCACAGAAATTAGAGCAGTGGCATTCTTTGTGTATATACTGCAGAATTTTTCTGTTTTCTTCTCATATTCACATACAAATTTCATTTTATATTTGCTTGGAAATATGTTTGTGTTGAGAAACATTACAAGCAGAATGGTATGACTACACAGGGGCATAAAAAGGTTAACAGCTGTGATTTTTCTGTGAGTTGTGACCATACTTGCTGTATATGTTGAAAGAGGACCAGTGAGTGACCTGCATGGCATAACAATTGTAATTGTGGGCACCACCTTACCAGTTGCTGCTGTGATCAGTAGGGCACTGGGAAAAGAGAAGAGTAAGGGATAGTTTTAGTTTCAGTCAAAATGTGTTTGGAGGCTAAGTCTTGAGTAGTGGAGAACGAACCATCAATTGCAGAACAACAATAATATATCTAAATAGTTAAAGATGTCTTTTTGAAATGATTGTATCAAAGATCAATTGAATACTTTTATTTCAAGTTATTCCTCTCTATTTGGAATGGATAAGTTTTCAGACTAAGAAAACAAAACCTTTTTTTCTATCTGGGATATTAAGAGATTATATGGTATTATAAGCTGCTTTTCTCCATTTTGTGTCTCTTTGGGGAGGAGTGAAACAGCCTATAAACTAGCTTTAGCTCATTCTTATTTTAAATCATTCAATGTGTTACTGATTCTCTTCAGCAAACTGCAGAAGAACAGAAGAAAAACATGCAGTAAAGCTCTGCAGAAGCAGAAGCTCCTGAAGAGGTTAGATAGCCTTTGGATTGAGAAGTTTTGAACCTTCTCATTGAAACTCCCAGGGGAATGCAGCAGGGCTTTTGGTCCTACCAGGTGATATATTGAAATAAAACAATGCAAACAACCCCTCCCAACTGGAAAAAAACCCCAAAACCAAACAAAAAATAAGCAAACAAAGAACAAACCAGAAAGGGGAGGAGTTTTTTCTAGCTGACTTCCTGTTGAGAGCTATTTCCATGTTTTATTTAATAGACAGATGCAGGTGAACTCTAACCAAACTGCTGACTTATGGTTGTGTGGTCACATTGATGTGGCAGTGAGTCCAGCTTAGAATGGTTCTGCTTTGCAGCAGGGTTATCAAATCAAAACTGAGTGCTGGGTCTGTTCCACCACTCAGATCTTTGGCTCAAAGTGTGCAGGGAACATCACTGAACATAACTAAATGCTCCCAGTGCAACTTAACTGGGGCTGACCTCCATCACCAGGGACTGGGACCTGTGTTTAGATATAGCTTCTACAGCAGAGATATCTTTTTCTCATGTTTGATTCCTACAGAAGCACAGAATGGTTGAGATTGTAAGGGACCTCTGGAGACTGTCTAGTCCAACCCTGTTGTTGAAGCAGGGTCAGCTACCACGAGTTGCCTGGGACAGCGCTCAATTGACTTTGAAGAATATCTGCAGATGGGTACCTCTCCATCTCTATGGGCAACTTGTATTTGACCACCCAAATGGTACAAAAAGGGTTCTGTTCCATTCAGATGGAATTGTGTGTTTCAGTCTGTGCCTACCATCTTTTGTTTTCTCAGTGGACATAACTGACAAAAGTCTGGCTCATTCTTCTTCATTCCCTCCCATCTCTTATTTATGTGCTTTAAGATTCTCCCGCTGCTTCATGGTCCAAACAGCAGTACGAGACTTTCTGCTTCTATGGGAAGAATAGGAAAATGTGTCCTATAAAGCATACTGCTGTGAAGCAGATCTCAGGGCTTGTTTATATCCTCTTGTCCCTACTTTATTGAAACACAGATTCTGCATCTTTGCACAGAAAGAATTTTGAATCTTCTGGGAGTACCTTCACAGTTGGAAGCTTGTTTAGATGGCACTGAAAGATGTAAAGATTTCATGCAGGATGAAAACTAATTTTTGTGTAGTTTTATTCTTTCTTTCTGTCCTTGATTTATCCATGGAGTTCTCTTACAGCAGAGGAAAAGTTAAAAATCTGAGGACGATCAACCTTGATACGTTTGACTTCTGGCTTCTGCCCTGCTCTGTGGGAGGCAGCTTTAGGTGCTTGAGTGGTTTCTTACAGCAACAACTTATCCCAAAAGGATTAATAAAAAATTGAATTTTCTGGTGTGTTTTGAATTGATTAATGGAATTTACTGAGATAGCAAATTTTGGGTCCTGGCAGACTCAGTTCTCAAGTACATGTTCTCAAAACAGTTGAATATCTGTCAGCAATTCAGGAAATAAGCAAGTACATTTTGCAGGTGTGAGATTTCTCACTTAAAAAATACATTTGGACATTGAGCCAAGATGGCTTTAAAAACACATACGAAATTTGTACTTGGAAATATGATCTGAAACAACCAGAATTATTGTACCTGTTCACAGACTATCCCCAAAATGTATAAATGAGTGCAAAAAAATAACACCAAGGGAATGTTTGTCTTTACAAATTAAGGAAATTCCTTAGGTAAAAAAAGGAAATCTGTATGTGTTGACATTTTGTGGGACAGCCTAACAGTGTGCTAAGTATTTTCCTTTCAGTTCCTTTCATTGGGCCATAACATGCTATCAGATATTTCCTGGGTAAGTCATGTCCACTTTGCCTTAATGGAACACAGCTTACTGGAAGGAAGGGACCAAAATTTTACAGTATCTGTCCCCAGAGAAACTGCTTTCACCACTTTTGTAGCTGCTGGGGGGTTGTTGCTAAACCAATAGAAGTTGAGGCTGGCATTAACCTATGAACTCTGAAATAGAGAGATGTCTTGTGCAAGATTACCCATTTTTTTCCAGACTCTTGCCTGAAGATCAAGTGTGACCAGATGATAATGGAAAGTGTCCTGCAACAAAGTAGGGGTGAAAATGTCTTCCAGGCTTTTTCTGTAAGTGGATATTCATCTCCTTATAAATCTCAGATTTTTGTGGAATGGCTTTGCTAAAGGAATGGTTAAATGAAGAAGAATTTCTTCTGCTTCAAGAAAGAAACTATAGCCTTAGGATTAGATAGAAGTCTATCTAATTGTGGGAGACATGGAGGAAGTAAACCTACACACTCATTCTTTTATAAGAATGAACAGCAGATTAAAACAGCAAGTGTCAGGTTTAAGATAAATGCTACTATGAGAAACTATTTGCCACAAAGTGCTGTAGAGGATATTGTTGATCCCAAATCTCTGAACAGGTTCAAAGGTAACTACATAAATATAAGAAAATCCATGATGACAAACCTTTAATTAAATGCAATGTTAGCACTTCTATGATTTAGAAAGTCCACAAGCTTCAAGTTCTTCTACCTTCTTGAGTCAACACATCTCCTGACTGCTGTCAAAGTACTGTATTAAAGGTATTTTAGTAAACACCAGTTTGGCTATTAACATGTAATGAAAGTTTTTCTATTCTCCTTTTTTCAAAATTCCAAAGATGGGGAATAAAAAAGTAAATGTCTAAGTGAGAATACCCAGATTACTAAGTTATGTTGGCTCTTACACTAAGAATTTTCCCAGAAGACACCATAGCTTTGCATAAAGCAGAGACATGTCAAATTCCAGTTTCTTGTTTAGGTGAGCCTGTCAACCTTATATATGTTTGTTTAGCAGGCAATTTACCTTATTTATGTGTAGCAGTACGTTGCTGTTCTGTGCTAAAACAAACCAAATATGAAATTATAAGGAAGCAAAACAGAAAACAAAATGCATTATTCAAAGGGTACAAAAACAACATGTGTTGAAGATGTTTTATTTTGCTTTAGCTGGAATCAGTTCTTTACAACTTCAGTGACTCTTTAGACATACTATTAGAACTCTTCAAAATCAGCAGGTTTTCATCCACACTGATACCCTGAGGGATAGATGATTTATTCTCATGTTCTTTCTTTGTCTTTCTAGAAGATCAGAGTGCCCCGAGTTATCTGTTTCATAATTCATTCCAGGCTTGAAAGGAAAAGGGGGGATGTGTGTAGAAAATAAGGTCACACACGTAGAAAATTTCACTGGCCATTTGTTAATTCTTCTGAGCCATTAGAGCTATTGGTAGTTGTGCATTTGATACAGCTTCTTGAAAATGAAACTTTTTAATAACTGGGCTTCAGGTGTTAAACATTCCTAAATCTCAATAGGCTTTTTCTTACTGAGCCATACCCTTGGAAATTTTAGATACATCTGAAACTATGGATACTTGTGAGAGCTGAATTAGTGGTAGAGACTCTGGTTTCTTGATACTTTCTTTGTTCCAGACTGTGAGGGGAAAATAAGCCCTTAAAAGGCCCCAAACTTGGACGCACAGGCCATCAACATAGTGATGTTTTCAAAAGTCATCATTGAGCCATTCTTCAGAGTGCCTACCCTGGCAGCAATAAATCATGTCCTGCTACATTCTTGTCAGTTGTAATGTGAAAAAGAGTGATATGTGTCAACCAAGGGTTGTCAGAAATACACCGGCTTTTGATTTAGAACACCATTGCAATGTGATGACTCTTAAATGATAAAAATATGGGCATGAAGACAACTCATTATTTTATATACATATTCACACACGAGTATGCATCTAGATGGAAAAGTTTCCATTGAGGGAGAAGGGTAAAAATGTTTTAGAGGAGAGAATATAATGGTTCCATAAATTAGAAAGGGAAAAAAAAGGGAAATGGATGATAGATAACATGTCAAATTATTATTTTAATTTTATTTTATTAAACTATTCTAATAATTTGGTGGAGTTTTACCTTGAGAAGAAGATAAACAACATTTGCAATCATGACAGTGGGCTCCAACAATCTAGTGCAGTCATATTGGAAAAGTGCTAGTTAGTACTCCTCACGTAACAGAGAAAAACCTGGTCTGCACATGGTATTGGGTACTATGTAGGTGAGAAGGCAGCATTCTTCTTGAACACTTCAAATTTGATAACTGTCTGTCTTACATCACCTTTTTTTCCTGTATATTTCTCTCCCCATCATATTTAAATTCTATTTTGAGAACATGAACATGGGTCATATACAAAGAAAGTGAATCCCGAATATTCCAGATTTCTGGGGTGGTCAAAACACAGATTTTTTTTTCTATTCCAGGCTTAGATGCAAGCTCACTTGTATCCTAGTCATCCATTTACCTCACTTTGGAAGGCCAGCCTTGAAAAATCTCAAGGTATAGAACATCCTGTGACCACTGCAACAGGGGTCATCTGAATGTCCATGACAGGAAAATGGAAAAGCATCAAGTACCACCAAGCATTGTGAATGCAGAGTTGCATAGCTGTCTGCAAGAGGTGGGATACTCTGTCAAAATAGGAATAGATGTTTTAGGCTTAACAGGACAGACAGTTTGTGTGTTGTCCCTTTCCAGCTCTCTAATCTTGTGTTGCAATGAAATGGTGAATGGCTCCACCACTTACAGTGATTGTCAGAATTTTTGTGCCTTTGCTGTACACTTGCTTCACAGATGCACAGTAAATATAATTTAGAAATGGTTCACAGACTTCTAGATAAGATTATGTGATAAAAATTGGCTTAAGGATAGCTGAATTATTCTGTTTATTTTCCTTGCTTTTATCACTTCTACTGTTCCTCTGTATGGTATGCAGCTGTGTTCTTACAGGTGTTAAATTTATGGTCTTGAGGTTTGCTTGCCATGTAAAAGGCACGTTCAATATAATATAATGTGTGTTTTAACATGGTTATTTTTTGGGGCATGGTAGTGTCTTCTACAAACTCTTGCTTCTAGGTCAGTTTATGTTGGCATTTATCCTTTTAAATCAGCGGTATATGCAGGATCTGATATTTTTTTGTGTCATTTTTTCACACGAATGTCTTTCCTTTCTCATTCATAGAACTACTGTGCCCTCTATAATAACCTTATTAGCAAATACAGAGAAAAATTTCCCTGGGAAATGAATCGCCACAGGACATTGCAAATATTTGGTGTCATTTGCCCTAGGAACACTTTTGAATTGCTTTTATGTAGCAAGGCTTTGGTAATGGAGGGGTGATAGGATTAGCCTCTGTGGGAGAAGGTAAGAACACTTTTATTCAAAACTACAGCTTTTCATTGGATGCATTAGATGATGTAAGTTCCCCATTTTTATTTACACATGCCCGCCACTACTTTGCTTCCCTGAACTTGTTGGTATTGTCAGCCGAGCATGTGGTGATAAGTTTTAAGTTTATAAACTTCTAGGTTCATGCCAGCTTGTGGCCTTGTTTTAATGTTTTCATGCACACAAAGAGCATCTGCAAGCTGTGCAAAGCTGGGCCCTAAGCTGCATTATTCTTAGATTAAGAAAAAGGAGGAGGTGGCAAATCTCTGAGAAACAGCAAAGAGAAGGCTATACACAGTTCTGGTTTTGTCATGAGAAGCACTCTGAAAAGAGAATGGCTGGTGGACTGAGTGTGTGCATATAGTCTCTGGAGATATAAAGATTTTAAGAGTTTGTTTCAAAGCTTCATGTACCTCACTGAAACCCTTAACACCAAACAACTGCATGGCAGTGGAGCTGCTTGGCTTGTACCATTTAAAAGATAGCATGTGCCTCTGCACAGATTACTCTTCAGTGGCCTTGTTACTTCCCCTTTGGTCCTGCTGTGCGTCTGCTCTGAAGTGCCTTTTCCTGCAGCATGCAAACTCAAGAAATCATTGACATCTCTTTCAGACAGCATTAGAGACAAATTAGGAGAAACCTCACCTTAAGTCACCTTTGGCCTACTAATTGTGGAGATATATTGTCTCTGTTTAATCATTCAGAGGAATTGCTTTGAATGTGTAGGTGCACGTGCCACGATAAGTGTGCTAGAATGAACACGCATTAACAAAAATCTGGCAAAGGCAGTTACTTTGCTGCCTCATTGCTTCCATCATCATCTTTCTGTGTTTTCATCCACTCACACCGTTTCATTCAGAGGGCTTAATCAGAATCCAAAAAGACTTAGAGACTCTCTGTTTCATTTGGATGAAGGCAGAGGTTGGTTCTGCAACTGTGAGGTTGCATATTTGAAGGAATAAAACATGTCTGAATTTTAATAGAGTGCAATATCTATTCAACAAAGAATTGGTTCTGTGTTATTTATGTTGCTGGTTGGCAAATATCAAACACATCAAAGCCTTCTGAGAACTAAAATATTAATGAAAAAAGTATAGTTAAACCTCTTTAGTATTAACAAATCTTCAGAATTTCTTCAAAGCTGTGTGGTAACAAAGAGATGGATTTTGAGAAAGAATGAGTCAAGCAGAAACAAAGGTCTTGTTCTGTGCTGTCATGACATTTCCTGGACTGGGGCATCAGGATGCTGGAGTGGGTGAGCTGTGCACTGCTTACCCTGTTACATAGCACAGTGGGATAAGAAGAGAAATTGGAATTGTGATACTCAAGGCTGTCCCTGAGACACTTCCAGCCTCCCCAGTTGTGGGACTGTGGGTTGTCCACAGCATTCCTGCTTCAGCCTTATGCTTAAGCAGGGCAGACAGTTGAATTTTATTTCTTTGACTTCTTTAGTCACAGCTGAGATATTTGACTAGGAGTTCATAGGTGATGGTGGCTAGTGTTTTTTTTGTTTGGTTTTTTGTGTTTTTTTTTTTTTTTTGGTTGTTGTTTTTGTTTTTTTAGGTCTTTTTCCCTTCATTTCAGAGACTGTATTATCTTTTCTCCCTTTCTCCATCAGTCTTCTGTGAACCCTGCTTTTGAAACATGTAATATTCTATTTCAGGCTTCCTGATGTTAAGAAAAGGTGAAGACAGCATGCAAAAAGCTATTAAAAATACCCCTTGTTAGCCCAATGGTCCCAGGACATAGGGTTATACTTATCAAAACTGGAAAGGAAACTTTTTTTCTTAATTCAAACTTACGTGGTTAGAAAAAGAAATTCCTCTAGCTTTAGTGTATCATAAATGCACATATGTATTCTAGCCAATAAGGATCTTCTGTATGTGCTCATGTCTGGTTTTATCAAGAATCTGATCAAGCCTTCACTGCAGCTGATGGTGTCTGAATCAAGTTCTTAGTTTCTGTTTCATCAGTTCTGTGTATAAAATTTAAAAAGCATTTATGAATGATTCACAGCTGAAGTTTTAATGAGTAAGAGAGAAGGTAACAGTTTTGTCTGGAGTAATAGGTTATCTTCTAAACTTTAAAAGCTTATTGCATTGGTGAACTATTCTCCATGCTATCTTCATATTAAGCACACTATAACCAAAATTTTTGTAGTTCCGTTTTGTTTTCACATATCACAAAAGGCTAAAGAGTCCAGAATTATTTATTGGTGGGAATTCTGCTCATAAAGTTGTAAGACCAACCTCTTCAAAATGTTATTACAAAAACAATGTCTCAGTTGCCACACTGTTAGAACCATATATGTGTCTGTGCATTCATCCTCACAAGAGCTTAGACACTTAACTTCAGTTTTAAAACACCTACAGAAACTAAGAAATAAATGTGGCCTATTTATTTGGCACAAGAGAGTGGGAAAACAGAGTGAAAAGCATGGAAGTGTGCATTAGTGGGAAACTTATGCTAATGGAAGTTTATATCTCGTAACCTCTATGAGTAAGTCAACAGGTAGTAGCAGCCAGAAGCAATTGGACATCAGTAATCACATCTGTAGGATACTTGAACACGTTGCACTGAGTTGTTTCTGGGAGAAACAACCACAGAGGAACTAGCATGCTGTTTTTCAAGCTGCCAGTTGCATGGATACCCCGGTATTTAAATACATTTGAGCACTGGTTGATTATTTTCATGGCTTTGCAATTGTTTTACCATGCAGTTAATATTTATGGTGTCAAATTTTGTAGTTTCATCACTTTACATTGATTAAACTCAGAGTGTACCTTCCAAAGGGGAAGCCGAATGCAACGGAGATTAAGGGAAGTCGATGTGATGGATGTGGTTAGTTGTCTGGGAACTGAGAGAGAGATTGTGACAAGTAGAAGACAAGTCACAGTAAAGATAAAATAAAGCAAGTTGGAAGCTAGAAAGTAGGTTGATGTAGATAAGCTAGCAAAGAGAGATGGAGATTGGCAGCTGGAAGATAAGATGATGTGCATGCATGGCTTGGCAAAAGGGTAGCTAAGAAAAATTCGAATATTACTAGAGAGTAAGAATGAACAGTTAAATGGCTGGCAGAGCTGTCCCATCCAGAGCAAATGTCAGAGAAGTAAGGCTGTGCAGCCAGGATGGAATAGAAAAGGGGCTCAGGGCTTGGTCCCTGGTGGGATATTCCATTCTGCCTCAGCTACTTGCTGTGCTTACCCTACAGGATGTGGTTTAAATCTCCTTAAAACTGTATATTATCTGAGCATTGGAATCCAGTGCTTGAGCTCTAGCCTTTTTGGATTATTGGAAGAGTTAGTCAGCTACAGGGACATGACATGTCATGCAGCATCTTGTGGACATAGAATACAAGCAGCAGCTTGGGAGTTTTATCTCCTAATCATGCTTTCATTCACAAGAAACCTGATTAAAGACAAAATGATTATCATAGAATCATTAAGGTTGGGAAAGACTTCTACTATTGAGTCCAACCATTGACCCAGCACCACTGTGTTCAGTGCTAAACTGTATTGCCAAGTGACACACCCATATGCGTTTTGAAGGTTTCCAGAGATGCAGATTCCACCAGCTACTGGGGAGCCTCTTCCACTGCCTGACCACCCTTTCAGTGAAGAATAGTTTCTAATATCCAAGCTCAACATCCTCTGACACAACAATCAGCCATTTCTTCTGGTCCTGTCACATGTTTCCTGGAAGAAAAGACTGACTCCCCTTCCTTTCAGGAAGTTGTGGAGAGCAGTAAGATCCCCTGAACCTCCTTCTTTCCAGGCTAAACAGCCCCAGCTCCCTCAGCTGCTCCTCATAATACTTGTGCTCCAGACCCTTCACCAGCTCTGTTACCCTTCTCTGGACCCACTCCAGCACCTCAATGTCCTGGTTCATTTCTCATGAGCAGGGAGACCTCATCCTTCCTGCTGCAGAACTTGAGGACAAAGACTGTAGTGAGTGAAAGTGTGTTCATAACTTGCTTTTTATAATAGAGTCACAGGTTAGTTTTTTTTTAAGGGCTTAAATTTAAATGATAATTCATATGTTCGTGTAGTTTTGTCTTCCGTTGTCAAAGGACAACTAAGAAAACTAGTTACCGGTTTACTGTGGAGGTAAATGAAGTAAGTGAATTGTTAGCACTAGGATGTTGTCTGATGCCTGAATGGGTCTACTACACACTACAGTAGAAGATTTAGGCATAGATTCACCATACTTGAGCATCAGGCTTGAGTTCAACTGTCTGAAGTTGTGCATAGACATTGTTGTGCTACTCCATACTGTTCTGTGAAGGCTGGTCTAAAATGCTTGAATGCTTATTGAATAGATGACTCAAAGTGAGGTCAAGGACAAAGAAAAGCCTGGTGAACATAAGGTATATGAATTCCTACAAATCTCCGTCCAGACTTGTCTTTAAACCAAATCTGACTTTTTAACATTAGATTTGCATATTACTAAGCAATTTAGGTGAGGATAGTGGGATTCTGGTAGAAGTGACAAACTTCTAGAAAGTTTAATAATATGACTTTCAAATGAAGGTTTTTAAAAGCTTCAAAGGAACTTAAATATTTAGGTCCCATTGAAAGTCAGTGATAGGCAGTTGCCTGTCATTAAAAGTACTATCCTGAGAAATTAACCTCACATAGTGTAGATATTTTAAAGTGAATTCAAACATTTCTGCATGGTTACAGCTTAAAAGGTGCGTCTCAGCTATTCACTGCAAGGATATTTTTTTTCCATTGCTCTAAAGCTCCAAAGGAAAAGAAAAATCCAAATAGTTTAATGAAACTAATTTCAGTTGCATCTGTCTGGGTCTTGGCTTTACCATTATTGAAATGACCTCCGGGGAAGGCATGAGAGGGGCTTGTGTCAGCTGAATATACAATTTTAATGCATGAACTTGTGTCCTGTGTCTGACAACTGTTGTGGAAAGAACAGTCTTTCTCATGAGAGTTAATCTGAAGAAGAGGAACCATTTAAGGCAGTGAAGTTAAAACTCTCTACTGTTTTTTAAAAAAAATGTAGTAATTTCAGAATTTATACTTCATAGATGCTAGTGGGAACTAGCTGTACTTTCAAGCCAGTAACTTGACACTGGATATGGTCATAACCCTTGAGCTTTCACAAATTATTTATTTGAGTTTTTATTTTTTTTAATTATTACTATTTTTTAACAAATCTGTGCTGCTCTCTGTTTCCTGCATGCCAGTTTGATCAGTTTGATTTGCAGAGTGGTTTTAGTGCTTGCTGGTCAAAGCAGTCACCCCAGTGTTCCTCTCTGAGGGTATGATCCCCTATGCTTAACTGAGGGCTGAGGTACTGAACCAGTGCATACACTGCGTTGCCCATTGGGTCCTCAAACAAGTGTTGAAGAGGGGTCATAGCACTGACTGCTTCCATCTACTATGTTTCTGTTGTGCTGAATTTCTCAGTAATAATAGACAATGAAGATTTGTGTCTGGGTCCAGGTTTGCGTTTCCTGCTTAGTCTACATCTTACGCTCAGTTCTGAACCTTAATATGTATAAAATACATATCCAACAGCAGGTTTATGCAGTTCCAGTATTTCAGTGCTAGATTCCAGACTGTTGGCTGAGTCAGCAGAAAATTTAGGAGACCTAATCTGGGTCTAGGATTTCTGTTTGTGGTGTCTATTTTTAAATGTAGGCCACTAGGGAAAACACCCACAAAAAATCAGGGATACCAAAAATTGTCTGGTAATCGTCTTTTTAAACTTATTCTGTTTCACTGGACTTTCTCTAACTCTGGTGCTGAGAGCCAGGATTAGTCTTTCTACTAATTTTCTACTTCATGTAATCTACCTTTGGCATAAGATTTCCACTTGAGGGAGGTTGCTTGAGATTATATTTTGTTTGCTATGGTGTAGTACCCAGTTCCTCACCTGACTCTTGAAATCTGTGGTTCTAAGAGTCGTGTTAAAGCAGATCAAGGAAGACCAGGAGGTTGCAGTGCTCTTGTCTTTAATCTTTCTATTGATTCCTTAATTTCTTATTGAGCGTTGTAATCTTTCACTTGCAAAACAGACAGGAAATCTTGTGATAAAAAGAGAATGTTGACATTTTGATGTTCATGGTCTGACTTATTGTGAGTTCACGTTTTGAATTTTCCAGCTAATGGTCTGAGGAGGAAGAAAAAAAAAACAACCCACAAACTTTTTGGGTTTAAGTGAATAAAAGGTTGAATGATCTTTTCTATCACTATATAATGCAAAGTAGTTCGCCCAGTTCCCAACAGCGCACCACAAACTCGTGAAATTTGGTATGGAGTGCAAGGCCCCCATGCTTCCAGACTTCGGGTGGAATTCCATCAAGCCCAGCTGCCTTGCCGATTTTTCACCTGCTGTATGGCCTTGAGAGTTTCTCCTAAAGTGGGTACAGTATCCAGTTCACACTTTACCGGTTGTTGTGTGATGGACTGAATTGCTGAGTCTTGGACTACACGGTTGGTACTGAAAAGAGACTGAAAGTGTTCAGACCATCGATTCAGAATGGAGGTTTTATCTGTTAGAACCGTTTGACCATCAGCACTGAGTAGAGGGCTTTGTACCTGGTGTGTAGGCCCGTATGCTGTTTTCAGGGCCTCATAGAATCCTTTGTGATCACCCGTATCTGCGCATAATTGAGTTTTTGCAGCTAGATCGATCCACCACTTGTTCTGGATGTCACGGAGTTTCTGTAGGAGCTTGCTGCATGCAAGACAAAAGGCTGTTTTTCTTGCATGACAGGATGGCAGTGCAAGGTGTGCTTGGTGGGCGGTTCTCTTCTTCTTCAACAAGTCCTGGATTTCTTGATTGTTTTCATCAAACCAGTCCTTGTTCTTCTTGAGGGAGAACCCTAAGGATTCTTCTGAGGATTGCAGGATGCTGGTTTTAATATGGTGCCAAATTGATTCAGGGGAGGAATCTGTAGAGTCTCTGGAATGTCTGTATTCACATACTGCCTTGCAAATTCACACAGGCTTCTGAAGGTCAACAAAACTAACACCATTTATAGTGGAACTGTAATCTGAAGTGGTGCCTTCCTCCCTTAACTTACCTAGTGCTACAGGCTATTCTGTCAGCTTGACACTTGCTCTTGAAGTGTCTGTGCTGATTAAAACAGCTCAACAGAACTCCTTCTTGATTTAAAGAATAATCTTTCAATAAAGTCAGATTAAAATGGAGCAAAAATTAGCCCTTTTGTGTTCTTGCAGTTGAGCATCAACATTTTGTAAAGGAATGAAAAAGCAGACAATCTGAAAGCTACATAAAGCAATGGTAGAGCAGTTAGATACAGAAAGTCTATGGAAAACAGAAGTTTGATGGAAGTCACCTACTGAGGGTGCCTGCCCAAGTCAGGAAAAAAACCATCCATTGTGTAGTAAATGTGGAGACCTTTATTGAAACTTCTCCTGAAATATCATTTTCGTGTATGGCTCAGTTTTTTCTTCTCTATTTACATGAACCACATAAATTGCTGATGTTCTGCACAGGATGCATCACCTGCATGTTTCCTGTAGCTGGCCTGCTCAGCATGGCTGAGGTGGGAGCTCCTGCTCTAAAAGCTTCAATGGCACAGCACAGCGTGAAGGACAGGAGGGTCTGGCTGCCTTTGAAGCAATTCTATATCTCATCCATCTGGAAAGATTGCCTGATGAATTTCAATTGCGTTTTTAATTTAAAAGAAGGACAGATAAATGGCTTCTTTTCTTTAGAAAAAGGAAATGGATAGAAGTTGGGATGTAGGCTAAATGTGATTAAGGAGCTTCTTACCATAACTGAGGTTATAGAGAGAGTTTGGATATTGAACTGAATTTACTCAAATTGAGTGCACTGATGAGTAGAAAAGCACAATGTTTGAGTAGAGTCTATTGTAATTTCAAGACAAAATGAGATATTTTTGCTTCCTTTTCACTGCCCACCATTTGTTACACACATTTGTCGTATTGCACAAAATGACATTTTAATATACTGATAGCGGATAACATTTTTGAAAAGTGCTTATGACTCAAGCCATTTGGAAAATTACATTTTAACTACATAAATAGATGTATGGAACTTTTGTAAGGAAATTTGTTTTAATGTAATAGTATAATTCTGATAGAAATCTGTGGTAAATGCCTAACACAAGCAAGTAAACATAATTTGCCTGATCTGAAGAACAGAATTGCATAGTTACCACGAAAGAATACGAACATGAAGAAAAAATTCAAAAATTTCATTGAATTGGATGCAAATTGATACTACTTTCAGGCATACATTTATATTTGTCTTTACTCCTCAAAAAGGTCAGCAAGATTTATAAAGGGAAATATCACAGAAATTTTTCCTGCTGTTATGTGAGAAAATAAATGGAGTCTAGTTAGCTGCATTAAATATGTGGTTCCCTGCAATGTCAGTATTCCATCAGATAAAAGGAAAATTAGTAACAGCAGTGTCAAATAAGAAATGCTTATAGTTCAATAATGGAATTCTTGAAGTGAGAATATGGAATGGAAGATGCTTTTTTGTACGGTAGTATTTTTGATGCTGATATTCTCTTAAAAGAGCAGATTCATCTTTTTTTTTTTTCTGAAAGAATGCAGTTAGTACCATTGGCTTGCATGTGGAACCAATACATTTATTATTTTTAGAATGACAGGTATATTTGTTTTTCTCTCTAAAAACACAAACCAGAACTAATTCAACATCTGGGATTAAAAAAAAAGTATGGATAAACTGTGACTGAATGTAAAAATATTAGAAAAAGTGGTTAATACTTGATAAGTGTCTCATAAAGTGATATTTACTTGATTAATTTAAATTTGGGTGGACATCTGATGGAGATCTGAATACTCAGCCCAAAAACTTCTTCAGAGACTAGAAATAAAGCTAAGGATTGATTGCTCCTCAGCTAGGCCTTTGTAATATGCATAAAATAACTTCTGGTTTTATATATCTTCCATTTAAGGATAAAAAGAGATGATGTAATGGTCATAATTATAATCACTGTGACAAAACCTGGTCTTGAAGCAGACTTGGGACTCTTTCCCCCTCAGTCACTGATGTGTATATTTTGTGTGTGTTCCTGGTGTCCTAATGTTTTCAGTAAGTTATCTTGGATAATTACCTCAGAGTGGGTGTAAGCACACACTAATGACATTAAGAGGTAATATCAAATTGAAGTGAGTTGCATGCATCACTGAAAATAGGAGGAGAAGGATAAATTGAGTTAATAAAGACATAAATTAGCAATATGATATTCCACTTAGTAAAAAAAAATATGTGAAGTTTTGAGGAAATATAATCCAAAACTCAGAAAACCATAAGGGAGGTAAAGTGTGAGAGGCTGAAAGTATTTCTGGTCTTAACAGAAAGGAAATAAATTTTTGCTGTGTATTGGAGTTTTGCTTTTAGACTACAAATGTGTGCTCAGGCACAAATGAATAGATGGCAGAAGGATATGCTTGTTCTGGACAGCATAGTTACAGTGTGAACACTCCTCTGTTTCCAGGGAACACATGGTGTGGTTTTTGGGGTCCTGACCTCTCAATGATTTTTCTTCATCAAATGTTCTTGTGTTCTTAGTTTTGCTTTTCTCCTTTAAATTCTTTTTTACATATTGATAATTTTGTAGCGCTGAGCTGAACCTCTAATGTCTGTTACTGATGGATAGCCATGATACAGACTAAAACGGGATTTGAGAAGGGCAGGTGAGAGTTTAATCAGGAATGTCCAGACATGCCAGTTACAAGTCCGTGTAAGAAGTGCTATGTGAAACACAGTAGACTTTGTTAATTTAGGAACTCTTAGGAGAGCACTGTACTGGTTTTGCTGAATTATTAAGCAAGAGGAACACGTTGAGGGGGAGAGAGAGAGAATGTTATTACTACACATTTTCATAGTCTCACACACCACCTAAATAGTCTCTATCTCAAACTAATTAAACAAAAGTTCTAATTTGTTTTAATGAGCCCCAGGTTGCTGCTCTCTGTCACAAAGCTTGCTTTCTCATTGTGGTTTTGTGAGTGGAGAATCTTCTGTGCCTACTGACCAAGGGCTGAAGTTAGATTCTCAGAATGTCCTTGAATGCATCAGTGCAGGTCAGAAAAGAGACCTCCTTGCAAAGGACTGGCTTAGCTATAGGTGCAGCTGTGAAAATAATGAAGACAGCATTTTCTGTCTTCCTCTCATAAAAACCATTAAAAGTTCATGGAGGTTGTGATTCATGTTTCTGAGCTTCTCTGCTCAAATAGCTGGGAGACTGAAGATGTTCTCAGTGGTGCTACCGGTCCCTAAGACTAGGCAGCTTTGGAAAAAAGTTCACATGTGGCCTTGATTGCTGCCACTTTCCCTCTTTCTCAAGCAAATGTGTTCTGTGTATTATGTGACAAATTCTCTTTGGAGTTGTCAAACATATCCAGTGAAAATGTTTACTTTAGTAGTTAGGGTGGTATGTCTCAACTTGTAGAGAAACAAGAGTGTCAGTAATTACAAGATTTTTTTTTTTTTTTTTAATAAAGATGGTATGCCTGGTGATCAATGGATATCTGCCTTCTTTCTTTTTCTCCACCCTCTTTCCTCATTTGTGGAGTTTTTTGGTCTTGGCTATTCAAAGAGAATTTCTTTTCTCTCTCTCTCTTAGAAACTGTTTCTATGCAGCTTGGGTGAGGTACTGGCAGTATTTTGCAGTAAGGAACTCAAATGCTTTAGGAGAGATGGAAAAGAAAGAAACCATGAAGGTAAAAGGTGTTCGTTTCCCTTGTCAGATTACTGAGGTTAAGAATGGTGAGTATTAATTGTGCTGTATTACTGAAGAGATGCTCCTTCACTCTGAAGAGATTAGTCAGCTCTGTGGTGTTTCTCCACAGAGAGCTCTTCAGTGCTTAAGAATCTTTACTCTCAGTCTTTTCAGCCTTTAGGATGATTAAACTTTCTTCGTACCTCTTGAAGAGGAAAATAAGAAGTGCAGTACAGAGCAAAAAAGAGCTTTTATTTTTAAGAGGCTAATTATGTGGATATCAGCTTGACAAAGTATCATGCAGTCTGTATGTGTTTGGCTCCTATGAAGATAATATGTAGCCCTCTTAATTTGTAATTTATCCCCTTAAGCCTCAGGGATGCAGCAGAATTTCTCAGAAAAGTGACATGAAATTTCTTGTTAGGCATAGTCTCCAAAGATGAGGCCGAGTTCTTAATTTTCTCCATTGCAACAGAGAACATCAGCTTAACAGTTGTTAGGCTATGCAGTGGTCTCCTGTCACCTGGATGCTTTTTCTCCTCTGCTAGGTGTGATAATTCTTTATATAAGGCATCAAAAAGTTCATGAAGTCATAAATTCAACTACTGCTCTTTGGAATAGTTTGAATATGACCTGATTTTGTACCTCAAGCTCTTGCATTCTTAAGCTCATTAAAACTGCTGCAAGTAACCATATTGATGACACCTGAGATAGCCGGGATATTCACCTAATAAATTCTCTGCTGTTGTGTGAGACTGGACTAGGGACACTAATGGTGGGGTTTTTTTAATCTCTTGCCATAGTTCATAATATTTGTAGTTTTGTTTTTTTACTGAGAGTGAAGTTCTCCTTAGGAAGTTATGTGTTCATGGTCATTGGGATGCTCATATGCATAGGGAATGAACAGTTTGTGTTCCCTTCAGTGCTGCAAAAGGAAATTTGGCAAATAAACTCATCATTCCTGGCTGTATATTTTGCTTAGGTAAATAAGTCTGCAGTTGACAAAGAAGCTTAATTTCAGCCATTGGACTAGAATAAGGCTTGCTAACAAGAAAAGCAGATGAATATCTTTTTCCAAATTAGAATTATACCATTACGGTTATAGGGCTGTAAATGGCACTGCAATCTGTGTTTATCTGGAGAGTCTAAATGTTGTGAAGTGGCTTAAAGGAATACTTCAAAGTGAGGGCACAAATATTTAAGACCTGCCTGAATAAGCTTGCTTTGTTTCTGCTTGTTTTGGTAGGGCTCTTCCAAGATTTTGCTAGGAAAATCAGCTGAAATGTTTTCAGAAACCATTTCAGAATGTACTTCACAGCAGACTGCATATGCAGTAGCATGAATTGCTACTGCTGAGAAGTGGCTTACAATTGAATAAAAATATGTTTCAGTGCAGCACTAATAAACCCTTCTTACTTAAAAATAAATATATAAAATTGAAGGAACTGTTAGACTGTTGCTCTGTAAATAGATTGTTGCTATGTAAATAACCTTCCTGCCTTGCCTCTGAGCTTTTAAACATACTTGGGGAGTGGTTGTTTTCAACACTTTCAGGAAAAACAGCTATGGCTATTCCTGCAGAGGCTGACATCTTTGCAAGGCTTACCTATCAAATGTACCAGTGTTTATCTCCAGAGAGAGGCACGACTATTCTGCATGTCAGATATAGAAGAATTTCAAAGAAGTGGGGAATATAAAGAAATTAGAAGCAATCAGCTAGCTGGAAATCTGGGTAATGCCAGAATTCAGAGTGTAAATGGCATGGTGTTGAATTTCTACAAATTCAGAATAATAGTCTAAGGAGAACTCTCTATTCAATGTAGAGAACTGTGTTTGCCCAAACCATGGAAGCCCTTCTCTCTGGGGGTCGGTGTTCTCTGCTTGTGTAAGGTGAACTGAGAGATACAGCTGGCTTAGAGACTAAGCTTTTGGATACACTCTTTTGTGGGTCTATTGAGCCATCAACTAGTGCAGAGCACTTGCTGTTACACTTTTTTTTTTTTAAATTACATACGCGTAGATGGAAATTAGCAGTGAGAGGGAGTACTGACACCTGAATTGTCATGAAATTCATGTGATAAGCTGTGCCTAACCTGAAAGGGAAATTTTAAGAAGAGATGCCAAGGATATATATCATGCAAAAAGACCAGCTGCTTGTAGCAGTCCTGGATTCTGCTCTGGATCTACACATCCAGGAGTTGAGAAAAGCAAAATCAGTCTCTCAAACAACAAAATCAGTCTTTCAAACAGCTAATATTTTCCTGGACCTGGACAAAATCAATTTGTTTTAAAAACATACTGCTTGTAGTCAAAAGTTTCATGTTCTATTCAACCATAAAATATATTTGTCTTTCCAGACAATACAAGGATCCTTAATATGTCCATATTAATAAAAACTTCTGTTCACTTGCAATTAAATCCGCATAGCTTTTAAAGATCTACTTTAATGTATTCTAACCATCTACTGAAAATACTATGTAGTTTGATTTTTTTACTGTAATTATACCATGTTCAAAATCAGCAACTGAATTACTTGATTTTATACTAATTAAAACCTTAGACCTTTTTATTGTGAATTCAAATATAACAGAAAAGTACAATAATTAGTACTTGTTTGTATAATTATAAGTTATGTAAAGTTTACAGCTACAAAAATATTCTAAGTGGGATATATGTCTAATTTATTTTTAACAGAAAATGAGTAGTTCATTCTGTATAAGGATATTTGAGATGTGTAATCTGGAATATCACTAAACCTTAAGAACTCTTCTGCACTGGAAATTTCTGAATTTGAAAAAAAAAGATAAATTTTTAATTTTTCAATGAAAAATATTTTGGTACTGCTGAAGTCAGACAAACGTCTCTGGGCTGTCCTGTTGGTCTGCGCAGCGGTCTGAAGTGGAGGAGGTTGGAGGAACTCAGAGGAACTGGCTGTGGCCCACTGAGTCTGCATTGCCAGGACACCACATGAGGGTACATCGCTGGTATGCAGATACAAGAGGGTTCTCACTCTTATTCTGCTCTGGTCTTTTCTCTTGCAGACTGACTGTAGGACAGAAGGGCAAAACTTACTCTCCCAGCCTGGCACAGGAGACTTCCCATGGCATTGGGAATTCTTCACTGATCAGCTTTGAACAGTTTCTGTTTTGTTCTCTTAGTAGTTCAGTTCTGATCTTAGCCCCAAAGTGCGCATATGGTATTAGCTGGTTATGATATGTGCAGCATGGCAGGACTCAATGCTGGGAATGCTCTGAAACAGCAATTTTGGAGGAAAGTCGGAAAGGTTTAAGATCTGGTTTTGTGCTGTTGTGAAATACGTGAAACTTAGCATCTTGTAGATCATCTTTGAGTAAACAATCTATACAACTGGACAGTTGAGCTGTTGATAGAGTGGGTAGGAGATCTAGGTTTGGGGAAAGAATTGTGAGGTTCTTGCACTGATGGAAAATTCCATTCTGGATTCCTCAGGGTCTGTCTGGGATAGAAAAGAAAGCATCTGTTTGATGGAGAAAACTGCTGTTACAAGGTTTTTGGCTAAAATTCAGCTTGCCCAAAATCATTGTAAATTCTGTGGGATATGAACCTAAGACTGTCTTTCCCAGATACATTAAGTCTGGATTAAGGGTACCTACTAAGCATCAGAACTGCAGAACCACATAATGAAAAGCACTTATGTTATTAGCTTGCTCCGCCAATTCAGCTATTCAAAAATTTGAACGGGCTAAGTCTGCAACATGTACCAGGACTTCTGGATTAGATGTTGTCTGTGTGCATCACTTGAACTTTACTGAGTCTGTATTTTCAGCTCTTGGAAGGCCCTACTCTAACTAGTTCACCAAAAAAAGCAACTGTATGTCTTTGCTGAATCAGGATCTGCATCAAACTATAATGCCATCATACCAGTACATGGATTAATTTTTCTAGAACTTGTGGTCTTAAGCAGAGTATGTCAATTAGGAGACATGTCTCTGAACCCTTCTTACAGAGTCCTGGGTCTGAGAAGAGATCTGAGAACATGTCCCATAATTCTCTGTCCATGCACTCAGGATAACTTAGGTCTTTGTGTCAACAGACACATTTGCCAGAAAAAACATACCACTGAGTTTCTGATTATTTAACTATTTTGCTAAGTGATAGGAAAAATGTTTAATTTATTCTGTGGGAAAAGTAAAAGGTCAAGTCAGGTTAAAAGTTTTAAGTAAATACAGAGGATGAAAAAGAGATAATTTTCTTTAACACATGATTTGTCAGTAAATCTGAGTTAAAACTTATTTTTTAAAGTAGCATCTGGAAAACAGGCAAAACTTTGACTTTAACAACTTCTTCCTTGTTATTCCTACTCTCTGTGCCTTTCATAATAAATTGATTTTGCTTGTATAAGTGGTGTTTTGCAGTAATTTTTCTTCTGGTCATAAATTAATGATTCAGGCTTACCTGTGAGGTTGACATGTACAGTTTAGAACAACAAGGAAAGCTAAGAATATACTGGGGAATTAATAGTTCACTTTGCTTTGTTCACTTGATATATAGGAAGAGAAGTAAATCACTGAATTTAGCCTGAAATTTTTTTCTCTGTAGAGATTATGTGCTGCAGAACAGTTCAAGCTTCTCCAGCTTTACTCTTTTCATGGCTTTTAATAGCTTGTTTTGGCATCCTTGATATCAGATACCACTGTATTGGCATTTTTATTTCTTTTCCTGTTTGCCTCTAAGAGTGAAAACTATATATATATATATATGTTTGGAAACTCTTTCCTGTGAAATGACATATGATAGTTGATGAAATTTTTTATCCTTGTGGTGACTAGGGTTGCTCAATTACCTTAAAGCTCTGGTGACGTTTTTGTCATAAACCTTTATTTTCAGGAAGGAAAAGTTTTCAGTAATACTGGGACTTGTACTTTATTTAGAAGTTATCAAAACCAATTTTTTTAACTTGTGGAAATATGATGAACTTTTAAAGCTTTTAAAACTTTTCAGGTTTAATTCTAAATACTTATAATTTCAATTTATTTGCTAATATTCAGCTAGGTTTAGTCTTGAAGAGCTTGAGTAGTTCTTCTCTACTATATAAACATTTTAGCTATGTTATTTCTGACTTCTCTGTGAAGAGTTTGCTTTCAAAAAGAAGCAAAATAAGTGATAGATTTTTGATAGTGACAGGAACACAATTTTAATATTGTTCTTTAGGTATTCTGCAGGGAAATTTTGCTGTGTTTCGGGGCACACAAGAAAGATTGTTTATTCAAGCATTTGCTTGAGAAAGAAAAGTGTGTGGGTCATTGCAACACTGATTGTGTAAGGTTGCTAATGAATATAGTGAGCAATATCAGTTCCAAGACCAGGCCTGAGAAAAGTCCATTGCTAGGTCCCTTCCAGCCCTTTCCTTCTGCTTTTCAGAATAACTCTTCACAGTCAGTCCCTGCTACACCACACTAGTTCCTCTCTTCTATATTTTAGCTGATCTTGTGTGGCACTAAATGGAATGCTTTTCTAAAGTACAGATGGGTTGAATACACAATTTTCCCTTCTCCAAAAAATTTGTGGCAGCCAAAGGTATGTTATACCAAATCCTGACAACTCTTCCTTGATTGCCTCCTGGACATTTTATTCTGATGTTCTGTCAGATAAGGCCAACTCCAACCCTGCAGCAACTCAGCTTGAACTGGTTTCCAATAGTAGAGCTCCTCTGAGCAAGGGAAAGATATTTTTACCATATTTTTCCATTGCTGAGAGTCTCTAGTCTGCTTAAGGCTGTCTTATGTAGTGACAAAAGCCCTTGAACTTGTCCTATACCATTACATTATGACAGAGCTGATCATGTTGTTGCAAAACCCAGTTTGACCTCATCTGATGGGTAAGAGGCTGCCCCAAGGGAACTATCCCTGTTCTTAGTTCTGTTTCTGCAATTCAGGAGGATATTGACTCTAAATGCATCCACTCTCAAAGTCATACTGGTTTATCTCCTGCTGCTTGTACAAGATTGAACTTCTGGTTGAGCTTCTATGACCACAAAAAATGGAGTCCTCAGTGCAAAGATTCTCCTTTGTGGTCATCCAGACTGCACTGTACTATTTGAGTCTTGCAGAGAGCTCTCTGCTGATGAAGAACCTTGCTGGTCTCTATCATATGAAATCAATATAGGGAGTTAAAAGGTAGGTAGAGAGAGCAGGTGAAAAGGGTCCCTCGTTCCTTTCTTTCATCATGAAATAGAAAAGTATGCCACTTCAAACCCCTGGGTAATAGCTGAAAGCTGTAATGCACTACCTTGTATGTTGTTGAATCTAATAATTTTCTGGCAAGTTTTCTGTCTGAGAGTGTTGTGTGGAAATTTACTACTTTTGATACAAAATGAATCAACACCCAGTTCTGTGACAGAGATGTCTGAACAAAGCCTTTGGTCATGCTCGATCTTGCACAGTTGCTGAGCAGAGAGACTTAGGATATTTGCTAGGCTTGTCTCAGTAAGGGAGATAGGAACCTTCATCCTTCTCTCTCTGTTTGCACAATGAAGAGGAGGCATTGAAAAACATAAAGTCCCTCTAGAGTCTGGATAATGGCTAATTATAAACTGTTTGAAAGACAAGTTGACAGGTTGCTTATTCTTCCCCATCAGCCAGTAGACTGAGTTGTGTGTGAGTGCAATTGCAAGCACGGTAATCTCTCCTGTGTAAGCCTTCCATAGGTGCTCTGGGATTCTTTTACTGCTAGAGGCATACTGGCTTTGTGGAAGCTGTATGGTTGAGTGCTTCTCCCCATGGAAAGACTGCTGGCTGAAAGAGATTAGTTGCTTGTAGTGTGAACTTTTTTTTTTTAACTTGTCAGGATTATCCTTCAGCTGGTTCTATGGACCTCTTTTTCTGTGTGCAGTTTGTATGTTGTACTGGCGAGAAAAAGAGGTGCATAAGGGCTAATTTGTTGCCTTTATTTGCCTTGGGATGGGGTTTAGATGTGAATGGGACTTGAACTGAGGTGCCAGATCATCTGCTACTTCTCTCCATGGCCCCAGAACGTAATTACCTCCAACTATTTGGGATGATGGCAGTGGCATGTGTTTCTGGTAAACAGAGTTACTGGAATAACATTTGTGCTATAATTTTAAATACCAGCATAGCTTTGGGGCAGCAGACAATTAAGATAATTTGCTAACTTTTTGTAGGGATTGAGAGATCAGCAGTTCTCAGTGCTTTTCCAGTGTCTTGCTCACCATAAGCTCTCAACTTAGTTTAATTAGTACGTGGAAAAGAACTTTCTAAGTCAGGTCAGCCCATGATGGATCAGTTTGTAAGGGCTGTGATTTAAGTGTGACTCTGGTTATTTAGCCTTCTGAATCTTGGCAAATGTTTTCTATTAATTAAAAGTTCCAGAATTTTGTAGCAAAGTATCTGGTACCTATGTCTAGAATTCCTTTCTTGATGTTATATGAGTTTGTTTTCAGTAAGGCTGATTGTGTGCATGTGACACACAACTGATAGGACTTAATGTAATAGTGTAGGTGTTAAAATCACTAGTACTTTTCTAGCTGTTAGGTGTCTCTGTAAATCATTAGTCTTCATTATTTTAATTGGAAATGCAGTACTGTAATACATCAGGATCATAGGAAATGACCACTGAATAGGAGATATTTTTAGATTTTGGTATTTTCTTTCTGGTGTCTTATATATTTGCCCATGAGCAGACTAGAAGTTTGTTAACATATGATGCCCCGAACCTGATAGTACCTCAGCTTAGATTTTATTTGCATGTATTTAACCTGGTCTGCTTGTGTTTTCATACAAGTTGTTTTCTGTGCAAGAAAAACCATTGCAATACCTCTCACATGCTTACTCATCCTTACATTTTCATTGTTTTCATACCCGAGAAGAAATGTGAATGCTTTTGGCAAATCCATGCTGAACTTTGAAAGCAGGTGTGATATAAGTAAGAAGCTTTCTTTATTATTTGTTCCAATGTATTTTACAGATTAATGAATCCCCACCTGCCTTACCCCCAGCTCTCAAAACTTCAAACTTCAGAGATCTTAGTCAACTTTCGTGAATTCGTGAAAATAATCTTCAGCATCTCTCAGATTGCCCTGAAGTAATCAGGAAAAGCAATGGATTGTGAAAAGATGTCCAACAGTACTATGGAGACAAATATTAAGTGCATTTTCCTTAACGTCTTTATAAATTATATGAAAAGTCAAGTAAACAGCATATTAGTTTAATATAAAGACAATGCTAAATGCAGAAACCTTTGCAAATGTATGACCTGTTGTGGGAAAAATTCTAGGGTACCTACAGAGCTTTGAAAATGGGTAAGAAACAAGAACCCCCCCTTTTCCATACTTACTCTGCAAAAATTAGTATAGATAACATATTTGGTGCAAAAAAATAATTTTTTTGGATTTTAATTATTTGTTATCTTCCTGCACTATTGTTGCTTACCTGGTGCTCGAGAACCTTAAGCATTTTTGGTGCCTTAGTTCCAAAGCATTAACAGTGATCACAAATCTGTACGGGCTTAGAATAAGTTTTGACATATTGCTTCTGCCTGAAGGGAAAACCCTTAAAAGAATTTTGGGTTGTTAACTTTCTGAATTAGGCTTAGAATTTGAAGATCTTGGCTTGTAATTGTAAAATATCTTGCCCTTGTGATGTTTCTTGATATCAAGCTACCTTAGACAGAACTTACACAGTATAGTCTATCAGCAGACTAATAAACTCATATGTCCTACATTGCTGTAATAGTGAAAGCATGTTTTGTAACTTTAAACTGTTTATTTCAATCAATGTTGAATGGACAATTTCTCTAAGGTTTTTGGAAGCTGAATGAAATATGCAGCTTTTGACATCCCCCCAGCAATTTAGGACTGTCAATAAATACTAGCTCATATAATAGTGAGACTAGAAGAAATAGTAACATACCAGAAGCCTGATGTTCATAATGGAAATAAGACAACAGTAATTCTGCTAAAATAAATTATACCTTTTTTAATGACAGTATTTTAAAACCCAAAGGGATGCAAATAGCTGATATGACAGACTGCGTATGTAGTAGTCTAAACTAACCATGATTACACCATCCCTTTTAAGATGGAGATGAAAGGAAGTAGTTAAATAACAATACTTTCAAAGACTGAAAGAGAAATTTTAGTTTTTTGGTGACTATTATTCAATCACCTATTAAAACTGAATAAACGTGGTAATGTTCCTTGAAAGTCTATAAACTTGCACAAACCCCCTGAAATCTAATGTAGATCGATCTATCAGTTTGTGATCACTGTACATTATGAACTATGTGCAAATACACATGCATAGGGTCACAGTGAAAGTTTGATTAACCTTAAATCTGGAATTCCCTTAACTCTCTGGGTTTCATCATGTAGCCTTCTTAATTTGTCATTAATTTTTTTTTTTTTTTTTTTTTTCACATGGGAGGAAGAAAGAGTGAAGGAAAACATCAAAGACAGCTTCTGGAGCTTTCATGGGATGCTGCTATGCCAAAAAAAAAAAAAAATCAGAGGATAACTGAAAAATTCTTTAGTCTTAAGACTATTTGATTAGGCACCTCATCAATTTTGCCCCCAGTGTTTGAAACTGTATTGGAATTTTTTTGTCTCAGACAGACTAATATTTGCTGTACTTACAAATCTCAAACATCTATCCTGTTTGAACCAAGGGTCAGGGGTTCTGGACTGATATCGTGGCCTTGACTTTTGCAGCTCCAGTGTATGGAGTGGAATAATGGAGAGTAGTATAGGTGTTATATGGTCTGCATGAATGCCTTTTATTCCTGCAGTGTCTCTTTTGGTCTTCTGTACTGTATTACATACCTCAACTAATATTTCCCTATGGTAGCACTAGCACTTGCCTAGAAAACTTGAGTAGCATGTACCCTGGGGTTCAAAATGTAATTACTAATTTACCTTTCTTGACTTTTGTGTGGCCAGCAGCCTGGATTTGCACTTGGTGGAGGGGAACAAGAATGTTCTAACTTTGGGAGAACCATGCTTGCTTGAACTAGCTGTGAATTTGCCCCAACTCTTCTCAATGGGTGAGTTGTTACACAAACACGAAGTGCAGTGCCAGGAGATTTGAGTAGTTTAAATTTAGCCAAGCCACTAAAGCTACTGAAAAATACTGTTATCTTTTCTTGTTTCTTGAAAGATTTTTGGTAGTTTGTATTTCTTTCATCTTTCGTCATGTGTCTGTCAAACTCTCCTTTTCGATTCCTTGAATTAACTTTGTGACAAAATGAAAATAATTTTAGAGGCTTATTTTTAAATTTTAAATTTTATTCCCATGAGCCCTGCACCAGTAAAATCCTGGCAATAGTGTTTCTGATTAAACTTTTGTTTTATTATCTATTTCTTTAATTCACCATAGTCATCTCTTGGTTGCTAAGAAGGAGAGATTGCCTTCAGAGAACTTTCTGGGAAATGGTCCAGTTCCTTGCTTGCCTGTTTGATCCTCAAGTTTGTTTTTAGAGTTATGCAGTGTTATGGGATGACACAAGTCGGATGCAAAACCCCCCGCTTCATTGGTTGGAAGACAACTAAGCACACAAGCCCTCTGCAGAATAATATCAAATAATATGCTCAGTGCTTTGTATCTCACTTCTGCTTCATTATGTGATCATGCGGATTTCTGTTTTGCTCTCAGAGAAAGCACAATAATAGTGTTTTGCTATGCTGGGTGTTGTGTGAAGATGATGATTAATTTGTTAATCAGGTTATTGAGTTTGATATAGGGGAGCTTGATGAGACTCTTACAGACTAAATAAATAAAATGAAAATTTCAAAGGTATTGATTGGATATATTTTGATTGTAGCATAGCAGAGGTTGACTAGATACTGGGTAAAATAATGACATTTTGACTAATTTGTTTTAGGAGAAGTGAGAATAACAACTCTGATTAAACCAGCAGCACCAGAGACCTAAATGTGTTTTGTTTGAATGCATCTGGCCCTATTACAAAACACATGTGGCACTAGCTACAGCCCATTAGCTCAGGTAAAATATCGTGTTGTGTTGTCTGGCCTGGGCTGTGCTTGGCTGCCTGTTTGTGTTTAAATTGGGAAGGTAAGAAAACCACACCAATTCCCTCCCAGTACAACTGGCAGAACCAGGCTTTATAATGAACTGCAGATGTAATATTTTGTTTTTTTCAGCATTGCAAAGGTTGTAGGGGACAAGATCAGATGGTAGAAAACAATAAGAATGATCTAGTTAAGGAAAAATGGAAGAAGCGACCAAACGCTTTGGTGTAAAGCTTTGCCCTTTTATCGTGGTGTTGTTGAGAGTGCATAAAACCTGTTCTTGGTATCAGTATCTTGCTTTGGAAATTGATGAATCTGAGGAAAAACTGGAAACAAGGTGCAGTCAAATACCTTTTTAAAATGGACGTGAGTCAAGCACTTTCTGGCTTGGAACCCAGGACCTCCCAGCTCCAGCCATGAAGTTGTCTACTGGAGAGGTAACTGCTGAACTAACAGTTTGTGCTCAAGTGTTCACTCTTTTAACTATTGAGGAGACCCCAATTTTTTTTCATGTCTTTGTGATACCTGGACTTTCAGGAACTTTTGTTGTATTTATGTCCACTTCGTTCTGAAATTGGAGCCTGCATTTTGATGCCAAGTGTGAAGTGCTCTGATTCCACACAACTGCTGAGGTTTTTGAGAAACTTAAATGTCTCATTTTCATGCTTTTAAGATGGAGTTGTATCAATATGCCTTTGTCTGCATGCTAGGCTGTGAATTTGTAAGTTTGTTATATGCAAGTGTGTGTACTGCTAATGTGTTTTAAACTAATTTTCCTCAATAATCACTTTTTCACGCATCTTACCTTCGTAGAGTTTATTATTATTATTTATTATATTTATTATTATTTAATTCTGCAAATTGCGTGATTTCACAAGTTCTCCCACCATCAAAAGTTCTCTGGAAATAAGTAAAATGTAAAGCTCTTACTCTGAGATCAAACTCATTATTTTTTTTTTTGCTGTTTAAAAATAATTTTTATTCCCATGAGAACTTTCACAACTTGCTTTATTTTGGGCTAATATTGAAGTAAAATGCCATATTAATGTCTTTAGTGTGGTATATAAGCTAAAACAATGCCAGAGGCTTAGAAATGCAATGTTCTGGTCTTGCTTTTTTTGTGGAGGCTCTGCCAGCAAAAAGAGTTCTTGTGTTTTCAGAGCTCTAACCCTTTTTTTCACTGACTTTCTTCAATGTAGGCTGGATATTAGAAGTCAAAGTTGTCCAGACCCTGTGCACAGAAGGATCTCAATTCAGATTAGTCGTTATTTTGAGCTTCCTATACCTACTACTTCAAAGCAGACAACTGTGGTGCTCTAATCCACCATGGTTCTTTCTCCAGATACTGCACTGCCTTAGTTTCATCAGGCCTGAGGATAACCTGGAATTTCAGTGTAGGAAGAAAAGCAGCAGCTAAAGGTAGACAAGGAGGGAAAAGCTTGACAGAAAATGCTGAAACTTTAGCAGATTTGCTATTGGTAATGAGCACAAGTGAAAAAAAAAAAAAAGAAACCTGAGAAAGATGTATTTTGAAACTGGATAAATCTAAGTGTAAACTGGATAAATAGTGAAATATTTAAAATATTTATACTTTTTCAGTTCTAGGTGAGATCTCTGTTGCAAGAATTATTTTCTGTTTTGTAAAGTCAATGGTAGTACTGATAATTTATCAGCCTGTTAAGAGAAAATGTACCATTAGCAGAAATCACAAGACACTTACTACGTCCATTGTTCCTGAAAAATTAATGATTTGGAGAGCAAGTTATATGGTTGGATGAGCTCCATGGTTTTCTGTTTATTAATTCTGATGATACCACATTAAATGTTCATTTAACAGCACTATAAATAGGGAGCTGGATTGGGTTTTGCCTTGTTTCTTTCTCTAGAGGATAGATTTATTGCTAATAAGTATCACTGAGGGAGGTGAATAATGTCTTTTGTTTCAATAGTCATTCACCAACACAACTGCTTATTACTAGCTCAGTGAGTCAGTGTTTTCAGAAATTACTAACAATTTTGCATGCCTCACTTTCTGGCTGCCCAATTTGAGAGGCCATAAAAAGACCCCTGCGGGGGGGATGGTTTGTTTCCCCCCCCCCATTTGTTTGGGTTTTTAGTTAGTGGATATTTTCTTTTATTTTCTTTCTTTTTTTTTTTTGTTTTTTTATTCCCCTTCTAGAAACCTGGATCTAGGATACTTAGTGCATGCAGAATTCAAGAGAATCCATCTCCCTGAGTGCTGCAAAGGGGATAAGAGGCAGTCCTAAAATGTATCGAGGACTTTTCCATGCTCTGAGATGATAGAGGACATTTGATTCTTCAACTTTGCAATAACTTCCATGAAATATTTAATGCTCCTCTGATGATTTATTCTTCTCTGCATAATGCAATCTAATAGAATGGTTTGCTTAATTATTTACATTGTGCTGCTGCTGATATTTCTCTCCAAGTGCTTTCCAGCAGTAGCTGTTTCTGCTTATTACCAGGAGAGACTTTAAAAGGCAGATATTGTCAAGAAAGCAAAATTATAACTTGTCTTATTTGTATCTGTATGCTTCATAATGTGTGTGCCTGGTAGAAAATACTAATGGGGCAAGAAAAGAGGGACTTGAAATCACCTGGGAGACCCAAGCTCGGGAATGAGAATAAATCCTGGACCTTGCTGGGACTTGTGAGTGTGTCTCTAAGGGCTTCTGATGGCTATGTTGGCAGGATGAAAATCTGAAAAGGGCCTTTCAGAGAGGTTTTTGAAGCAACATCAGTATCGAGTGAAGAACAGTAAAGGACCTAAGTGAGATGCCTGAGGGTGATCCAGTATCACTGTAGAACTCTAAACAGCTTGCAAGGTGGTTGTGGATATGCTTTTACTCCTGTAATCTTGTTTTAATAGGGTGTATGTCCGACAGACAGCTGTGAACTTGGCAGCAGTGGCAAAAGAGGGGAGGGAGGCTGCCAGTTCTTCGTAGGGATGCATGAAGAGAAGGTCTTCGAGTCTTTAGGTCTCATGAGTTCTGCTGTTGGTGATCTCCCTGGCTGCCTGAAAACACACTCAAGTAAACATAGGAAAAGGAGATCTGCTAATGCTGACCTCCCATCAAAGGCTCCACTTGCTGACTGTGTTACTTCCTATCAGAGCATGAGGTAGGAGAGCAGAACAGCCCTTCTGCTTCCTGCAGAAGCTGAAAAGCTTCTGTGACAGCTGACTGTGCTGCTCTTGTAGTGCTGTGAGGAGCAGCATTTCCAAATTCATAGGAGGGAGAGGAGCAGGCTAATGTTTACATTTCTCTCTTGATCAGTCTTTGAAAAAATAGCACTCCTAAAGGGGAAGAATGATTCTCAGTTCCTAACTATTTGTCCAGCCAAGGTCAAAGGACATTCTTAAATGTGGCATGGTTTAGCTTCTTAGATATCATTAGCTGGGATAGCCAGGTGTTAAGGTGACCAGTAGTAAACTGTGCTAACAAACAACCTGAAAATTT
The DNA here is from genome assembly GCA_013399855.1 of Oxyruncus cristatus. Classification (NCBI taxonomy): domain Eukaryota; kingdom Metazoa; phylum Chordata; class Aves; order Passeriformes; family Cotingidae; genus Oxyruncus; species Oxyruncus cristatus. The sequence goes on along the minus strand of VXAY01003856.1, from coordinate 452,204 downwards.
TATTTCAGGAGTGAAGTGCTAGAGCCTGAGATAGGCCAGAATTGACTTACAGATGAATCCTTTACTGTCCCTATTTGATATAGAAAAATAGGCGAACATTATACATAGATTAGCTAGAGTGCTTATGCTAAGTATTATTATGCCAAACCATATACTTTAGAAATCTTTTGCCAAATTTTGTCTGTTAAACTGGATGCTTGAGAAATGGTGCTATGCTCTTGTGATTGTCTACAAGGTATTATAGGGACGTTTTGAAGATCTCTCCCAACCGAGGCCTGGACTCTGGCTGTGCCCTGGCACTGGGTGGTCAGAAAGACTATTGTCAGATGTTTCCGCATTACAAAATATGCAACTTGTTCTGACTTGCCAATTTGGCCCTATAAAAGGTGGATGGATCCCCTCACAGCAAAGATGGCGACCTCACCTACGAGTGGATGCACTGTGTAGGATTTCCCAGTTACTGGGAGTGGTTCTCTGACCCTTTTTTGTGACTGGGGGCTCCCCAGAGAATGAAGCGGTCTGGATGATGGTGATGTATTAACGGGGTAACTGGTGATGTATCTTTCTTAATCACTATTCTTTGCTTGTGTGGTAATGATTAGATGCATTACCTTGCCTAGTTAGTTTGTTGCCTAAACAGTGTGCATGCTAAGCTTATTAAAATTGCCATATTAAATGCATCATTTTGGTTTTGTGTTGTTTTAATACTGCTAGTAAAGTAAGACCATTGTTGTATTGGTGCCTGTGTCCTCTCTATGGCATGTCAATTGGCAAAACAAGGAGATAAATCACAGGGAAAAGACCCTTGTAAATGCTACATAATATGTGCTATCAAAGCCATAAGTGAATTTGTCTTTTTTAGCTTTCTCAAGGACTGTAATTTAGTCCTACACAAATTTAGATTATTCACTGCAGTGTGTTCTACTAGGAAATAGATTTCCCACCTCCTCTTTTGGTAGTGAAAGAGGAAATAAAGTCCCTGTGCACAATGGAGGACTTTTCCTGGGTTTCAAAAAAATGCTGTGCAGGCTAGAATCTAACTCAGGGCATCCCCTGAGAAGAACAGGACAGTTCTCTCAGAAACAGTGGTAAAAATTAGGAATAATCTCAGTCAATTGATTTGCATTGGTATGAGAAAAGAACAAGGACCAGCCAGTGAGGCTGATTAAGTAGTTTAACTGCTGAATTGACTTTCATTCCCTTGCTGACACGTCTCTAACTGCTGATGCTCAGAGCTTTAGCAATATATTTTGGGACAAGATATACTCCACTTTGTGAGGTACGACTACTCCAAGGATAAAAATTGTGCAGTGGTTTGTAGGAGATAAGGTGTAACAATATCTGGCCCCTGTTACTTATATGGGACCTGAATGCCTGCACATGCTTGTTGACTCAGTCCAACAGTCAGAATAATCCTGCTGACTTTCAGCACAGCAGATCGTGCATTAGCCCACAGTTGAGAGGAATGCTGTTGGTTATTTTTATGCTTTATAATAAAGGAGCAACAACATATTGCTGTAATTTTTAAAAAACTTTTCTAAGCTTGAGTGACTTGTTAGGGTTGAACTGTGCTGCAGACCTTGGGAAACTTTCAAACACGTAACCCTTTTGGTCACCACTGGCAGTATTATGGGGCAGAAGCCTTCTGAGAGAGCAGCTTAGAGTCTTCATCAGTTGGCTTATTGCTCAGCAGAGGGCTTCAGATACATTCCTAGCAATTTCTGTGCTAAGCCAGTTACCCCTGGCTTGGTCATATCAGAGGCATACCACATATCTGAGAATCTCACATTAGACTCATATAAATAAACAAATGTATAGGGCAGTGAGGGATAGGGAGAGCACTGCAATTGTTTTCAAAGGCTTTTGGCATGAGTTGAAGAGCTTCTTTATTCTTTCTAAGAGAATCCAGACTTGTTGCTTGAGGTCACTCATGAGTTCTCTGTGCAAGGCTCTTGTGAAATTCCTTTATGCATTTAGAAATATTCAGGCTTTCAAATTCTGTAAATCCATGCACCCTTTCAGACCTCTGTGTTATGAAGAAAAACTGACAGTAGACTGATCTTTATCTCATGGTCCTTATATATAAAGTAACCTGTATTCTTAAGTAGCTTGCAAGACAAGGCAAATTAATTGTTCATCAGTGATCATTGCTCCTATCAGTGCCCACCCATGCCAAACGCTCTTGTAAACAGAGAACCAAAGCTAACAAACAACTGACCCATACCTGCATGTTGCTTGTATGCAGGTCCTCTCTTCTGTGCAGCTACCAATCAAAAACTGAGTTGGCAGTGGTAAATGGTATGCTGTTCAAAGATCTGTCACAGGTATAATCTGCAGGAGGACATCTTTGAATTCACTTGTACGTCTTACAGAGCTGATCATGAACATGATTAGCAGAACTACTTCTTAATAAACGCAAAGTCGTTTTATTCCTGCATTAACTACTGCAAGTCATAGAACTCACTATAGTATTGCTGCAGTACATAAAAATGTCGAGGTCTTGTATAAGAAGAAACTAAGCAAGAACATGAGTGAGATTTGAGGTTGTGTGAAGTCCCAGGAGGAAAAAATGAAATACATTGAAATATGATTTCAAGTTATCTGGATCTTCTAAGACTATTTCTATTACTTCTTAATTTCCTTTGCTCTTTGTTGGATATTGTTTCCTTATCTGGTATTCTCTCAATTATTAAAACCCAATTACTGTTTGTTTGGTTTTTAAAATTAATTATTTAAAATTCAGCATGAAGCGAAGAGATATCAAATAGCTGCATCCATCACAATATTTTTTACCTTATTAAAATTCCCATTAGTTTCTCATACAACTGCTAGCCATCTCATTTTCTTCAGAGGAATTCATTTCAAGATTTGTGCATTTGTATATGAGGTGGAGAAAAATCTATTTCTACAGTTCTGTGTGCTATGAGCCCCATTAGACTTGTCCTTTGGTTGAGGGAACTTTGGCAAGATTTTATTCTGGGTGGCTGTTCAGGTCACTGTGACATTCAGAAATGGACCTGATTTGCATTAGAATATTTGATTTGCAGTGCTGTATCATTACACTTGTCTGTGCCCAAGAGAAGAGAATTAAAACTTCAGCAGAACCCTTTCCTTCATGAATTATTTTGCTGTTAAGAGTCAATGTGGACATACTGTTATCCACTGGCTCACGATATGTGGTGGATATTTTGGGGGCTAGTGTGTTGATGATTCTTGGATTTTTTTGCCTTGAGTGTCCATGAGAAATAATATTATAAATTTCTTCTGAAAGCATAAAACCCCTAGACTTTCACACCTATATTGTTATTGTCATATCTTTCCTACTTAATGTTGGACCAATTTTAAAGGGGTTTTGATTTCCAGTGCTTCTGTAATGCTTGCTGACTGGACTGACATCATACCATGTGTCAACAGTGAGGTTCCCTGTGTCTCCAGAGGAATGCCAAGTTCTGCTCCTAAAATATAAGTTTGTTTCAAAACAAAATGAGATTGTAAACCTTCATCAGGAAAGCAATCTCATGTCTGGCAGGAAGGCGAGGTCAGATGCCAGCCATGGTAGCAGAGATGCTGCTGCAGGACTCTGATACACGCAGCGCTGAGCTTAAGCACACACGTGCACCTCCTGCTTCTGCCTGGGGAGAACTCACTATTTGTGGAGCAAATTCCTAGATCTGGAGGCAGGGCTGGAATATGTCCTCTAACACTTTCCAAGTTTCTCAGTGTTGTTGCTGGAGTTGAATTTGTTTGTCCTGAGTGGGAGGTACCCAGGTTACACATGACATAGAAGAGAGAGTTAGGGGGAAAGACCAGTTTTTCCGGTGGACGCTAAAAATGAGAGGCCTGTAGGTTGAATGAGACTTGTTGGACCCACTTCTCTATACCAGGGAAATGAGGAAATAAGTGAACTTTGCTGTGGAAAAGGCCATTCCCTCATCCTCTGCACAAGAACTGCTACTGTCCTGTCTGTCTCCCAGTGGCAGCTAATAGGACTTCCAAAAATTCTAGGTGGAGAAGCCAGCATCCCTCTGGAGGCACAGGGAGCCGTACTATGCACTGCATGGTGTAATGTCAATCCACCAAGCAGGTATTACAGAAGCACTGGAAACCAGAATGCCCTTTAAAATTGGTCCACTATTAAACAAGAAAGAGGGGTGATGATAATATGGATATGCAAATCTGAACTTGAATGCATTTAGAAGACATTTACAATATTATTACTAATTATTAGCTCCATTGCCTCTTGGGGCAGAGGGAGTCCCAGGGAATTCCTGTGCAATAGTTGCTGACTAGTCTATTCTTTGTAGTTTACAAGCTTTTGGAGACCTCGAGATGGAAAGTTGAGGGCAGGAAAATAGGTTTTGTTGTTGAAGAGTTAGAGTCACTGCAGGATACTTTCAAAAATACATTGGCACCTAGTACCTCTGGAAATTTGAAGTAGATGGCATTTGCACATTTGTGTGCTTCTGAGTGCCCAGCTGTTGTGTAGAATTTTCAAAGAAGACTTAATCTGCATCTATAGGTTCTTCTGTTCTGTCATTACCAGGTTCATTCCATGGATCTCAATACCATGGACACTTAAGAACCTCAGAAACTGTAAAACTTGCTTTTCTGGATCCCAGTCTAGTATCTTGTCTGTAAGAATATGCTTTCTCAATATTTTTCTTGATTGTATTGGCAATAGCTTTTGATTTATTTGGCTGATCTCTCCAGGTTGTTAATTCTTCAGTTCAAAAAACGTCATTTTCCTTGGTGCCACCATGCTGATATATTAGCAGAACAGAACATGTTAACAGTCAGCTGTTGCATTCATTGCTAACTATCTTTAGGTGGTTTTGCATTTCTAAAACTTTTCTTTTGTAATGTGTTACATTAATTTTTCTTATAAGCTAAAACTTGTAATGATGAAGGTAGGCTGGAGTGGGAGCTGATGGTCTGCAAGAACTTAGAAGAATGGTTGACCTTAAGCATTTAATGGTTTAGGCTTTTTTTATTTGATGTATTTTTTATTACTCAATTTAAACATCTTAACCTAGACATGAAATAGGAATCACATTTGCTTGAGGGGACCACTGACAGTATGGATTGCTTTAAAATTGTTTTTCATCGGAGTATTGTTAAAGGCAAAACATAGCATAAAGAATTTGAATTAAGGACATTTAACAGCAGGAACATAGCTGAGAGTCAGGGGGGAAAAGGTATTTATAATATAAATGATGATGGGCAGGGTACTTTGCATGTAGACAGTACCACTAATTAACAACTGTGAGGTGGCCCAGGACGGAGACTGAGCTCAGAGTAAGACAAAAGTCCAGATGGCAGGCTATGATCGGGAAGTGCGGGGCGTCAGACTGTGTTACAAGGTTATTGCAAGGTGAGAACGTGTTTTTTTCCTTTTTTTCTATTTTCTTTTTGTTAGAGCAAATGCTCTAAGAGAAACTGCATGGGGTGGTTATGATCTGCTGCACAGATAGACCGAGCTTTAGAGCTAAGTATACCTTCTGTTTTTCTCCCAAGGTTTTACAATACAAATGTTACCTGGGAGACATTTAACTGCTGGAAAAGAAAAGTGAAAGCTGTTACATGGAAGTGAATGTAAAAGCAAATATTTTATTTACCTCGTGTGCTAGGCATTTAGCTGAAGAGTTCATAGTCTAGGGGTGATGTCATTAATCCCTGTGTGAATGCGCAAAGAAACGCGTCAGCCCAGGAGGCCTGGGAGGGTCTTAGTGAATGGAGGGTGATGCAGAGGCCAAGGTGCTCCCTCCCATGGGCATGGGAGCTCTGTCTTCTGGGACAGTGAGCAGCATCTGTTCTTTATTTCACCTTTGCATAGCTTTTTCAACTTATCGTAGCATGTACCGTGTATGCCCTGTTAGTTTCTCTGGGCCTAATGTATCTCAGTACTTTTCTTTCAAACATTGCATTTCTTAGGCAAGTAATGTGTTTTGGCAGTATCATCGCTTTGAGAAGTATCTGACACTGCATGGAATACCTGCAGAGTGGAACCATAGAATAGGACATAATTAGGATGAGACACATCTTATGTCAATACTCAGTGAAATGTTGAGGTCTTATAAGTCTAATTATTCATGACATATATCAATTTTTGACATAAGGTCAAAAAGCTTTTGAGAAAAGGTGAAACATTACTGACTAGTGTGTGTGGGAGTCAAATTGCAATAACAAAATATTTCTTCAAACAATTTCTGTTTTGGATACAAAATATGAATGCATAGCAACCAGAAAGAAAGACTCAGAATATGTTCTGTTGCTAACGCCACTTGACATGGTTTACAGGTAGATGTTTCAGCACTTTAAACTGCTTGTAGAAGGTTTCTGTCAATGTCCTATCTAAAACTTAATTGGAGTCTCCAAATGTGAAGTAAATCTTCTCAGCCCATATTGAATTTTGGGTTAAAATCTGGATCTTAGTTTATCTTTTGTGATGCTGTAATAAGATGTGGCTTCCAGCCTTCAGGCTGGAGATATTTTTTTTTTTTCAGATGTTTTGGGTCTGTATTTACTGTTCAGCTTCAGTCTGTTAAGAGGAGAAACTTGCACTGCAAATTCAGGCCTGGGCTACTAGTTGAGGAAAAATTTTAATATCTGTATATGTATTAAATGAGAATAATTCATAATGTACTGTATGAGACAACTGCTCTTGCCTACGATTAGAAGAATACTTGTGAACAGTTTTTTGTTCTTGTCATATACGTATTTGTTATTTGAAATTAGTTCACCATACTTAAAATGTTGAGCCAAATGTTTACTATGTGAAAACATTTGCTGTATAGAATCTCAATTAGTGTTCTTAGTAAGCATAAGCAAAGATGTTTAGTAAGCATAACCAAATAACAGCTGCAGGGAATTGATTAAAAATTCACTGAGTATAAAGGTATAATGTCTGTGTACTTTTAGTCCAAATAAACTGTGATGCTCAGTTGAGCTATTGACTGAAACTTCTGCCACTCACTGAAAACAATTTTGTATATTTGTGGAAAGCACAAAATGACAGCACTGAACATGTCACTTTTTCTGTTTCATTTATGTCTTGTTATGAGGCAAGAAAAGAGTTGTGGGACACATTATGGCAGTCAGTAGAAAGAGCACTAAGTAAGATTCCAAAAGCTTTAGCATGATGTTCTAGTGGTGATGAAAAATGTCCTTCTATAGAATTTTGGATTAAATTGATGTTGAATCATTCACTTTCTATTTCAATATACATTCTTACAGTAGTAATTTCCTGGATTTTATTGTGTGAGAGGCAGCTGCCAGCTTTTTTATTCTGTATATGAAACCTGGAATGTTGTAGTCTGACAGAGCTGATAATGACACTACATAGACTAAAACTTTCTGTAAAATTTATAAAGCTCTGAGTTTAGAATTTAGGTTAGAGTTCAGCAAAAAAAATATACTAAAGATTATCACAGATTTTAGTCTTCAAACATAGTTTAATTGAATCAGAAGAATTTTTTAGTTTAAAAACTTTTTTGTAATAGAAATAAATGCAGCAATATATGAGGTGTGGTGCTGCAAATTCAGGTATTATATAAGCAGCTTAATGGAGTCCTATGTTTACATAATTTGCTCCTTTACTGTTCTGTGGACTTGGTCTCTTTACAGTCCTTGGGTATATATCTGTCCATCCTTACACTGATGTAAATTGGGAGTAATACACTAATATCAATGGAAAACTAATGTAAAGCCTTTCAGAGATCTGTATTAGAGCTTTTGCATTTAATTTCAGCTTCCCTTGAATCTTTGTAATAGGTACCTAAAGCTTTATTTCACATGAATCTTGTGTACATATATATTATATATTAAATGCTTTCAGGTAGTACTGAAATGTTTTGTAATAAGTTTTCATCAGTGATGTAGTAAAAAAATACAAAGCTGTAGGTAATTGGACCACCAAAGATTTAAATTATTTAGGGTTTTTCTACTCTTACATAGTTGCTACTGTGACTGTGCACCAGGGCATACCTGAGTTAACTTTAAATTAGCTGACTTGGCCAAGAATGCAGTAGTGTGAGGTACCTGCCAAGAATTTCCCAAGCTTCCAGGAAAGGCATTTCATCCGTGTGTTGAGCTTGTTGCTGTAATTAGCTCACTCTAGCCTGACCTAAATTCGAGACTGTACTGCAGAGGTGGTTTTGACTGTACTGCAGAGGTGGTTTTAGCATCACATGGATGCAAGCATATAACTTACACGGTATTTCGTTATCTCTGTGTCTGATCTGCTGCTTCTGAGGGCAGATGTAAACCCTACTGAGGAGCACATCGAAGGCTAGAGCTGTCAGGGGAAAATAAATATTTATATGGAAAGGTAAGGATAGTTCTACCTTAGACATTTTTACCCCATCTGACTTGCAGGTGCAAGGGACAATGTAGAAAGAAGAGGAGGGAGCTGCTGGGATGTGAAGGTCAGGACATGTATAATGGCCTTCTCCATGTGCTCTCTGGGCATGGCAAATTCACTTAAGATAGTTCAGGGGCCAGGAGTGATTTCTAACCTCATCTGTGGAGGCGATCAGAGGCAGGTTCTGAAATACCCATTGGGGAAGTAAGAGTGCAATCTTAGAGTATGGGAACAGATACACCTTTATTTCTGGTGATGAGAAGAGTAGCCTTTTGGTAACTTTTCCTAATAGTTATATGGGAGCAGGAGGAGAGAAAAATACTGTCTTTGCTTCTGCTAGATGTTGTGAATTACTGCTTTATCTCTCCTGAATCACTCTACTGCTTCCAACTGAAATTGGGTTGGAAATTTTAGATGTATAGCATTCCTGAAATGAAGGAGCATTTTAGTGATGTACTTCATGTGCAAAACGCTGATTTCTACAAATACGTTTATTTCTTCTGGGTGGTAGAAGAGCCTCTTAGGTGAAATGTTCTGATAGGAATGACAAAGAAGAGTGACCTTTGGCTGTCTGTGCATACCCAAAGGGTACATGACATGCAGTTTATACTGTTAAATATCTGTGAAGTTTTACTGTTGCTGGGTTCGTTATTAGTAGATCTTTATCTTCTAAAATTAATGGGTCCCTTTGTGAGATATAAATTTTCCATACAATCACTTCCCTGTGGTAACAAAGGATGCCTGATTTAACAGTGACATTTGCTAGAGAGACTCACCATCAGGTGATTCAGTGTGTCCATTATTAATCTTTACTTTGCTCCCAGGGATTACTTTTCAATTTACTTTGCCTTATACCGTGTTTGGCTTGATTTCTTATTGAAAAGGAAAATGTTTTGCCCTTAGATTCATCAGAGGCTTTTAAAACCTCAACAGTGAGAAAAAAAATCATTAAGGTCAAAGGCAAGAATAATGTGTTTGAGAAAATGGGAGCATTGGAATTTTTCACTCTTCAACTCATACCAACAGCTTTTCACTTCATTTTCATCAATATTGTTGTCCCTTTGCTGTTTGTCTCTCAAACCAGTCATCTGTGGAGCAAGAGAAGGGGGATGGCTGTATATATATAAAACCATGAAGGTGTCAGATGCAGCCACCAGAAGTACTTGGTGAGATATTTTCAACAGGGGTAATGGAGCTGGTGTTGTAGCTGGTACTGGGCATTCATTCAGAAGGTTGCCTACACCCCACTTCTGTTAATGAAAGGCACTCCAACATAAGCAATGAGGGTCAGAAATGCAGCACTGATATGGAGGGTGGGCAGTTTATCAAAGGGATTATAATTGCCTGGATGCAGTGCCAGAAAGCACAAAGTTGCATTTCAAAACACGTAAATACTGACTCACGATACATCTATATTAGCACTTTAGTTTGGACAGAGGACATGCTTTTAAACTGAACCTCTTGAGTTTTCGCACTTACTGCTTTGGGTTCTCACTGTGGAACAGCCTTGGGCTGTGGAAACTGGTGGTAAAACTAAACTGTCAGGCCTAAACTCCTGTGTGTGGGAGCGGACCTAAATATGCATCAGCTGCTAATGGACTTTCGGCCTGTGGGGACAGACTACAGCAAGTCTGAAGTACTGCTTCCCCTTTCTCCCTGAAGTGTACCTAGTGTGGAAGTGTGCTGCTCAGCACCAGGTGTTCTGCTCTACAGATGCACTCCAGTTTGTACCGTGCTAGCTGATGACGCAGATATAGGTGTAAGGCGTCAGCCATGGGTCTCATCTTGTCTGACCAGCTTCTTAAAAATAGCTCTCCTAGTCAGGAGCAGAGATATAGAAGACATAAATCACCCTCTTCTTTAAGTGGGTGCTTGAGATAAGCTGAACCAACCTTAGTGGTCTTCTATATCTTTTTCCCATAGCCTGCAAAGGAAGGCTAACTTTTAGGCATCTTGCATCTAACTACTAGAGTTAAATGAAAAGAATACTGTGCAAAATGGGGAAGAATATTCTGTAAGAGACTCAAAATTACAAGAGAACAGAGCAAAACCAACAATGAGAAGATGACTCAGAAGCTCTTATTCTCAGAATAATTATTTAAAAAAATGTGGTATAATATTAACCCCAAAATATTTTTACCTGGTGATATTAAACTGAGATGTTAAAAGAAGACATTATATATTTGGCTGTGGAAATAATGATAAAAATACCCCCAAAATTCTTGCATAAGTGTTACATCATTCAGCAGCTCATCAGGAAGTTAAGATTATGGGAGAGTTTTGTTTCAAATTCTAGAGAATTTGCATGTTTTGTGGGAGGGGGAAAATGGTAGTTAGATATTGTTTGTTTGGAGGCCATACATGGGATAGGGAAACTCTTCATTAGAAAATGGATGTGCCACTTGACTTAAACCTTTCATTGTCAGTTGGCCAACACACCTGATTGAGTATGATATGGTGCACCTGCACCATGGGTGCCTGTGTATTGTCTCACAATAAAATAGAGAGGGAATAATTTCACAAAGTACATCTCAGAGATTCATAATTGCTGGGGTTTTAGCAGATATTTTGATTCAGTGATCAATTTAACTTATTTGCATAAATATTCTAAAAATGCATTTTGTTTAATCTGTTTTGAATGTTTTTGGTAAGTAGGACTATTAATGGACTCTGGTTGGGTCACATATCTTGATATTGAATTTTATCTTTTTTCTTGGTTAGCTTGCAAATAACATTTGATAACACAGTACTTTTAACATTTTAAATCAATCTTTTTTATTTTATATGCTTTGGCATTAATGCTAGAAATGCTGAAGAATAGGTTCTTTAGTCAGGCATTTTTGAAGCTTTTAAAATGGATTTTTTGTATTTTTTTCCATTGTGTCTAGCTTGGTTTTGTCTTGTGACATGAGCAAAGATCAGCTCTTTTTAATTCTCAATCATTTTAATGGGGAATTCAGCCTCAATTATGGTTTTAGGTTATCTCTGGTATTATAGTGACAACTTAAAGACTCTACTTTCCAGCATAGGTTAAGCAAACACAAAGAAAAACCTTGCAATCTTTCTTTGTGCTGTCTGGAAATCCACTGAGAAAAACTTATCTTTCGATTCTTTGGTTACCACCTGGGGCAACAACAATGTTCTCTCTGCTGCACTTTCAACTGCTTATGACTATTACTGCTTGAAACATAAACAGCTCTGATGAGACAGTAGATTTATATATAGCTGGTATCTCCTTTTTCCTCACTGAGCAGGAAAAATGTGGGTAGGAGTAAAAGTCAGCAGATGCAGTCTTGGTTCTGTTTTGCTTGGTATGAAACTGTAAGTTTTGCTTCCTCTAGTTGTGTTTAGTGATGTATTTGCTAATGGGCATGAACCATGACCAACCAATATTTGCTTTACATTCATTTCCCTTTTTCTACTCCTCTTTAGTCTAACTAAGCCACCAAGCTTATTAAGCTGCTGGGCTCTTTCCAGCATACCAGCAAAGCCTCTACCTGCTTCCAACTGATCTGGCCATTTCAGATCACTGTAAATCTTGCGTGACCCCAAGTTTACTGCGTGCTGTTTTTGTGTTGGGATTTATTTATGCAGTTTGCTCTGGTAATCTCACTGAGTCAATCTAGAAAAGGTGAACCTTTTCAGGCAAAGACAAAGATTAAGACAAAGATGTGCAGGCTTTATTGTTTCAAAACTGTTCACAATGCTGGTTTGAATTTACCCAGGAAAGAAAATGATCTTCCATCTCTATTAGAAAATAATGTGGCACAATAGAAGCAGAACTGAAAAGCAGGCTGAGGATGACTTAGCATCTGCACTGTATGTTTCAGCAGGTTTTTCTGTGGTCTAGTCCTAATATGATACATGGACTGAATGTCCCTTAGTCACTGGAAGGCATCAGGTCCTAGAGAATGTCTTTCAGATTTATTTTTTTTTATTCCTCCCCAGGCCCCCCCAAAAGGTTTCCTGCTTATGTGCTCCAAAACCTCTGCCTAAGGTGAAGCACAGCACAGTAAGCAGGGATACTTGAAGATCTAGTTCAAAACCACTTTTGAACCAAGCTAGGTGTATCCTATGACCTGGAGGGCTGCTGGAAGAAGATCCAGTAGTTGCAAATGAAGGCATTCGGGATGTTGGTGGCAAGACCAAATATTTTCTCTTCTGAATTCCACCTAAACCCTTGTCTTCAAGAAGACTATATTAGGAATGCCAGAGAGTGTTTGGGGGTTACTTTTTTCTGGTTTCTCCTATTGAATTTCCTGCTTTGTTTAGGTCATTATTTGCTGAGGAATGGTGTGGTGATGTGCTTTCGTATTGTGCAAATGTCCCAGCCATCAAGGACCAGCCATTCTCGCTGCTCACCCTCTCAATGACTCTCCCATAATAAGTACTAGAGGTAAACTGAAGGAAGAGCAGCCAGATAGTCCTGTATGTGAATTCTGTTGTCTCTCATGACTTTGTCTGACATGAACAGAATGTAGAGTTTTCTTGAGGGTTTGCTTTTGGGAGCTGCTCTGCATAGTGCGACATAAAGAAAAATAAGGAAAAGAGGAACTCTTTACTGTAGGTAGCATTCCTACCTGTGAGGTATGCTGTGGATCCCAGTTCCTCCTCTAAGAGGAGGAGGAATTGTGCATCCATCTGAGATACCTCTGTCTTCTGGAAGGGTGATCTTTTTGTTAGAACAGAGTCTGAGTTTTGCTGTGGAAGGTAATGAATGAAATGAATACTTGGAAACTTTGTTTGAGAATTAAGTAAGCAAAGATATATATTTATTTAACTGTAAAAACTGTCAGGTTAATGAAATATGTTACTATTCTCCTAAATTTCTCATACTGACTTGACAGGTAAGAGGAATCCCTGTAAAGGCACTGTTACTTTGTTACTTGAGATAAATTTGACTGAGGAGATCAGATTAGTAAGGGGGAAAAGGACTAGCTAGTCCAAGCCATGCATTTCCCATACCTTGATCCATTTAAATTTTTTTGCTCTCAGTATTATTTAAAGACAGCATCTTTGAAAATAGCCCCAAAGTATACCTGTTCTCCCATTAATGGGAAAAAAATAAACGTATTGAAATGTGTGATTTTCTATTGGAAAAAATAAAATGATCCCACAGAGGAAATAAAATTACAAGATAAGACAGGATTAGTCTGTATAGGTTATATGAAAGTATATGTGATGGTGTCCTCATAAAATTGTTTGCCTTCTCTCTAGGGGTTCTTTTCTAACAATAAGGTTAGCTGACCCTTTGGGAGAGTAACAGTTAATACTTTGCTATCACAGGAGGGAATAGTTCTGTGGTCAGCTTCCCAGGATAAGGTGATTTGGACTGGCTTTGTTAATGCATGGCAACATCAAAGTAATTTCACATTATTGTCTAGTGCTGCTGGAAGCTAACAGGGAGGATGGCATCTGGAAACAGAAAAAAAGGTAGAAATAAAAGAACACTAAGAAAAGAATAAGTCTCACTTGAGGGAGTTCACATTTGTATCTGGTTTTACGGGGCTGTGAAATTATACTTCTTACTGAATATCATTTTGATTGTGACTGCACTAAATATTGCTGTTACCGTGAAAGTTTATTTTAATGCTTTATGGAAACTGGCACTGAACTTTCCAAAGTTTTAAGTACTTTTTTGTTCTAGGCTATCAAAACGCCTCTCGTAAAAACAGAACAAGAAAGGCCAGAAGAAAGGAAATGAATGAGGCTTTAGTAATGTTAGAAGTAGTTGGTATTAGAAAACTTGGATTTCAGGAAGCAGCTCCTGCAATGAACAGATTGTCTCATTTAAAGAACAGCAGATGTGTCATGGAGAACTTCTGAAACTGTTATGATTTTGCCTATTTCTTGCCATTATTTTTTGTTGTCTTTTCTCCTGTTATTGCCACACATATTTGCATAAGAGCAAAGCATATTGTTTAGGTTTCATTTAAGTTTATATTTCCCACAAGAAACAGTATTACTTTGAGTATCAGTGATTGTTTCCTTTCGTGGAGTGTGAGGCCACCTGATAGTAGCAAGGGTGATAAGAAAAATACTGTAACTCAGGTGATAAGCTTACCTGTGATGACTTAGTGCTAGTTTTGTAACCTCAGGATCCGACTTTTGATCAGTCGTGCTGGTAGCAGTGGTCAGCCAAGCTGCCAGTAAAAAACCCCACTATCTCCTTCTGTTAAATGCAGTGAGATTAAGGTGAAAATCAATTTCTCCTGTCTGAATTACATCCTCTATATGTGTGGACTGCTGGGTTGAAATGCCAGGTAGTTTTTGGAAGAGAGAAAAGATATGGCTTTATGGAGTACATAAGAAAATAAGTTTTCATATATAAAAATATAATTTTCTTCTACGGAGATACAGGTGCCTGGGTTTTATTCTGACCTACAGAGAAAGAAATGACGAACGGAAAGAGGAGACAGTGGTTTAAACTACCTCCAAGTTATGGAGATGGGGAGAGGTGTCAGTGTGATGGGGTACTGCTTGAAAGGAGTTGCTCCCGAAGGTGGACATGGCCTCTAGGCACTGCAGGGCCCAGGTAGACAGGGTGACCCCAGGTGAAGCCGTGAGGCTGTAGAAGGCGTGGGAGGTGACCTGCCTGATGCCTGGGGCTGAGGCTGCCCTGCCCTTGTCTTGGACAATGAAGACAGGTTCTGGCTTCAGCACTGTGGCCCTGGGGAGCCAGCAGGCTTCATGATGTCATGGCAGCTCCTCAGAGTGAGAAGAGCAGGTCTCAGTGGTGTCTGGAGACTGGTGGTTGGTAGGTGGTCCTTGGTACTGTTAGCCTCCTTCACCAATTCGGTGAAAAAATATAACTGGTAAGTAATTTATTACTTCTTCTCCTTGTTTGCATGCTTCCTTTCTAATGTCTGGGCATCTCCAGATTTATGCCTTTTTTCTTTTTTGATTTTTTTAAAATTTTTTTATTTTTATCTCTTTGTTGCCTGGTAATGAAGTATTTATTCCTGTTCTCTGTTTCTCTAAGTTATCTTGTCCTCTCCTAAGAAAGCACCAGAGCTCCCCTTTTTGTCCTTCTCCCTTCCTCTCTCTTGTTAAACCTTTTTTTTTTTTTTGTTATTTTGAGAAGTTAGCTTGCATGAGACATTTTCTTAAAAACACAAACCTTGCTGCATAGGGAATCCACGTGTCTCCTGCCTCTCAGGAGTTAAGTGATCCAGAGAACTAAGTCACTTTTGATGTCTGCTCGTTGTCAGTTCTTATTTGGTGCACAGTTTATTCAAAGGAATTTAGATGGGAAAACCAGTGAACAAACAGACCACAACTGTGTTTGAAGGAGAAGCTGGATTAATATAAAAGGGAGTGTTTGCCAAAAGTTGCCCTTGAGGTGACAGTGGATTTACCATTGTGAGTACTGTGATTTTGCTGTGCTGACTGTTCATGATAGCATGCAGACAGCTGGGGAGAGGCAATTCTCATCCAGCATGAAGTGGCTGTGAAAGTGATAAGTGGTAGTTTATACTGCATGCTGATAAATGGCCTTGACTAGGAGGCTGAAAGGTGTTCTCACGATGCTGGCCATAGGCTGGGGTGCTGTTTTTACCGGTCTGTTACATTAGCCAGCATTTATTAAAAAAAAAAGTGTTTATGCTATTTCACTCCTTTGATAATCTGTAACCACCTCTGTCCTAGGGTACATGTTTATTCTTACACACGAGTGCAGCAGGCAGCAATTTCAACATCTTCAAGTTCACTCTGTTTGGAGTGAACTTGGCAGTTTGGAGAAGTTGATGGGAGTGTTGGGAGATGACCATTCGTCTGTGACAATGTGCAACCAAAAGTTATTCTTTTTCAAGAAAGTATTGCAACATTATGTGTAAGGATTATTTTGAAAAGTGGGTTCTCTGCACTACCTGTTAGTGATGCTACTCTGCTCCTGTAAATTTTTCTCTTCTAATAGGATAAGGTCATCAGAGATGGAGACCTTTGACTTTACCTTTTGGTGATGAACAGTCAGAGATGATAGAGACTGCTGCTAATCTTTGTTTTGTAAATGGTGCCTCCAAGACTAGCACTTACCTTCCAAAACTGTGTGTTTTGTGTAAGATGCCTCAAAGAAAATAACTTTAGATTAATAATTTTTTGTTTTCAGCATTTTCTTTTGTTTGGTATGTCTGAGAAATCACTCCCTTGCAAAACTGTAGTCCTTGGTAAAGTACACATTTTGGATAAACCTCCAGAAATTTTTTTTTCGAAGTTTAACCGTCTTCATCTTGAGAGTGGAAGGACCTGGCTAAGGCTGGGGTATATGCTTGTCCAATTCTTTTTAAAGTGATCTTGATTTCATTGTTGTCCTTTATTTCTGGATTTAGTTCAGTCTGGGAGTAAAGAGTTCTAGGGAAGCAGAATTTTCTCTCTGTCTGCCTGACCTCCAGTCACTAAAGCTTTCTTGCCACTTTTTATTAAATATTCAGCCTTCTATCATTTAAGTCTTTCTCAAAATTGCTATTTCACTGTTCATGCATTCTATAATACAAAGTTGTTCTGAATACCATGCTAACAGTTGTGAACTGTGGCTCACCTCACTTTCACAGGCTCTTGCAGCATGCTGGGATGTACTTCCAAATGTGGCAGAGACAAAAGACCCTGTGAATTGAAAGAGGTTACGTGAGCTTATATTTAGACCTTAATATAACATTAGGAGGACTCTGGACAACAGGTATGATGATCTAGAACATACAAAAGTCATACAATCAGAGAATGGATTGTGTTGGAAGGGACCTTGAAGGTCCAAACCAGCCTTGAGCACTTCCAGGGATGGGACATCCACAGTCCTAAGAACATAAAAAGTGCATAATTTGAAAAACTACATTGTTTTTCTATGGCCACCAAATATTGCATAACTGCCCATCCCCTAAACACAAATGGATTTCCACATTCACATATTTTATCTAAGTATAGAGCTGCTTTTTTTTTTTTTTTTTTTAATCTCTTTAGAAAGATCTGGGTGCATAGTTCCAAGAGGCTTTTCACTTTCATCAGTTGTGTGTTCTATACCTCTTTGATATACTGTCACTTTCTTCCTTTCCTATAAATATGGATGTTTATATGAAAATATGTTTCACCCATTTTCAAGAGGCAGTTTTGCATTCTTGATGATAACAAGATGGCAAGCTGTGATATGTGTGTTCTTCCAGAGGCACAAAGAGTTTATAATGAGTCATTATTATAATTTGTGTGTGTGTCTTTGATGCTATTGTAGCTTTCCAGGCAGATGTCCCACCCGCTGTGTGTTCCTAGTTTCAGTCTGATGAACTGCTAAAGCTACTGGACACTCAACAGTAGCTCTGGCATCCCACAATGCATTAGTAATAAGTTTTCTTCAAGATGAAGAGGCTTTTACTGCAACACACAATCAGTAGCCCACACTGAAAGAAACAAATTAGAAAACCACTGTTCCATAAGCACAGAATTGAAAGAGATGCGTAAGTAAAATGATAGACTATCCATTCCAGTTTAGAAAGCATGAATAGGACTTTTGATGAAGCTTAATTTCCTTCAAGCTCTTCAGCCATGGCTAAACCATTTAAAATAAAAATAGATGTGTTATGGAGCAGTGTTCTCATCACTGTTTATTATCTTGAAAAAGCATGGGTCCTCCTCTGTCTGTTTGCTAATGACAAATGAATTGAAGTCTTCTCTCAATTTCAGCAGAACAGAAGTAGGCTAATTCCCTCGGCTGCTGTGACTTTGCTTCACATTTATGGCAGAAAATGGAAGGAAACATCTGGACCAGCGACTTTTAATGACTTGCAAATAAGAGCATGTATTCTGACACATCACTGAGCTGTAGACTTTTAAATTGCTTGGTGTAACTTAAATAAGACTCCAGTAGATAAAATGTTAATTGACAAAGATGTATTTTTCTGACCAATGTCATGCATTGGTATTGCTGTCAAATGAGCATTCCACGCATCCTATACCCTTTGTAGTGACTTCTGTCTGTTTCACCTTTTAACAGAATGCATCCTTGAATGATTGTCTGCACTTGAGCTAAATCCACTAAATCTTCGAGAACTTGCCCATATCAAGAGACTTAAAAACAATGAAAAAACCCAACACACGAACTCCAGTGCTTTCAAAGAGAACTTTCAGTCCAAAAATACACTCACATCCCCATAAGCTGAATTGTCTGAGGAAGTTCTTGACCAAAGGTCATGTTTTAATGCTGGGTATTGTCTGCCTCAGCTCTTGGTGGGTCACTTGTCTTGCTGTACAAATAGTCATGCTCACTTCAGTGAGCCTTCTTAGGGAGAACTGCCCCTGTCAGTTCCATTGACGTTACAAGAATCTCACCTTTTGTTATGACAAGCTCCTTGAGGAACATGCAAATCTGTGACGGATGTTCTGAAGAGCTGGAGCAGAAGATGGATATGAACAGAAAAATACAGCTTTCCCTCTTCCTCCTGATTCTTTATTTTCTCACACAGTTATTCTTTGCGGTAATCAAAAGAACGGATGAGATCCTAAGTTAGCATCTTTTGAAAAAGCGTTAATGAGCTTTACAATTACTTACTTTTTTTCTGTGCTTCTAGCCATTTTGCAGTGTAACACACATAGAGCAGAAGAGGTCATCTAAGTCTCTGCTGCACCACACCTATGTTTTCAGCTAAGGCCTCTGCCTTTTCTTTTACTGAGGTTTTTGAAGTGTTAAATCATGGGTAGCTGGAAGAAGTGTTTTTGAACATATTTTCTAAAGAGCTGATCAAGTGGCCAGGCTGTTACTGAACGTTTTTGGAAACTGCTTTGTCTTTACAGTGGTACTTGGGGAATTACAATATATCACTTGCTAACCACTGTTGGTTTGTGGTTTTCTTTGTTTTCTGTTATGTATGAGAGAGCAAAGGGATATTATGTTATCCCAGTGTGGCCAGCCAAAGCCAAGGGAGAATGTATGATTAACAAGACAATATTTTGCCAACAAGTAGCTTTGTAGTCTCACATAGCCAAAGAACAGGTGCAACAAACAAATATGTTAAAAGAGCTGAAGAAAGCAAATGGAAAAAAAAAATTACCTGTCTCAGGCTGCTGATTTATTTGGGGCAATAATTTTGCCAGCTCTAGGTTAGGTGGCAGTCACTGGAATAAACACTTTATTTGTAAGCAGGATTCCATTTTAAAGGAAAATGCAGATTTTTTTGAAGTCTTGGAGATGTATTTATTTGTTTTTCACGGCAGCGTGCTACATGAAAGATAAAGTGAGTGGCACTGGTTAATGCTAAAAGAAAATAAAAATGCCTACTAAATAAACGTTTGCAAAACTCACAGCAGGAATACACATCATTCAGCTACAGAGTTGAATATTATTGAGGTAACAGTTGCATTTGTCTGTACTGACATATTTTGGACTTAATTTTGATTCTGCTGAGTTGTACTTAACTGTATGAAGCTGTGGCCTGAACTGATGTCTGTAATTGTCAGTGGAAAGAATTCCAAGAAAGAGCTAGTGGGTTTTACATCAACCTTCTTTGAGACAGTTTATTTCAGTGGCACCACTTAGCAGAACAAGCTCTCAATTCATGTCTGCAAGTACACAAGACTAAAGCTGTCTGTTCTCTTCACTTGTTTCAGCAGACATAAAGCTTGAATGGGACTTCCCACCAAGTTATACTCTGAAGCATCAGCCATTTGAACGTTCCTTTTTCAAGTGAGTAATTCCTTTTGATCCTGAGGTCAGCTGTAAAGTTGCACAAAGTGCAATTAGTGTTTTCAGAGCATTATGAATGCTGGAGATACTAAATAGATTCCTGTGGATCATGGGTGAGGATTTTTGTTGTATCTGACTTTATGGTTAGTCTGCCCACAATCCCAGGGTTTTCACCATAGATATAACTTTTGTGCAACGTCCTAATGATAATGAAAATATGTCCTAAATGGGATACAAAAATAGCCAACTTTATTTGAAATGAATTTTTACCGCTGAAGTGCTGACAGTACTAAAGTGAAGTTACAGCATCACTAACTAGCCCTGATTGAATAGTATCAATCACATTCAAATGGTAACATATTTTGTCCTCCTCTCCTCAGTGAAGCTTGACAATTCCTGTGAACTGGTATAATAATATTTTTATTCTTTCTTTTTTATTCTATATATTCTGTTTTATTCTATATATTCTATTTATATTTTTATTCTATTTATTCTATTATTTTTTATTCT
The DNA here is from genome assembly GCA_013399855.1 of Oxyruncus cristatus. Taxonomy (NCBI): domain Eukaryota; kingdom Metazoa; phylum Chordata; class Aves; order Passeriformes; family Cotingidae; genus Oxyruncus; species Oxyruncus cristatus. Next base: position 431,673 of record VXAY01003856.1, on the reverse strand, counting down.
ATAATAGTATAAGTGAGAAATGAACAGTTTATGATCTGTCCAGAGTTTGTATTGGAGACTTTAAATTTTTCAGCTGGGACAGAAGAGTTTATGTGCTCTCAGAGTGACCATACCAAATTAGATGAAGAGCATTATTGCACACATTTTCCTTGTACTTCTTCTAGAGTGAATGAAATGCAAAAGCTTAGCTGGTCTTGTAAACAGAAGTCCCTCAGAATGAATAACCAGTTTTTTTGTTATTGTTTGTTTGTTATTGTGAATGGGGTTTTTTGTTTTGTTTTCCAGAAACTTTTAAAGAAGGCTGAAAACAGGGCTTTGACTAGCTTCTCTAAAAACTTTCTATTCTGTATTAGAATCAGTCCTAATCTGTGTATTAAATGTTAGACTAATATTTTTATAAGTTGACTATCAACGCAGATATGATTCTATATTGAGACCTATAATTTACCTTACTGTGTTTTGATATTATTCAATAGGAGTCAGAAACTGGAGGATTTTAAATAATTGAAAACTACACAGAGAAAAATATTAAAAGGTCAAACAGTGGAATAGGTCTTTGAGTTCATTAGCTCTGAACCAGCTTACGTACCTGCAAATGTTTTTGAGGAACAAAACTGTTCCATTTTTTAACTTCCTCCTTTCCACAGAAATCACAAGTCAAGCTGTAATTCTTCCAATCCTTATGGGTTAGGTGGAACTTTTTTATTCTGCTTGCAGTGTTACCTAGCAAGTTCAAATAAATACAATAGAGTGCTTGTGTCTAGGGTATGGATGTGCTCTTACAGAGTTGTTTATTGTCTGCCTGGCCCAGGACATTGATTGAGGTCCTCTCTCACTTGGCACAACACTTTGCCATTGCTACAGTCCTGCTGGCTCACCGTAGAGAACAGATATTTTTGTATTTTTATACTTCAAATTTACTTGTTCTGGATTTAGAAAAAAGAAAACAGAAATAGTAATGAATCTTTAAACCATTAAAAATATAAAGGGCTCGGGTAAGTGTGGAAAAAACCCTTTCTAAATAGAAAGTATAAATTCACATACTGATTATTTTTAGATATATTGCAGAAAGGATGGGTCTAGAATTCCCCCAAAGACCTTATACATGAAGGAAGTTACAAAAAAACCCCAAACCAACCAACCAAAAAAAACCCCAACCACAAAAAAACCCAAATCAAGACCAAAAACAAACCAAACATTAAAAAGAAAGACCAAACAACTAAACCCACAGCAGAAATCAGTAAAACTCATTATTCTGAGATCAAAATTTTTAACTTTTAAAAAATTCTGCATATATATAAGTATGTAAGTTTTATAAAATGTCAGCATCCGTTCAATTCGATAGTGTCAAAATAAATTCTGAACAGAATACTCCCTGTGAATTGCTCTGTGGTCTTTGATCAGCAAGATTATATTCATTTCCCCATGACTCTTGCAGTGTTTTAGAGTAAAACATGCCAGGGGCTGGATGTATAAGTGGGGATGGGTTTTGCTTTTCTAACAGCAATGATATTGATAGTACTCATTCTAGCTTCTCCCCTCCTGCCTGCTCAAAGGTAAAAAGTGAAGGCTTCAAGATGTCCAAAGGTCATGTGACCTGCTAGACCACATAATGTTTTGGTAAGTAATCACAATACTGCTTGCACTTCAATTACATTAACAGCTGAACTTGCAAATCGTGTCTCTGGAGGTGTTTTTTGATAACTAATTGGTAGTTGTCTGAAGTAAATTGCTTAATATTGGTCAATGGTAAATTGTGATCAGATTAATTTAATTGCAGCTCTGCCAATGGTGTAGTAAATGCTACTATCAAAGCAGTTAATCAGTTCACTGAAAAAAAAAAAGGTAGCACTACGATATTAAATTCCCAGTTGCCATGACACAGAATGTGATTCTGAATAATAATATTAATAATAATAATAATTTTGGTTCTATTCACTGTGAGCAAAAGCCATTGTTTTCAATGGAACTGGGGTAGATGGATGCAATGGTGTTGTGCATTATTTCAAATATTGCAAGCAAATTGCCCCAGAAAGACTTCTGTCACTCCAAGAAAGTAAGTTATTTTCCTAGCTGTCTGGGAAAAGATGTGACCATCTGTATTTTATGATCCCTTATGATTGACAGAGATACTGCTGTGAACATTGCCTGGAAATGACAGGGTTTTGCTGCATAACATACAGAAGCAGATCACAGAAACACAGAATGGCTAAGGTTGGGAGGGACCTCTTGGGGTCACCTAGTCCAACCTTTCTGCTTAAGTTGTGTTCCCTAGAGCACATTACTCAGGGTTGCTGGGACAGGACTCAGAAAATCCCATTATCAACCCTTTCCCCTATTTATATTTTCCATTTTCATTTTTGGGAGTCATTCACAGGGGCTAATGACAGGGACTCTGTCCCACATTCACCTTCTTTTCTTCAGATGTGTTCCTCAGGCATAAAGTGGCCCTCTTCATTCATCTTACCCCCAACACATGCTAATGCCTGCCTCCATTTTCCAAAAGTGTGTCTTGCCATCACTGGAACCCAGGGGCCTTTGAAGTCACTGTTTTGGTTTTGTTCTGGTTGGGTGGGAACAGGACTATGTGCTTTTTTATCTCCAGCAGTTTGATTGAGCAGTTGTCAAGCAGCGTTACCAAGAAACTACCTTAAGTGAGTCTCTGGCAGTCCTGGGTTCGTTGTATACCTCTACAGCAGCAAAATTCTGCCATAAAATTGTCTAAGCAGGTAACTTATAATTTTTTTTCTGTATTTGAGGTATACTCCAGTGAGTTGTAGGTGTCAAGAAGACTTGGTTGTTGTTGTACCACTGATACATTCTGGCAATTTCCACTTGCCAAACTGTTGTGCTGGACCTTATTGTGGCTGACACAATTTAGAACAGCCCAGAAGATATGTAGGCAGCTCCTTAAGACTTGTTGATTACCTAAGTCACCTGCAGAAGTTACTTTCTACAGCCTCTTTACCCCTCTTCTTACTTGTGGTATGCTTCATGTCCAAAGAGGGAAATCTTAGAGGAAGACCATAGCATGTTATGGAAGACCACAGAGTCTTGACTGTGGAGTCAAGCTATGCTGTTGAGTGATTAGCACTGTTTGTTATAGTGGACTCACTTAATCATTGTGTGCCCCTCTCCCCAATTGCTTTGCAGTGTTTCTGATAATAATCACTTTAAAGTGAACTAGGGTGTTGCAGGAAGCAGGACTAGTTAGCCTCTTATTCTTAGACATGATGTCCTGTCTGTTCTTTCCACATACAGAAAGTACCCACATGGACAGATGTATGTAAGTGCTTATGGATAATTAAGATTTTCTAAATTTGACTACTTTTTAAAAAAAATCTAGTTCTATTAATGGTTCTGTATGTTTTGTCTACAAACTTTCACTCTGTTATCTCAAAATCTTCATAGCCTTGCCCACATTCTCCACCAAAAATGATGTCAATGGTTTAGCCCTGTGATTTCTACACGGTTTTTATCAACCCATAAATTTTGCTACTAGGTAAGAAAAGTCCACAAAGACAAAACAGATTTCTTGACATGGGGATTAATATTAAAATTTATTGCTACATGATAAGAACTAAGGGAATACTTGTATACACAACAATTCTAACTAGTTTTCTTATAATAACAAACTTCTATATTTACAAATACCACCCCTCCTTCTTTTGTTCAAAAACAGTCTAGAGGAAGAAGGAGAAGAAAAAGTCTTTAAGGTAACAGTTCCACATCACCACAGCTAGAAAATCTCTCTCTCTTTCTCAACTGGAATGCAAGGGAGTCTGCCTCCCACTTCTGGCCGCTTGTCTACACTACTGAGGGTTTACCATGGGCTTTGAGGGAAACACTCATATCACCATGTTGTCACTGCAGAGTATAGGGCTCTGTGGAGGTTCCTTCCACGAGGAGTTTCCGAAGAGTCACCACCCCTCCCCGGGTCACAGGGGTTCTGGGTTTTTTTGACTCAGTCCGTACCCAAGAACGTTCTCCGGTGCTGTGCTCTGCTGCTCCAAGTAGTTTTTTCTCTCGCTCTCTGGAATTCTTCTGACTTTCTGCTTTTGGCCAAACACCCAATCTTGGCTCTTGGCCACAGTCAGTTACTCTAATTCCCCACCGCTCCCCCATTCGCAGTGAAGGGGGTAATCTTGCCATCGCACCCGGTCCAAAATTGCACCAGGCCCCCCAGTACTGGGGGCTTAGTGTTAGGCTCAGCCCTCGGACTGAGGCCCAAGGTTGTGAGAGGCTCAGCCCCTCAGTGGAGAGTTCACCAACTTCTTTATCATTTTGTGGCTGTAATTCTTCTGCAGTTTGTTGCATGCAGCTTCTAGGTGATTTAGTTTTGGCTTCAAGCCCTCCCTGCCCTCCCCAGGCCAGACTAGGCCCTGGGAGGCCACACATCCGGGCCTGGCTGGGCTGAGGCGCACCACCATGTTAACTCCTTAATTTCTTCTGCGCAACTCATCTTCTCCTTCGGTTTGTTAAATATGTCATTCGTAGAGATGTCACAAAAGTCTCTGATTGGCTACTTAGCTGGAATTTCACCTGGAGTTAACCATTTTCTACCCCAATACTGGGGGGATGGGCTAAACCATGACATTATTTTCTCTTTGAATTGTCTCTCAATGCTTGTTATGGACTTGTACAAAGCACACTGTTTTCTATCACTATTGCCATGCTTTTTATGTATCCCTGTCTATAAGCTGATAAATATCCATAGCAATGTTTACCAGTAGGAAACTTCCAATCTCATATGGTTTGCAGTTAACAATTGAGCATAAGGACTTATAATTCTTTTATTGCATCTTGTTTAGGTAATTGCAAATGTTTCTTTAGCCAAATTCGTAATTTTAAGTATTCTCAAATCACTGATAATAAGTGACAAAACATTCTGTGCGTTTTAAATTTTGATGGTTTTTGCATAGCTCTTGTGCTAAGAAGAAGATTAAGATGTTTGATCTTTTCATTACTTCCCATTCCTTCTCCTTTTACTCTGTGTTCCTGTCTTGTCTGCATTTTTTCTTGCAAATAAATTATTTCTCCATATTTCTGAAAGTCAGACAATCCCCTTCTTTTCTATGTTTTTGCTTCTGCTATGTACTTTTGAAATAGGATATTTAGAAAGAAACATCAGATCCGGAGTAGGATGCCCAGATAATAGGATTTATTAGAACTGAAGAAAATGTAAAAGAGGGATTTAAGCTGCACGCGCACACAGCACGCGTGATACCAATCCACAGAAGCAATAAAATGGAAATTAAGATTCGTGTCTCTAAAATTCATAACCTCTATCTCCCTCACTACACATGTGCTTCAACATTCCTATCATTATAGCTACTGCAGCCTAGAAACCACATGTTGCACTCTGGATGACTCTGAATTTCACATTGTGGGAAAAGAAGCTTGAAATATTGAGGGAAAGCTAAAACGTTTTCCTGCGGTTGAGAAAACATTTGTAAGAACTACTTATGCATAAAGCATATTCTGATGTGTAAGAGGAAGTGGTTGGAAATCTTTTTGGGCTGATCTTAAGTTTTCACAGCTCGTAAATATTATGTAAATATTACTGTGAATTTTACAATTCAGACAGCTGAAAAAAGTAGAGCACTTCAAGTGATAAGGTAGTAACACTCCTTTCAGAAGGAGACAAGTAGGTTCCAGGTAACAGAGTTTGTATTGCTATCAGTGGAAGAGACAAGAATTTGTTCAGTCTTTGGCCTGATATCTCTATGAACAGTAATTTTCATGGTGAACTTCATGATCTGTCTATTCTATATGAGTGATGTGAATTTACTACTCATGATACTGTAAATTTAAAATCTCAGTTTATAATTTGTAAACTCTGACATTCAACAGCAAAAGGGGCATTGACTTGGAAGCTTTTTTACATTAGCTCACTATTTCATGACAACCATCTCATTAAAAAGAAAAAAAAGTTTAAGTCTCCACTATTGCATACAGTTTAGAGTGGTATAAGATTGCCACAATATTTCCTTTTTTTTTTTTCCACTGAAGCTTAGAATGATTATCGACTGATGCTATATTTGAGTGAAAAATAACAATATTGTTAGATATTTTTGATGGCACTCTGATCTAACATAAATCTCTCTCTGTAGGGCAGGAGAGGTTGAAGATAATCTTTCACTATAAGCTACAAATTGAAAGCATACCTACCTTAGTTTAAACAATTCCATTATCTTTTTTTTTTTTTTTCTAATCGATAACTATTGCTTATTTTTAGACAGAATGTTGAATGTTTATTTAGCTCCATTCTGTGCATTCAACTCTCAAACACAGTATTTGCACTGAGCTTTTTGTTAAAGTAAACATGGCTATGTCAGGAAAAGACATAGTAATGTGTTATAAAAAAGTGTTTTTCCAAAAAGACGCTTTCTTTTCTAGGCACTTCATCAGACTTCCTTTTGGTCTTTTTAGTGGAGACTGAGTCTGATTTCATTCAAAGCAACCAAAGCACATCAAAGAATGTTGGGAGGCAGGTCTGAAATAAAATCCATGTTGTTGTCATGACAACTAAGATGCTAAAAAGGATGCAGAGGACGATTATTAAATAAGATATTGCATGAAGTTGTTATGGCAACTATATAGTAGTAGGAAAAAGATGGGGTTTCAGAATAAAATTGTATGAAAAGTTTCCTCTTTATCAAAACACGTCATTATAAAAATATCATAATGAGGAAAAAAGAGGAGTGGAGAACTTGGTACAAAAAGAGGTCAGGATTCAGCTATCTGCCTCAGAGTATTTACCTTAAGTGCTCTAATGTTCCATGGAGAGGATCTCTGCTTGGTTTCCAGTCCTGTCACAGAGGGTTAGAACACAGAAGACACTAGAATATATTCCTGTGCTCTTTCCAACATTATAGCAATATATTTCAATGTCACATTTCACAAATAAGGCTTCATGGCTCTCATTTACCCCCAGTGAAGTGGAGGAAGTTTCAGTGGCATATAAGAATGGACTGTGAAACCCTAACTCAAAAATGGGATAGGGGAAAGGTTGATGGTGAGGAGTAGTATTAAGAGGTTTCAATTCTGTGAAAGAATTATTTTTCAGCACACTGGATGGCTTCCCTGTTTGTTTAGCTTAGGTCTTCCTAGTAAATGAGTATTTGTTGATAGAAATCATTAAAAGAATTGCATAAACATATTTTTGAAGGCAGGAAACCTCTTAAGCAGCATCAGCAGTAGAAATGACTGTCTGGGCTCTGTGCCACAACTTGTGGCATAAGCAGCAGTAAAGGCTGCTTTGCTTGGTGCAAAAGAAATGAGGTTTCATGCTCCGGGAAGCCAAAGTATCTCCCGAGCTATTTTCCCTTGTGTGTGGTGCCCAACTGGCTCCGTCCTGCAAGTCACTGTGGTTTTTTCTTCCTGGTTATAAGTCCTCTTCTGGGGAACTCCTGCAGGGAGTCAGAGGCTTTTTCTCCCAGCAGTACTCCCTACCTGGAGGCAGGAGTGAGTGCAGCAAAGAGGAATGACCAGGGAGCATATGGAAAGCCAAAGTCAGAGATACATAAGAAGAGAACAAATGGGCTTTGAGTGTAAGAACTGACCACTTTCTTGGCCCCTTGGTTCTGCCACAGCAGGAGGTGAGGAAAGCTGATTGGTATTTTTATCTGTTTCTCACCATGAGTGTTCTTCCAGTTAAATAATTTTTTATTATATCATTCTGCATGAAAAATAATTGCTGTGTGTGGAGATACCTTTTTTATAAATATATATATTTTTAAAGTAACACAAAGCTAAAATATTGCAACACTAAAGAATGTTGGCATGGGTGTTCTGTTGCAGTGTCTTTTGGCACCTGAAGTTTACTCATCTGACGTCTGGCTTCATCTTTAAGGGCTGAGTGCCCCAGCTGGACTTGATTTTGTAAATAGTTTCAACTACAGTTCTATCCTATAACATTAATCGTCTTGCTATCAGTTGAAACGATGTAATCCATCCAGAGGTAAAGGAGAATTTTAACTTGAGGAACTATGAAAACTATGAGTACTGGAAGATACCAGGTCTTGAATCAGAGTAATTTTTCAGAGTTATTACTAAAAGTATGAGACTTGTGGGAGGTGAAGGACATGTTTGGAAGCCTAAACATAGGCCTGCACAGAACTGCGGCACATTGTGATTTTGAAGATTTGAAAGTAGTTGCATATTTCATTGAAAATACATGTGAACCACGGCCTGAGGTCAGATTTTAACTACTTTTCCCTGGGATTGTGATGGCAGACAACCAGGCTAGCTGTCATGATTCATGCCTTGGAAACTTTTTTATATTTTGCTTTATTTTGAAATTCAGAGAACAGTGATTTTTAGTAGAAACGGTAACTGTAAGCATAAATTTGTTAATCTTCATGATATTTTATACTGTGGTTGTAGCAGAGGTATGAACTGATTTGACTTTACTGATATGGTTGGAAAAAAGTGTTCTGGAAATTGTTGACTTCCAACCCAGAAGTTGCAGGTGGGGTGGTGGTGATGAAGGAGGACAGGGGAGGTGAGCTCATGCGTAAATAAACTAAAGCCTCTTTTCTTTCACATTGGAATGGTAAAATCCAAGCCAGCAGAACTCTTCCGAGCAGAATCTTGTTAAAGAGTCCTGAACTCCTTTGCCCAGCTTCTGCAGCCTCAGATGTTTTTATCACTACAAGTTCTTGTTTTATCTCCTGGGACTAAATTAAATGGCCTTGCTAGCCCAGAGAAAATTAATTTGAATCAATTCCCTGCCTCTAATAGTTTATGCCACTGTCCCACTGGCATAAACAGAGGTCCTGAAAGCATGAAGAGATGTCCAAGCCACCTGTGCACAGCAGGCCCTTTTCCCACATGGCTAGTAATAGCTAATGAAAAGAATTTGGGTTCAACACTAATCAAATTAAAATATTTCTCTGAGGGAAACACCAATTCATACTTCTGTGTAGTATCTATAACTTCATCGTCTAGTTGTGTTATTTCACCACGCTGTCTGTTTTCAGTGGGACGTAGAGACTACTGGCATCCTACTGATTTCCAGGGCAGTTTCGAAATGCAAATGTAAGTGTAGAGTGCCTTGAAGACTTATCAAAGATAAAATCTATTTAAATAAATATGGAAAAGGAAGTTGTGTACTAGGGAAAGATTATGAGAATCTTAATGAGAAGAAGAAATAATAAATACAGTTTAGAAGAGGCTAGACATAAATTGGTTTCTTAACTACTGGACTCACTTTTACTAAGTGGTTGAAAAAAGCTGCCAACAAGTAATATGATTAAGAAAAAGCATCTAGATTTTATTCTGAGTATTGTCATGCCCTTTTCCCTTTGACTGAAAAGAGCGTCCTGCAGGACTGCTGTGCTCAGACTATCTGTTAGCTTTGGTTTTCTCTGCTCTTTGCAAAGTATGATCTGTTTAAACCTTTGTTAGTTGTGCCTCCATTCCCTAGTGCCTGCTCTCATGCCAGACTTTGTACAGTAATGAGGGGTATGTGTAAAGCTTCCTCTGTTATGGTACCGTGGGAAGAGCTTTCTTCAGGAACATCGAACTTGGCTCTTCTGTAATACTTTGCACAATGCCTTTCTTCTGACCAAAATGCACCTGAGAAGTGTGACCAGGTGTTTAATATCTTTCTAAATTTAAATGTTTCCAATCCTATAGGAACAGACTTGGTACCATTCCTGGCTTTGAAAAAAACCATACAACCAGCCCCAGATTCTCGATGAGCTGCTAGTCACTACTGCAGGTGAAAACACATGACATCTCTGCTCTGGACTCATCCTGTTTCCTCATTCTTGGAAAGAAACACCAAATTGACTTTTGAATACTGAAATTTCAAGACATTCTCATACACAATATGTGTAATTTTCTTATCTTTTTTAATAAATATGAGTCTAGAAAATGTGGTGCTTATATTCTAGTCTGAGGGAAGGAGCAAGGATGTGGTGAGGAAAACAACTGAAACTGAGAGAGGCAGCTCAAGCTTTTCCTCCTACAGTGACTGTGGCTTCACCGTGTCTCTTAATTCCTGCAATCAGATGATCATATACTGGTTTCTGCAAGCACCTGAGAAAGTGAATATAAAGAAAAATGGAGGAGAAAAGAAAAATTACTTTTGCATTTTGATGATTTGAAGGTTTTCTCCATGTTCATTTTATTCTGATGCAGAAAGGTGCAGCTGGTGAAGTGTTCACTGAAGCACAGCAGAAAAATGAATACTGCAGGAGTCTGAGGGGATAATGCAGGGTTTTGGTGCAGTGATTTGCAAAATAGATGGGACACTGGAAATTAAGTTTTGGTCTATCTGGAATTCTGAAATGCCCATGGTATGGCAATGTGATTTGTTCATAGACTTATAAAAAAGACCAATAAATATGTGGATTTATTTATCATTACTCATCTATACACATGAATCAAGGGGACAGCAATGGGGAAGTGTCAGCTGTTCTCATTCTTCTAAATAGCTTCACTTTGAGATTGCTGCAAAGGTGTATCATTGCAGCTGGAAACTTTTCCTCTTGGAATGTTTAATGGTATTGTTTTTGCTTCAATTGAGATTGCAACAATAGTCCTTTAAAAGTGTTCTCCATTTTTCTCTGAGTGTTTCTTACTGTATAGGCTTGATAAATCAGCTCACAGTAGGGACAAGGATCAGGTTCTTTTTGGGTTTTATTTTTTTTGTTATTTTTGAATAAACAAAGGAGAGAAGAGCAACCAGGCTGGTGAAGGGACTTGAGCACAAGTCCTATGAGGAGAGGCTGAGGGAGCTGGGGTTGTTTAGCCTGGAGATGAGAAGGCTCAGGGGAGACCTCATCATTCTCTACAACTATCTGAAAGGAGGTTGTAGCCAGGTGGGGGTTGGTCTCTTCTCCCAGGCAACCAGCAGTAGGACAAGAGGGCATGGCCTTAAGCTGTGCCAGGGGAGGTTTAGGTTAGATATGAGAAAGAAATTCTTTACAGAGAGAGTAATCAGCCATTGGAATGGGCTGCCCAGGGAAGTGGTGGATTCTCTGTCCTTGGAGGTTTTCAAGATGAGGCTGGATGTGGCACTTAGTTCCATAGTTGAGTAACTGCGGTGGTGTTGGATCAAGGGTTGGACTTGATGATCTCCGAGGTCCTTTCCAACCCGTCTGATCCTATGATTCTATGAAATGTCTGTATTCCTTGCAGAGTTGTTTCGTTGCATTATATTTTCCTGAAGGCTTTTTTTTTACCTCTTCTCACAGAAATAATGAGAAAGAAGCCCAACCTTGGAATAATCAGTGGCAATGGTTATTAAAATAACCAGTAAAAAATTAAAAAAATCATCCATTGAATCTTGACCTGTATTTCTATAAAGACCAGGTGGGTTACATATCTGTTTCCTTTCTGGGTTCTTCTATATCCTGATGAAGGGTCTGTTATTGTATTTTCATTTAAAACAACTGTACTTTTGTGTATTCTGCTATGGCCACCACAACAGGGCCTGAGGCTAAACAAGGAAAGATGACTCGGGTATGTCTGCAACATGGCAATATAACTGCAGACCAAACCAAATAGCTTTAACCTAACTGATCGAGGTACCAAAAGTAGTCTGGCAGTGACATCTAATATGTCATTATGGAATGACTTATGCCCTCTTGTGAGATTGGGTGCTACCTGTGAACTTCCTCTCTGTGATTGTTTTGGCTTGCAAAGCACGGTGGAGAGAGAAAAAATGTGTTGGCAATGCTTGTTGCCAAATGTGGAAATATTGGGCAATGCCCTGCAATTGATTTAAAATGGCTCTGACTTTGAAACAAGGTGTGTTATGGTCGGTGCACTGAAGAGCAAATGTGAGCATAATAATTCACTTCATCTCATATGATATGAAGTTATCATTACCGTTCCAGATCTTCCCATTTTTTTAAAGCTGAGAAACAAGAATAACTCAGCATTTAACTGTCAGCATAAATTGTCATCCCATTTGGAGACCTAGTGCTAATTTGGTTGTCTCTTAAAAGAATCTTAGAATTGTGCAAGGAAGAAAAGTCTTAATTGGCAAATTTCCAGTATGAGAAGACTAAGTATGAAGCTAGACAGTTCTCTCTGCCTTCTGTCTAAAAAGCAGTCTTAGGTAATAATTAGTTTATTGCTCTTTCTGTTCTCAAAACAAAAATCTCTTTCAATTTCACATTAATGTTACTTATGCTTTCATAAAAATGCACTTAAAGTAGGTGTTTTAAACTGGGTACTAGAAGTGACAATGGTAAATCTTGAAACAACTCAAAAGTGGCAAGACAGTTCACTGAACATCACACTGGTAAAAATAAGGAGAGAAAGTTTTCTTCCCATTTTTGTATTGATCTACTTGGAGCAATTGTACAGGTCACGTGTATCTGAGGCTTGAATGTATGATCTGTTCAATGGGCATAACTCTGTGCTTTTCTGTTTTTTAAACCACTGCAAGGATTGAACTTTTAATAAAAAAAACTACTTTTGACATATACTAAAATGAATGGAAGTCCAGAACTGATCACCTTCTGGTGAATTAATGCTATGTCCAAACAGGCTTTGAAAGGTTCTGGAGGTGTTGCAGTGGACTGTCTTGCAGTCCGGGCTTTCACATATTAATATGTGTAGCAAATGTAGTTGAACGGCCAGCACATAGTGCAACTTGGAAGCAATTAACATTTCTTTCACTGACATAGTTTAAATCTTGAATTTGAACTTGCTATTACAGGACTTCAAGTACTAAAAATATTGTGACTCACAAGAAAGGTAAGAAAGATAGAGGTGTCGCAAAGAAAGGCTGGGCACTTGCATGCATACACAACCTTTATTTTGAGCCAGGGTACTTCTAAGTACTTCCAAATATCAAGTGACTGATTTTTAAATGTCAGGACTTCTGTAGATCCTTAGGGCAACACCTCTGAAAATGCTATTAAGGATAATAGAGGACAAATATTATCATAACAAGAAGTTTTATTGCAAATACTAAGTGACAAACTCTGACAAGACCAGTTTTATTACATGTAAAGGGAATAAGAAGCGTAAGCTGCCATAAAAGAAGAAAGACTTCTGCAATTTATATTCTATTGCTTATTTTTTCATTTTTAGCTAACTTAACAATAGTATCTCTATTAAACCAAACTGAACAGTCAAGTAAATTTTAAAAGGTTTGATAAGATGATATGGTATCCCTTTGCAGTATCTCAAGCCTATACTGTCTGCATAGAGTATTGGTCTTTTGTATTATTAATTTATGTATAACCTTTGATTGCAATAAAAATCTTTGCTGCTACAGTGGCTGATTTTGGCTCAGAGGAGATTGTGATGAGGAGATTCATTAGACCTTCACAGGATACTCTTGAGACTGCACATACAAAGTGTAGGGTAGGCTGCTGTGCTCAGGAAGCTTGGTACAGGTCCAGGACACAGTCATGGTTTCTGAAATGGCATAAGAAATTCTGACTGTAAAGGAAGAATATTGAATAAATCTTTATGGATTCGCTGACTGATCCATGCATAAAAAGTTTTTGCTGTGTGTGGCATGCTGATTCTTTTAGTCCTTTGAATAAAGGCTGCAGATTTTATTCTTTTTTGTCTGAGTCTCAACCCCAGGACTGCAGCGCTCCTGTGTGCAGAGATACCTGGCTGAAGGTTATCTGACTAATTCTGAAGTGTTGGACATAGGATGCCAGCACTGTCCCTGTTCTCAAGCCCTGTAATGCTGTTATAAATATGTAATGGACATGCTATAATCACACTAAAAATCTAATAATTCAAAGTGAAAGTTTTATAGATGTACAATAAAGTTTCAGAAACATGACTCTACTACTGAAGCCCTATATTTAAGTATAAGGTGATATCAACATGTCCAGGAATGGTATAATTAACTGTGGCAATATTGTTAGGAGATTTTTATTGAAAGCTATCTATAATATTAAAAAATCATTCACTTTATTTATAATGTTTCCTGGATGCAGTAAATGCTTACTTTACTGAGGCACTGTAGGTTATTCGCTTTGAGAAAAAGGCCTGGAAACTACAAGTACCTACCTATGGGTTTTTTTTGTATGAGAGCCTCAAGGCTGAACATTTTAGTACTTTCTAAGATTTAAAAGGGATGTTCTACTTACTACAGTTGGAGTACCTTCAGAAAACTTTTGTTAAACAGCTGTTACGCACACATATATTTTCTGGGAATTTTAGCTAAAGATATCCCAGATTTCTTCCCAGTTTTTGTGGCACTGGTTGACACTTTCAGAAGGTGTTAGACTGTTTTGGAATCTCTGTTTGTATAAAAAACAGGAATAGATTCCTTGCTACTACTTTTTTCTAGCTGGAAAATAGCATGGCTAAATTACTGCTCAATGAAAATATGGCTTATAAAGGTACTACTTTGGCCTAGGCAGCTATAATTTTTCAGTTCAGGACATAAATGATCATGTCTAGCTCTGGAGCAACTTGCTGTATGGACTTCTTGTCTCGCTTGAAATGCAAAAATAAATGAGATACATAAAACTGTCTTAAGCTTCAATCAGACTCTTACCTCCTCTTTCATCCTTTCTTCCTTTTCCACTCCTCACCTGTAGTTTTACTTTCCAGTTTCCTCCAGCATGTTGCTTTACATATTTTTTTTTCTTCAAAGGCTCAGAAGCGAGGAAGGATTTTATATCTCTGATTTTGCTGCTCAGTGGGATGTATCTTAAAGGGTCTCAAGTACTTGAACTTAGAAAATCAAGACCACAAGCAGTTTACAGTCTGTAAGATTCTAGCACTTACTTGTAAGGTTCCAAGAGCATGGAAATTGGATGAAGGCTTTGGTTGCTTATCTAAATAGTGAGAAACAATACAGAAAGGACGTTTCTGTTGAAGGGAATTAGGCAGATCAGCCGAGCTGTCGAAGAAAGACTACTGAGTTCCCATCTAGGGCCTCTCTGCCTAAGTGGCCTGAGGGGGCTGTAGCTGGGGTCTCCCATGTGTCATCATATCTTTGATTTCTTGGTGTGGATGCAACTGAAGATAATCAATTGCATATTGGAACATAGGTTTTCCCACTTTCACTGAAGAAGATGAGGACTGGTCCTCTGGTCTATTATGGGCAAACCTTCCCACAGAGTCAAGTAACATCTCATGAGGTTCTACTCTAAAACTGTAGTGCATCGGATACAGTAATATCTGCTTACAGGAACAGAAATAGTTGGTCTGAGATTCCCAATACTTTTCTTAAACTAAAGACTTGTGCATCCTATTCAACCATGTGTCTATTCTGGAAGAGTGTTTATGAGCAAACAGGTGGCATTAAGCTCTGCCTGATTTCCCAGAAAGTTGCTGGAAAGTCTAGCTCAAAGGGTCAGCAAAGGTGGACAAGAACGGCTTTATGGATTAAGAGAATCTGGGTGGTCTTAAGGCTTCTGTCCCGTTCATGTTTTCTTATTTTTCCTTTTTTTCCTCCCTGCATCTTCATGGATTCTTTAGCCTCTGTTTGAGAAGTGTCACATTTGACATAAATATTTGATAGAAGGACTGCTTAGTAAATTATTTGAAGAACATAATTGGCCTTTCAACCTGTATATCCACACTAGGCACCTAAGGCTTCAAAAATGCAGAGGATCCCTAGAAAGGTCACCTGGTGTACTGGTGAAATGAAGTCAAGCAACAGAAGTTTATACAGAAGGACCCAACCTCTGTAAAGTCTGTCAATGACGAGGCATCAGAGAAAGTGTAAAAAGCATTCTGATGTTTTAAAATATTTTTTCCACAAATATATTTGAATCTTCCACTGCACTTTCCCCTTTTTAATTTCCTTCCTCTGTACTAGTAATTAGGTTCATTTTAGCAGGGGTATGTCTCTATGACTCAACAAAAGATGAAAAACCTCTAACTGCCTTTTTTTTTTCTTTGTGTCTTTTTCTTTTATCCTATTTTCCTGTGATAAACACAGCTATGGGAAAATAAACACTAGTCATCTCTGAGCAAATGTCAGACTGACTGAGAAGAGGTCAGGGTATACATGAAGTGACACATTTCTTGAAATCATTGACCAATAGTCTGCTGTTATGGATGTTTATTATTTCTATACCTATGATGACTGGAAACTAGAGCTCCATTTTTTCTCTCAATTTGTGTTTTATGATCCTCGTAAGAATTCAAAAGTAGGAAAATATATTAAAATGATATGGAATTGCTGGAAATTAGTTTTTTTTTGTTTGTTTTTGTATTTTTTGTTTTTCTTCTTTTTTAAAGGGTATTAAAGCTCTTGCTCTTCTCTGTGAAAGAGCTGCATTTTGTGTGTTTGTGGATTTGGTAATACAACAGAAGAGGAGAGTTCTGATACTGAAGTGTAATAAGGGTAAAATGGGATTAGAAGAGACAAAAGTGAGCTTAATTTTCTCATTTACAAAATTGGAGCATTTCATATCACAGCATTATGCAGTACATAATGTGAAATATAATTAATGTTGAATTACAATAGAAGTGCTATAAATGTACAAGGCACATATGACATCCACCAACATATCAAATAACTTTGTTTTTTTCTGAGAATAGGCTAGCAATTAGAATGGATGTCAAATGGATTTGTAATGAAGGGGGACATTAAATACAGTCTTACCCTACTTATTGTCACAGCAATTACCTAGACTTGTTTTCATTCTAATGGTGGTACTGCATTATAAGTGCTAACATTTTGATCTGAATTTTGGCTGAAAGAACTTTTTTTAACAGAGATCAGCGCCTTCATTCCTGCTCTTAACACGATACAGAAGATGGTAAACACACATTGTGTGAGACTGATGCATTAATATTATTGACATTATTAGTGTCATCCTCAATGTATTGAAAAAAAGAGAAAGGACAACATCAGAAAGTGTAGGGATATAATATTTTATAACTGCAGTTAAGCTTTTGGAGTGATTACCTAAACATCCTTCTATCATTACCATTTTTTCGAACGCTAGTAGTGGTACTGTAAAGCACAAACCACATAGCACCTACCCCTCAAAAAAATTTTAGGATGTTTTTCCATTTTTCCTGGACAAAAATGCTTTCAAACTAATTCTGTGGGGTGTGTGTGGGGGTGTGTGGGTGTGTATACAGGTATAAAGATTCCTGTGAGAACACCCTTTATTCAGTCTGTAAAAGCATCCTACTATCTGATTTTTATTTGAAAGCTAATGGAAACTTTTGAAAAATAGTCAAAGTTCATGTGGGAACCTAAGAGTTTTGAGAGATGGAAACATTGTTCACAAGCCTTGCCAAAGATATGGTATAGTAGGAGACAGAGATAATGATCTGAAGTTAGTATGCTGAGAGTTTTGTATTCTTGTGTATAATATGAACTCATTGGCAAAGTTTTATATTTTTTTGTGGCTATCTCCCTGTTTCAATTTTTATAAGCCAGTAAAACTGTCTTTGCTACCTATAACACTCATTGGTATTATACAAATCTTTTTTTTCTCCAATTATAAAATGTATTACTTTGTGAGGAATCATACAAGATAAAAACCACCACCACATGAACAAACTATAATGACTTCACTGTCCAATCTCAATGTAAACAGAAGCAAAATGTTTCTTCTTAGGGTAAGTTTATATGAGAGATGACCTTAGATATTATTGCTGTCAAATGAAATGCCAAGAAAAATAACTGGATTTTATTACATCTTTTCTGTTTCCTTTTCGTATTTGCCAAAGTATAGATTTATTTGAATCATTTTTGCAGAACGGCAAGCCATGTCCTTTTCTCATTCTTCTGTCAGGTATCGGGGTTTTTTACAGCTTTCTTTATTTTTTTGTTCTAATCTTTCCACACATTCCACTCTGTCCTTTGTCAAGCATAATGGCATTGCAGTTTGCTGTTGATTATTACTTATCCAGAAAGCTATTTATTTCCTCTTGGTGCATTTTCAGCAAAAAATGTGTTCTTCTTCTCTTTGACCATGGCAATGCTTACTGTGTTTATTAAACAACTGAGTACTTTGATTTTCATTTAATTAATTTTAGAATGAAAAGTAAGACTTCAGTTAATTCAAATAAGTTACTTTTGCTTAAGAGAATCATATATGTATATATATATAGCAAACATTTCTCTGTATTAATTTTTGTTATGACTATGGAGTCTAATTTTTGTAAGGAATGTATTCCCAAATACATGAATACACCTGACTGAACTAAGGCTTACTCTTTTCTGAGCTTCCTTTGGGCTTTTTTTATTTTTAACTAGATAAATACAAGCTGTTTCACATGTAATTAGACTCATGTGAGCAATTTTCTGGTGCTTATATGTTGAGACAGCATCCACAGTTCATGGTTATATTTTTAGGGCATTCCTTATGGCTTTCAAGCTGACCGTTATTAACCTTTTTTTTTAAGCTCATTTGCTGGAGTATAGTTTGGTTTTTTTTTTTCTCCTAGGTTTTTTGGCATTGCATATTTGGGACTATTTAACCAACCCACAGAATGCACACCTTGTTTGTACATATGGACATGGCATTATCCAGCCTTTCTAACATGGTAAAATGGATAATACATCAGTTAAGAGGCTCCTTCATTCAAAAATGTAATTGACCATTGGCCAGCAGCATTGTTCTTTTGATAAGAACAGTCCTCTCTTCCTGCATAGAATTGACTGGGAAAGCTTGTGAGGTTCAGTGTTGACAACTGCAGGAAGCCTTGAAAAGCTGTGAAGATTTACATGCATTACCAGAAGAGCTGTTCTCTCTTGGTTCTTATGAGGCCTGGCAGAGGACAGCAGGTCATTGGAATTTCAGTTGCAGTGCTCCATCTTAGCTCCTAGCTAAACAAGCCTTGGAGTCTTTCATAGGCAGATGACCAGTTTGAGTTTTGTCCAGCTTAAAGCTGTTTTCATCCAAAGGTTGGCCAGCCCTTAAGGTGCTTGTATGACTTGGCGACTCTTACTATCCATAGGTGCTGTCTTCATTATTGACATAGACAAAGGGATCAAGTTTGATCTCAGCAAATTTGCAGATGACACAAAGCTGAGTGGTGTGAATGACACCCCTGAAGGACGGAATGCCATCCAGAGGGAGCTGGAGAAGCTCAACAATTGGAACCATGGGAATTTCTTGCGGCTTAACAAGACCAAGTGCAAGGTGCTGCACCTGGGCTGGCGCAATGTCCGGTATCAATACAGGCTGGGGGTTGAACAGATTGAGAGCAGCCCTGCTTGAGAAGGACTTGGGGGTGCTGGTGGATGAGAGACAGAAATCTGCACTGGCAGCCCAGAAAACCAATTGTGTCCTGGGCTGCATCAAAAGCAGCATGGCCAGCAGGGCAAGGGAGGGGATTCTGCCCCTCTACCCTGCTGTGGTGAGACCTCACCTGGAGTGCTGCATCCAGCTCTGGGGTCCCTAGCACAGGAAGGACGTCGAGCGAGTCCAGGGGATGTCCAACAAAATGATTAGAGTAATGGAGCACCTCTTCCATGAGGAAAGGCTGAGAAAATTGGATTTATTCAGCTGGGAAAAGAGAAGGCTTAGGGGTCACCTAGTTGAGGCCTTCCAATACCTAAAGGGAGCCTACAAGAAAGATTGAGAGAGATTATTTACAAGGGCATGTGGTGACAGGACAAGGGGAAGAGGCTTCAAACTGAACCAGAAGGCTTCAAACTGAAACAGAGTAGGTTTAGATTAGATATTAGGAAGAAATTCTTTACTGTCAGGGTGGTAAGGCACTGGAACAGGTTGCCCAGAGAAGCTGTCTCACATGATGTCTCATATGTTCAAGGCCAGGTTCAATGGAGCTCTAAGCCACCCGGTCCAGTGAAAGGTGTCCCTGCCCATGGCAGGGAGGTTGTAGCTGGATGATCTTTAAGGCCTCTTTTAACCCAGACCATTCTGTTATTCTATGATCAAACCCAAAGGGGTTTGATTTCCCCCTTGGGAGCTTCTGCTGAGGGAACTGGATCAGAAGCCAAGGTTTCTGTACTCGCTAAAAGGTGTGCGAATTTCAGTGTCATAAGGACCTTTTACACATATTCAGAGCAAGCAGGAAGCATCCCCAAACTACACCAGTTATTTTTAAGCTTTGTATAGTTGTTGTTTAATGGTGTTTTAGAGTCTGACCCACCTTTGTGAATTTTGGGGTTAATCATCTGAGAGTGGTCAATAGAAAGAAATGCTGGAAAGGTTTAAGAGGAAGATGTGCTCTCTGAAGGATACTGCAAGTAGCTGTTCTGGAGAAGAAGAAGTGGAAAAGAGAGGATTTGCCGAAAAAGGATGGTTAAAGTTGGGGAGGGAAAAATCCACCTACCTCTTAGGAGCTGATCTCAGAGTAGAAGGAGGCTGGCAAAGGAGAATCCCAGCAAAACCACCTTGACCCTGGCAGCTGAGTGTTGAGGAGAACCTACTTAAAGACAGGCATTGATTTTTCAGTTGCCACAAGCAAGAGGGATGTTGCAGAGACATGATGATTTGTGTGGTGCATCTAGCTGAGATGGCTATATATGTGAACAGGTTGTTTTTGTTTTTCCCTGTGTCTGTATGTGGCTTCATATAATCAATAGCAGTTAAATAATTCTCATAGAAAAGTTGTTCTGCTGATTTATATGGTGTTCCATACCTATATTAATGTCTGGTATTTAAAATAGAATGTAGCTAAGAGGGTTAATAAAGTTATAAAGCAATATATACATATATAAATTAAACAGAGAGAGAACGTGACCAATTTTATTGTTGCAATCCCACATCCAGTATAGATTTGGGTGTGGCCAGAATTTGGTTCTTTGGGTTTTTTCCCCACACACATCATCTGTGTTTCTAAGTGTGTCCAGAAATGACAAACATTCTTGCTTATGTTGAGGCCTGCTTGTGAGATCCTTATGGTTTTATTTCTCCTGAAGGCTATGAATGAGTTTTCATTTTACCATGGAATTTAAACTGTTAAAACTGACAGATGTTATGGAATATGCTCTTCTATTATGTAGGGTAGAAATTAGAAACAAAACATTATACACCACAGAAAAGATTTCTGTGTGACTCGTATCTAAGTTTTTGTGTAAGAACGTGATTTAAAAAGCCTGGAGGAGAGGCTGTAGGCAGGGATGGATTTAAACACTATGAGCCTTGAACAAATTGGTGTTCTGTAATTAAGCTCTTGTCCTTTGGCTTAGATCATCATCACATGAGTGTCTCAGACATCTTGACCCTCTCTAAGAGGAAGTGTTGCTTTGGGAACTGGCAGGCATGCCCACAACCCTCTTCCTTCAGAAGCACAGGGAAAGAGACTCCCAGAGTTACTGGGGTTGATACCAGAGAGGTGCCCTGAGGCAGTCACTGAGGTGGGATACATCTGCTTGGGGACTTCTTCCCATTAGAAAGGCAAATGTTGTTTCATAAGTAATGAAAACTCCAGGATCTGAGATAAAACTGACCCTGTGAAACAGACCTGTGTTTGTGGTATGGCAAGTTCAGTCTCTGATGTTGGGTATTAGTAGTATTTTAGCCCTTGTTTTGCATATAGTGATGATCAGGTTGATAGTCAGGTGCACAGTAGCACAATTTTATCCCCAGAGCATGGGTGTGGTACAGGAGGCTCCTTCGCAGAAGCTCCTCACCTACCTTCTGCCAGATGGCTCAGCAGTTCTTTGGAAAGATTAACTCCAGTGGTACCTGATGATGCCTGTATTTTGTATAATAGTTAGTTTTGGATCTTTTATAAAGGGTTTTTCTTCCTGCTAACCATTTAAAGCTTACCTCAAAGGGATTTTGGTAAGCGTAGTTGCTGCAACCATGCCCTTCTCACCTGAACTGAAAAAGTACTGTGGGTTTTGTGATTTCTTTAAATTTTAGGAAAATTAAAAGACTATAGAGCTTGTCCAGAATTTACTGTAATGACACTTTTTGTATTTTTCAGGGAGTGATTCAGGTCTATTTTTTGTCATCAAAAATCACTATCTTCCAAAGAAAGAGCCAAGCAAAACACTCCTCTGCCTCCTTCATTTCGAAGAACTAAACAAACCTGCATCTGGTAGCTGAACAAAGGGAGAGATGTCATATAATTGCAGCTTATGGCTGGAATGTTTTGTAAGCTTCCTTTGTGTCTGATGTACAGAAGAGAAAGGGCATGCATTCTGTGTATGTGTAAGTGTGTATATACGTGGGAGTTGGTGCAATGCAGAATAGGGCCTCTAGAGCTCTCTCTTGCTGCATTTTTCTCTGTCAGGGTTTTGAACTATTTACAGAGTAGGGTAATACAAATGTGTTGGTTTTTTTGTTTGTTTTGTTGTGGTGGTGGTTGTGGGGTTTCTTTGGTGGTGTTTTTTTTTTTTTAAACCCCAAATGGTTTGTAAACTGTATGCCCAGAGGCACAGGGGGATGTGAAGGTAGTGTTGACATTGAAAACTATCTCTGTAATGCAGCAGAATAAATATGAACTTTTGTTGGTTAACATTATGACAAATCCTACAAATAACAAAAGAACTAACTAGAGTCTACTTTAAAAGGGAAAATATTCAAAGTTCAGAAGTAAATTAAGTAAAAAAATCATAGAAAGGAAAAATATAGAAAGTAAAAAAAAGGAAATGGGGGCAATGCAATAGCACAGTCTTTTCGGGGGAAAAAGTTAAATACTAACATATCAGTGAAGAATGTGGATGTATAGAGTAGTTGTGACAACATCGTCTCTCCCCTTTTCCCACAAAAATTAAAGAAAGGAAGCACTACTAGAAAGAGAAATAATTCAGTCATCTCAGATAAAAGTTTAAACATATTAAACCAAGAAATTGGAAACTGTGTAGAACAAACATAGAAGAAAAGTATATTATATTTGCTGCAGAAAAAAATCTGAAGTTCCCATCCTAATTCTTCATTATTCTGAATAATGCACAGTTATTGAAATGATACAAACTAAGGAGCAACAATTGGTATCCAGTTCCAGGGGAGATGTTTGTAATCCATTCAAGGAATGGCTGACTGTCACAAAACCTAATACAAGAAGACATTTTTATACCATATAATAAGCAAAGTCTGACCCAGTAGCGTGCAGATGTCATTACAATTTTGGTTCTGAACATATTGAGAACATTTTTTCCCTGCATCGATGCAGACTGTCTCTTTGGGAAACTTTGGCCTTCCTCATGCTGTCTAATCCCCATGGGGGTCAAAAGTCTTGATTAAACTACAGCACCTTTCATATGGCACAATGATCAAGCATTTGCTGGGAAAGCCTTGCTCAAATGTAGAAAGTATTCTTCACTGCATCTTGCATTGCCAGTAAAATATTGGCCTAATGAGAAAACTGCGGGACTCTTTTCACTGTTGGCAAAGAGGTGATGGATTGAGTTGTGAAGGGCAAGTTTGTGATAAAATTTTTTTGCTTCTACATTTTAGTTCAAAATGGCTGAAATAGGTTAAGAGAGCACAAGCTGCCATTAAGGATTATACATTTTTGCAGGGTTTTACCAAGTGGCAACTGGAACATATTCTTTGTGTCCCTGGAGCTACTTGGGCTGCTTTTAGGGCTGTCAGGTGGCAACTCAGGCTGACCTGCTGTAGCTGGCTGCCAGCCTCCCAGGCTCAAAGAGAGAGGACATGACACTGGGCTGCAGATATGTGATGAACAGCCTGCGGGCAGAGGACCAGGATCGGGCCGAGCCTGTCTTTTGAGCCTTGCAATCAGCATGTGGTGTTTGTCAAGTCTGAAGTCCAAATACATATTGTGTCAGCAAAGCTGTTAGTCTAGGAGAAAGTCTCAGTAGTCTCTCTTAAAAACGCCATGTTTCCTCAATTTTAAATCTAAACACTGAGGGAAAACATGAAAAGAGGCTTCTAACACCTTTACTTCTTTCAACCCTACAAAATGGACCATTAATCTTTTTCAGGTCTTATAACCACAACTATATAAGAATGGTATCTTTTTTTGCCCCCTCAAATATATTTTCTGTGTTACCACATGATTTCTGTCTAGGCCATAGAGAATTTTAGTATTATTTCTAGTCCAGTTTTCACTCCAAAATATTTGTGCATGAAAGCCTCTGTTTGGAATCGAAGGTGGGCTTCTGGTTCTGAAAGTGAGCAGAAAAGATTATACCACTCATAAAAGGAAAAAACTAGCTTGTCAGAGTCTTGTCTAGAATTGATTACCATTTAAAAATCCCATTAAATCCCTCTAAAACCACATTACTTTTCCTAAACAGAACTTCAAGTATTGCGGCTGCCAAATTTTGTATAGATAGGAGATACTCCTTGTCAGTGAGAATACTGTCAGTGAGAATCCTTAGGGCTTGGCCAAGGAGTGAGTGGGTGTCTGTGGGGTGTCTTTCATGTCCCACACATAGGGCATCAGAAGAGAAGGAAAAATTTTCCAGCTAGTGTTTGGGAACAGCAGCTCTTAATCTTCCTGAAGCTTTCAGCTACATGCTAGGTGAGGAATAGTGTGATGCCATGGCAACCCTGATTGGGCAGCCCTTTTTTTTGATGTGCCACCCCTGCTAAGGATGGACAGCAGAGAAGACTGATCTCCTCTTATGTCTGGAATCATCCCATCCAGCTTCAGGCATGCAGCTGGGTTAACTTCTGGCAGTTTAGCTGTAGGAGTGGGACAAAGCCTTCCAAGGGGTAACTCAACACACCAGAACTCATCTAGAGCCACCTCCCTTTTGCCGTTTGACTGAGCAGAAAACCTAGGCTAACTTTGCTCCCTGGCTTAGGTGAGTCAGCAACATGCCTTAAGGAGGATGCAACCAATCTAGGAGTTAGCTGGGGCACCACAGTGCTCACAGGTGACTGGAAAGAGTATGTGGAGAGGCAATCTTATGGGCATTCCCATAAAGCAGGCAGCAGGTGAACTCAGCAGTGTTTGTTAATGTCAACAGAGGGTGCTGAACTGTCAGGCTTGCTGGCAGCTCTCAGGTGTTATCATGGCCATGTCCAGCTGGTTGAAAGTGTCTGTTCTTTTTGGTGTGGCCGTGACATACCATGCCTCCTTGCCAGTAGAAGTCTGTTGCGAAATAAGTCATGTCTAGTGCTGCAGATTGAGAAACAGACTGAACCGTGAGATGACATCTAGCTTTTAGATACATCCATTCTTGTAAGGCCACAGTTTCTGTGTAACACTGAAGGTGAATCACAGAAAACTGACAATCTGGAGACAGTGCATACAGAAATTTGTGAGACAAATTATGTTTATTTCTTGGGTACTGTCTGTTAGTACTGTCTCCAGACTTCCTGTTCTCTTTTCCATCTGATTTTCAGTTACATGTTTGAAGCAACTGTGTGCTTTGGCTCAAATCTTTTCCTCCTCAGACCAAGAATATCATATTTAAGAACCAGTTAGAGGTTCAGATGAATCCATAGTTGCACCACTCTTCTGGACCTGGATATCCTCTGTTAGAGGAGAGGTTTTTAGCTAAGACTTTTTCAACTGTATTATTACATACTACTAGTTTAAGGTCTTGTTCCGTAAGGATAGTATTGTATTCAAACATGATTGAGTCTCTTTAATGTGGACATGGAATAAATGCTCTTTTTTTGGGAAGTACATGACTGTTTAGCTGGAACCAACTGAGGATGCTACTTTTTCTTTTTGCACAGAGTACCTTGATCATTTCCAAGCAGCCTGTATTTAAAGTATGGCTGTTATGTCCCCATGAAGATTTTTTTTTCTAAAGTTGCTAATTATGTACCCATCAGAATAATGGAAAGAGTAATTATCCCTGTAGTGCTTAGTGACATTGAAACCTCCATTATTCTCTGATTGGAGCTGCATAATTACAGATAATTGCTGCAACTATATTGTCTGTTCAAATATAGCTTTACAATAATTACCCTATTTTAATTAAATATGTTTGGGATTTAAGTGGTTCTCTCTTCGTTTACTCTATTAAACAGAAACTTCATTTAGGTATAAAAACGCTGTATGTTGCAAACTAACCACTCATTCAACACATCACCAATTGATTTCAGCTAACATGATTTTACCTGTTCTGTTTAAAAATCACCCAAATCCAGTTAATTAAATATTAAAAAAAAAAAAGCATCTCCGTGTCCCAAAGCTGGAGTTCAGAATGAAAATCCCCAAGATATCTCTTATTGCAGAGCTGTAAGATGCTGTCTTAAAACTTTAGCTTTGAAAAGACAAGTACACTTTCCACATGTAACCAAAAAGTTTTGTGAACCTCAGCACTTTAATTTTTGAAAAATCCCCTTTAACAAAAGGCATACATCTTTAAGAAACCAGATGCTTTGTTTCAGAAAGTAAAATTGGTCCAGATTTAGCATCCATTGAATGTATGCTCTGTGCTTTTTGATCTCAGACTGCTGCTGACCTGATTGCCAGGGAGGGTTTGTGTGCTGGTGGCCCTTCTTCATCCCCTCATGTGGGCTCATGGAGAACTCCTTCCATCAGCTTTTTCATGCTTGGTCCGAGAAGCTGTTGGGACTGCTCGCTTGTGCGGGGAACATTTGAGGCTCATGGCCTCTCTGCCCACCTTTGCATAGAAAGGCTGTTCACAGACAAAATTTACTTTGTACTATATACAACTGTGGCAAGTGGAAAAGTGTACACAGTGAATCTAAATGGAGCTAATGAGATGTATGAAGGACTCGGGTATCCTGAAAGACCCTCTCCTTTAAGACGTGAGATCAACGCAGGATTCATGTAAAATGCAGGACATGTAAATTTGAGCAAAAAGGGAGCAGAAAGTTGCAGGGAACAAAATCAAAAGTGATAAACCTTCCACTTAAGTACTGATATATGACCTTGTCTAATTTACTTTGGATTAAGGACAGCTTGAACACACTGCGTTGCGAGTGGACTGTTCAATCTCATTCTACAGTGCATTAAAGCAATAGTGTTACACATACTCACGCTGAATATTTAGATATATCGAGTGGTCTTATGCTAAGCAATAGAAGGTCTTCAATTTAAAATAACCATCTGGTCAAAGAGAGTGGAATTGAGTACTATGATGGTATGTTTATGTTTTCGGTATTGATGTCTTATATATAGGTAACACTCATTAGATTTTCGTTGCACACATAGTGGTGTAAACATTTAATTAGTGTGTTTACCACCCAGGTCCAAGTATGTGAGCTATAAAAATTATAAAGAAGCAATCAGAGAACTGATTTTATTTAAAAATTTAGTGTGTGAACAGAATCATAATGCATCTAAGCAAAATACTTGGAAAATAGCTTCAGTGATGTTTCTTTAAGTAACTTGACATGAATTTGTATTTCTATTCAGGCTTAATTTGCCAATACAGATGGAAGGAGTATTTAAAAGAGAGAAAATAATAGTAATAATTGTATTTTATTCTTAAGGATCTTTTCTTTGGTATTTGGATGTAATTGGGGAAGATCATTGTCACAATTATGTTTCATTTCTGGTTTTGTTGTATTTTGTAAGTTAATTACATTCAATGGCATACTATTTCACTGTGAGTTTCCTCATTATTACTCCAATATGAAAAGATATAGGAGTGCTTAGCCTTACATGCAAAATCATATAAATGATTAAGCTAAACTAAATGTGTGTGTCTTGGTGAAGATTTTTTAATATTTCCATTCTTGCAGAGGTTTAAGCTAACATTTACCCTCAAGAAACACTGATGTTGATGAGAATTGCACACAGCTGCTTTTCAAAACAAATCCCACTAAGCTCTTTCCTTCGCCTTTAAGCATTGAATCATCTGCGATGACTTGGTCTTGCTTAGGTCCTCTTCAAACGGATTGCCACAGAGAAGGGCAATATGATATGTATTTCAGAAAAATGAAACAGGACATCTCAAACCCTGTAATTTCTTGTAATTTGTTTTACCTACACAGATACCATTTTTCTGGGGGTTGAAGGTGAGAAATGTTTGTTTCATGTGAGGGTTTCTCTTCAGGTTTTGTCCAATGATGAATGACCTCAAAATGACATGTTCTTAGAATTCACTATTGACTCAGGTCAGCCATGAATAATTTGGAGGAAAGTGCCATTTTGTAATTTCTGAGAGGAAGAAAACCGGGACTGACTTTAATATGGTTCTATTGGGAAAGGCTCAGTCCCAGACAGTGCCTGACATGTGGAATTTTCCTGGATTTTCCTTACCCCCAGTAGTATTTTCCTTACTCCCTCCTGTAAGTAGTGAAATCAATGGGCTACGTGCTGATATCTAGTAAGAATGTCTGTGATGCTTTGTGACAAATTACTGGCTTGGGTTAGTGGGTTGTGCCTTCCTAGTGCCAAATTACTGGTTAGTAACCAAGAATGGGAAATAATGGCTGTTTTTCTCAAGGTAGTGTGCTACTGAAAGTTGCATTTCTCTAAAAGAGATTGTTATAGCTGGAATCTGTTTATTGTTAGAAGAAATATCATTTAACTTGATAGTTTTGCCATTGGTTTTTGCATCCAGATTCCTGTATTTTAATAGACAATGCCATCCGCTATCATTCTACTTTTCATTTACAATGACTTCAATGTTGTTTTGATTGTTGACATATCGGTTTACACTAGAAAAGATGGATAAGTATTCAAATTTATTGTAAGATATAGTACCCTCAGTACTTTATTTTATCGGTGTTGTTTTGGATAAGTCTATTCATGTGTCCTCTTCCAAATACTTTGCTACTGTATTGCTGTAGTGACAGAGTTTTCTATAAAAGTAAATTAAGTTAGGAGAGGATAAATGGTCATAAAGTACACAGAATTGTAATTTGAAAGTAATGGCTACCTCCTGTTGTGAAAAAGGAAATGTGCAGAAACCAGTGAAAGGTGGGAATCCAATGACAGAAGTAAAAGATCAAAGACTCAGAATTACCTGGCTGTGTCATCTTTATACCCTCCTCATAGTTACTGGGGAGTGCTGTAATGACTCCCAACCCTTCCCTTCTCTGAGTTGATGAGACCCATATTCCTCACAGGTCAAATGCTTCAGTCCTGACCTTCCTGGTGACCCTCTGCCGAGCTTCCCCCAGTTTTATCTTGTCTTTTATGTAGTGGGTACCCCAAAATTGAACCAAGCATCCAAAGAACCATGCATAGATTGCATACGTTGTTCCTGGCAGAGATGCATCTGGGCTGAATTTTAGTGAAATGTGTTAGGGTATGAGTTTAATGAGATTGTTATGCAACACAGCATCTTTTCTATTCATTTGTGGGGAGGATGCAAGATTTTTCCTTACCAAGATTATGAAAATGAGAACTTCACAGGTATGTACATCAAAAAACAAGCAAAGAAAGAAGATCCTGAGATCTTATACTTAAGCAGTGGGATTCTCCCCTGCCTACTCTTTCATAATGATGCAAATAGTCTGATGTGAGGAAAAACAGGAATGGGAAATGGAAACATATTAATTAGACCGAGGAGGAAAGTAAACACAACATCTTGTGATTACCACCCACTGCAAGTGTAGTAGTGAGTCTTGACATCACTGAAGCATTTTTTGTTCGATGAAACTCTTGTTTGTGGGGAAAGCTAGAAGGAACCCTAGGTGTTGATTTGAAATCCTCAAAACAAGACTCTGGGATGCTGCACAGACTCTAGTCCAGCCCCTTAAGCATTACCTGGCAGTTTATTGAAAATAAAATATAGCATTTAGAAACAAAAAAAATCCTTTAAATACAGTTGGGTAAATACATCCATTTGATGTAAAAATATTACACTTAAGTATTTTTTTTCAATTTGTTTTTACCTTAGCTTCTCTCTAGTTAGAAAAACCTAGTATGTTCAAACTTAAAATTTGTTAGTAGTAGGTTTATCAACCTCTTCCTTTTCCACTTTTAATTAGCATGATCTGCAGGTTTCAACCATCCAACTGTGTAGACTATAGTACCTAGTAAATTTTCAGACAGCTCCACTTGTATTGTCTTTGGCTGCCCTTAGGGTCTAACATATGGTTTGTTAGGATTAGTCAGGTATTTGTTTAAGAAACCTTTCAATGGGTTTCAAAAAGAGAAAGTTAACATCGGGAAAAAGTTAAAATTATTGACTGCAGACTAGACATATCTGGGAATGGAATATTATGCTGTTGAAGATGGTGCTAAAACTTCTGGAAATAGTGTGACCTTAGTTAAGGTGGTGTGAGTACATACATTCCTCTGACTCACTGAAGCTGAAAAGCTATGATTTTTTTTAATGAACCAAATCCTTCCCATGCTTGCAATTAGTGTTTATTCACTTCAAATAGTGTTTGTCCCCTTCAAAATCACACAATGTGGTATTATTCTATTAGCAGTAAAACAAGTAGCTCCAGACTGTTTCATGGAAGTGGTGAGCATTTCTTTTTGCTGCTATACTCTTGTTTTTTTTCATGACAAGAGCCAAGAAAGCAGGCAGGCGACAGATTTTAGGTAATGGGATGGTATGACCAGTTGTTTGAATGGGTGCTGAGAATAAAAATCTGTGAAGGAACAAGACTGATGTTCAATTGGTACTATATGACAAGCAGAATCTAAAGTTCTAACTGTTGTAAACCAGTCTTTTTAGGGTTTAAGGTACTGTTTGAGGCTTCCATCAAATTATCTTGTTTCCCTTGTCACAATTGGCTTACCAGCTTATTCCTCCCTCCAGTTCATTTTCCTACTGCTTTTGAGCAACTTTGTCTATCGTCCCTGTTTCAACTGGAAAAGATATTAGAGAAATTCAGCTTTACATTTCTTTCTGTTTCCAGAAATTCAGATTTGGATTGGGTAGGCAGAAAGTGTTCTCTATACTGGCCCTGTGCTTTGGATCCAGTGAAGTCTTGCTAGAGTATTTTTGGAATGCAAGATGTACAGTTTAGGACAGTGCAAGTAGCTGCTTTTCATATTGCTTTTTATTATTCACTACTCTTTGTTGTTGTCCTATGTCGATTTTACTCTACAACAGCAGAATGGTTTGGTCTCATGAGGGTCTTCTATGATAACCCAAAGACATAGATACTACAAAATGTTTTAATGTCATGCACCAGAAGATTTGAAGATTGAACAATAGACATATAGTTAAACATAGTGGGATTTTTTCTAGAGTCTTTATTAGGTTCAAGAGTGACAATAAATTCCAGTGTTTACATTCCCCATCCAGCATCTCAAAAATATCAGTGAAAAATGCTAAAAATATATTGCAAACTATAGGACTATGAGGAGGAAAAGCAATAAGCAGATAATGCAGAAATCCAGTCAAGTCACTTAATTTCTTCAGATTTTCTTTTGCTGTGTTTTTCATTGTCTATTTAGATGATAATGTTTATGGAATACACAGTGTTTTGTGGTGCTAATACCAGCAACCTCAGGATTAAATTCACATCAAAATGAGGGAAAGTGAAGAGCGTGTGCGGAAACAACAAAAGGAAGCTTGGCTTCAAGCTTTGACAGCACTGGTGAATAAAAGCCTATTATTTTCAAACAAGTACAATATGAAAATACAGAATTTCTTATGACAGAGATATTCTTAAAAGTGTAACCCCAAATTCCAGATAATGAAATTTGGTCATTAAGCAATGAATTTTGAAAACTTTATCCTTAGAAATATGTTAATATTGCTGGCACTAACAGCACAGAAACAAATTCAGAGGAGATGAAGGCAATTATAAGAAATCCCACAGTGGAATGTAAGCAGAGCAGTAAGTAGAATAGTTGAGAAATAAAGAGATAGAGCAGGCTAGAAATTTTTTTTCTGTAATGATTTCTCAAATGAAAAATGCAGTTCCTCAATTGCAGTTTTAGTTAGTAGAACTAGAAATGGGTATTTACACTTTATTTGATCCAAATTCAGCTATGTACTTCAGTTGGATGTTTTTAACTAGTAAAGTAAAGCAAAGCTGTCTATCAGTTGCACTTTTCTTTGACATCCTAATCTTATCTAGTGACTGGGTTGCCTGATGGGCTGTGCCTTCTGTCACAATGCTTATGACATGGTAACTGTGGGTTTCACACACCTGTGCACACAGTGTGGATGGAGTTGACTATTCCAATGCTACAGTGAAAAGGATTTCGTATCCTGGGCAGAGGAGTAAAAAAGGATACAGCTTTGCAAGGAGCAGATTGAAAAGAACTGTCACCGATCTGCACCCATCCCTGGGGTTTTGAACCAAAATGTGTTGACTTACTTTTGTGAAGGTTACAGAAATTTAGTTTCAGAATGAAATCTTGGCAACTTCATGCTTCTGTTCTTTTGATTTTTCATCCTAATTTGGAACAGAATGCAACTTTGAAATGTTGTGACTACACTCAGCTCTTTAAAGAGCAAAACCCATGACAATAAATGTAGAAATATGGCTGATCAACAGCATAAAAATATGTCATGAACTGTTCATTGAGCTGAAAGTAAGACTCAGTCTATTTGTGCATCTCTGGCATTCACAGATCATGAGTACCTGGACAAGTGCAAAATTATCTGTTATATACAGAGCCTGTCTTTTGCAGCTTCTTGTATGAGATTTGCTGGAGCAAGAAATAAAATTTGATTTTTAATGAAATAATTATAATGAATTAAAACAGTGTTGTGAAGTGAAACCATCTAGTCAGAAGTCAGGAACAACAGCACATGATTGAGATGATGTGCCCCAGGACTTTGTGTCATATGAACTATCCTCCTAATTGGTTGCATAAATCTCCATAAAACTCTGCATTGAAGATGTACCAATCTGAACTGTAATTGCAGTTTATTGATAAGGAATTTACAAAGAACAAAGAGGTAAATGCCTAAATAAATCATTCTCAACAGTTATTTCTTCTTGTCAAAAACACTGCAAAAGAAACTTTGAAGGAGTCTGTAGTTGAATATTACTTTCATCTAACATAGACAAAATGGATTTCTTTGTGTTTCTAAATGGAAAAAAATTATAATTATTTACAATAGGTTTTTACAGGTTTCTGAAATTACTGTTCGATGATAGTAATGCATTGCTGACAGCAGATTTAGTAACATGAACCTATTAATCTAATTAGGGGGAAAATGTACACTTCTTTCTCAACAGAGAAAAAAGAATATAATACTGATTCAGTATTTGCATGCAAGTTGCTATGTACAAATACACACAAATATGTCATAGAAGAAGGAAATAACTGCTTTTCCTACCTCAAACCTATTCTATGACTATAGTTTTATTCCTGGCCTTTTTTTAAAAAAAAAAAAAAAAAAAATCTATTTAACAAGTTGAAAGGGCTCATATCCTTTTGTGGTCATCTAGTAAACTCATAAGCTGTGAGGTTTTATAAAAAATTTTATACACTAATAGAATTACACTGATCTCAAAATCCATAATGTAGAGGAGGGCTGTATAAGAACAAATTTGTGGATTTTCTGCACTTGCCCATCAGGGAAGATATTCTATCGTTTAGAAATAAGCGTTTAAAATAGGGAGAGCAGAAATACTATTCTGAAAATATTGTACATGTTTTGCTCATGTTGCTGTCTCTTGCTGGCGGTGGTCCAGAAAGTCAATATTTTTAATGAGTCTGATGGACATTTAGAGTTCATGTTTTTATTCTTCCAGTGTTGTTGTATATTTTTTGAAAACAGTAGTATAGTATTTTCAGTAATACAGGTTTTCTGGGACCTAGAAAAGACTGATAAATTCATTCAAAAGCAAGGAAGAATTTAAGACTGAGATTTAAACTTTCAAATTTCAGGGCTTTCAGGTTTATTTCTAAAACTAAAATTTTAAAAAAGTCTGGATAGTCAGGTTGATTTGGCATAGAACCCTTTTCTGGAGTTCTTATTCCTTTGCTAATTGCAACAAGTTTTTATTGAGTTTCCAGTCTTAATTATTAATTGCTGCTGGCATTTTCAAATAATAACTGTTATAACGCACTGTGTTGTAAGTGGTGATATTAGAAATTCCAGTTATGCAAAATTCTGTCTGGCAGATGTTATTGGTCTGGCTGCAGACTAGATGAAGGCTAAGTTGTCATCTGGCATGAACATGTACATTTTAATTGTTCACTTTGAACAGATAATTTATTTTCAGGCTTGTTTCCTAAAAGGGACATCTAGGAATGCCCAGTTCTGTTCTGGGGGAGCTCCTCATTCAGCACTGAGGTTATGGTTCCAGAGGCTTAAGTGAGTTTGGGTTTAGACAGGCTACTGTAAAACTGCTACAGCACAGTTATACGCTGTAGGCTGTGGTATCAAGGGTTAGGGCTGTTGCTAGAGATGAAACATAACTGTGTGACTAGTGAGGCCGTAGGACTGCTGATGCAGCATTAGGGTGGGTTGGTACTATAATTATTATGAAGGCCTCAGTGAGTTGGTTGTTGCTGCTCTCAGCACGGGTTGATGAGCTAGGTTTGCTGTCACTGTCCATAGCTGCTGCACACATCCGGTTCTGCGTGTAGGGAAAAAAATACAAGTAGACTTGTTTTTCAAATAACCCAACAAAGTAGATATAAACTTTCTCTCTTCAGAATATGTCAAGGATACCAATATGTTATAAAACTGTCAGGCTGAGCTCCAAGCTCCTAATTGGACATTCAGGCAATAAACTTGTTTAATTAAATAAACCTTCATGAAGCGAGCAGCTGAGCCATGATGTAACCACTCTTCTAGTGCACTTGTCTAGAAAAAGTGTCCTGGAGGTGGTATTAGTTTGTCCAAGTATTTGGGAGGGGCTCACCTTGCAGGTTTTTTTCCTCCTTTGTTTTAGGTTTAGACATATCCATTGGCTTCTGTGGTTTTCCACTTGCAATGGCTTGTTACAGACAAGTTTGTGTAAGAAGAAAACAGCTTCTGTGTTGTGTTGTGAAATTTCCATTCGTAACAATGCCTGGATAGCCATGCACATGCTTTATATTGGAGGATTTATAGCATTTTTATATTTTACGATTAAATATTCCACTTTTCTTGATGTAAAACTTATGAAGAGAGAATTATATAAGAAATCTGTCTAGTATCACTTATTTTTCTGTACCTGAATTTATTACTCTGTGTATGGGCCTCTTAGCAGGCTGATCCATGACTGCGGATTACCTTTCGATTTAAGTTTTTATGAACCAAGCTGCTTACCTCCTTAGTGTGCTGAGCAGATATACTCTTAACTACATTTATTTTTATGAAAATCTGGAATTATTTTTTTCTGGGATTATTCCACTGTGATTCACCTTTTTGCTACTACTTATCTGTTCAGGATAGTGGAACAGTAAGAGTACTGATGTAAACTGGTATTTGGGACTTGACCTTGCTTATATAGTCTTTTAGACCTTGAGTCAAAAATCTGCAGGCTCATGGAGTACAATCAGACCAAGAAACTACCAGAACCTCTGTAATGGGAAAACTTACACCAGAAGGCCTTGAAAGTTTCAGATTAAAATGCCTTTTGAATTTGATGCTGATCTGAGAAACCAAATCCTGCTCTTGACCTTAGAGCTGAAACGTTGGATGAGTTTTGAGTATTCTGTCTTCCTTCCTGCTGTTTACTGTGTTTAGAGTATAAACTTTGAAGGCCAGCAGCTATCAGGAATATGTAATGCAGATCACTGAGCATGGCAGATTGACAATCTCATTGAAGACTCTAGGAAATGTAAGGCTGTGGATTTCTGTTGGTATTTGATCCAAATTACCACATTGTTGTTGCTGATCACTAACATAATTTTCTTCTCTTCTCCTTGCATTAGAATGTGCCATGTGTCACTTTTCTTTTGCTGGCATTGGCGGTATCTAATTACACCACTAGGACATGCTACGTCAGCAAAAAAGTTGTCAAAGGGAGGAAATAAAAAAGAGCATTATTAATGCCAGCATGACAGTGGTCTGGGAGGGCTGTTCTGGGTGATTGGGAAAATCTGAGAAAGAAAAGAACAAACAGGGTTACTAAAAAAGGCAGAATAAAACCTGCTTTCAGCAGCAAACTCTTAGTTCAGCTCCACTGTAACGATAAATTGTGTAATAGGAATAGTGCATTCACGTGATGCTTCTTTCCATTTTTGGTTGTGCTGTGTGAATAGCTTCACACAGGTCACTAGAACATTAGCAGCATAATGTAGTGGTCTAAACTCTGCTATTGACACACGAGACATTAGTGTGAATTTATTTCAGCATTTGATTGCTTTTATAATCAAATTCAGCATTTATAATTGGTAAAGTAGTAATATAGCTCACTATTTTCCTCATCCCTCATACTTTCATCACTTTTTTGATCTGGAAAAACACAACCAACATGGGAGATTATTAAGAGAACTCACATTCCAATGATTCCTACTTTAATTACTCTGTTACATTTTGTTTTGTGTAGATTACTCGACGAGACAGAAGGAAAGGAACATCAATTTTTTAACAGATTATTTTTTTTTCATCTTGTTGAGTTTTTATTGGAGAATACAAGCAGATTCACAAATAATGTCACATTTTTTTGTGAATACAGGCAGGAACAACAGAACTTTTGAAAATATCCAGACTTGGAGTTTAGTGACCATTACCATTGACTCACATAACAATTCTGTATGAGCCGTGGAGAGCCATATGGATATTTTTCCCTTAACTAAAAAGTAAATCCAGTTTCTGGGAACAGATGCTTCTTTGATCAGAATCTGCCAATAGAGAGTGACAGTTTAGCAGTGTTGTGGGCTAACTGTATTCAAAGAGAAAATCAGCAAACCCAACATGGCATCAAGGATCAGACTGAATTTTTCTGAGATCAAAGTAGTGAAAAATTGCTTTGAAACCTTGCGGAGACTCTGCAAATTAAAGGTGCGAGTATGTTGCATGATTAAATGATCTGAAGATGTATTGGGCAAGTTCTAAACAAACGAAGTGAAGTGTAGATAGGGAGGTAGTTCTCCATGGATTAAATGTCCTGCAGAAAAAGGTAATATAACTGTATGCTTTTGATATTTGTGCAACTCCATTTAGCAAGTCAGGAAGTAAGTAGTGCGCCAAAAGTGTCAAGGTTGGAGGAGTTTTTAAAAAATTTGCAGCTAATCTTTTGCCTTCTAAAGCCTTCTACAAATCTTTGTTTTGAAACTGTAACTTTTAATAAGTGTAGGAATGGAAAGTCATTGAAAGAATCAGAAAGATGTGAAGGAAGAGTGTCCAGGAGAGGGGTAAAGAGCCAGTACTTTATAACATATCCTCCAGGTGTCATCACAAAGACTGATAAAACATTTTCTGTCTTTTGGATAAATTTGACAAGTAAATTGGTCAGTGAGTGTGACACTGGAAACAGAAATACTATATACACTAAGAGCAACTCTATTTTCAGTTAACGATAGTTTTATTGTTTGTAAACAGAATGAGGGAAGTCAGAGGACAAAATATTTGTTGGAGAGCCGTGATGCCAGCAGGTGGGATATGAGTTGAATGCAAATGGCAGCAGCCTGTACTGCCTGCACACTCCCAGAAATGCACATAGCACAGCGCCAGCCACGCAGTCTTTATGGTCTTATTGAAACTTCCAAATTTATCCTGTAGATCAACACACTCTATTGCTTCTTGTTATTGTGAGAAAGGCAGCTGGTGAAGCAGCTCTTATATTGACACCTCATTTTTCTGTGTTCTTCCAGTGTGCAATGCAAGGTAAATTTGTGTGCTTGATGTGGCAATTGTAACCTTTACTTCTTCTATCTTGCTCTTTTACCACTAATACAATTGCCTTGCAACTCAGATATCAGTATAGGGCAGGACAGTAGAGCTGCTTGGGAGCTTGATAGTGCGTTTAGTTCTTGTTGGAAGATGCACACTTGACAAAACAAAAATAGTATGGGCAAATTGAGTTTCCAAGTTCTCTGATTTGAAAGTTTTACAATTCTAAATTTAATCCAGAGTTCTTCTGTTAGAAATATTTGTGAAATTACACTGAAAAGGCTTTAAAAAATTTGCTCTGTGCAGCTACATATGTGTGGGGTTTTATGATCTTCATCATATATCTAGGCAGGAAAACTTTGCCACATTACTCCTCTAATATGCCGTGCTCAAACAGCTAGGATCAAATTGACAAGGGACATAAAAACAGCTGAGGCACAGACAGGAGTCACAATTCTCAAATGCACTGTGTAGCAAAACTAAGCTAGTGTGAGGGCAGGCAGAGACAAGCAAAACCTTAAAAGTGTGAGGAATCCTGATCTCAGCAAGGAGCAACATTTCTTTAACTTCCTTCAGCTCCATTTGGTATGGTACCAACTGCTGCCTGTTACCTGGGAAATAGGCATTAGATCAGCATTTACCCTAAGAAGTTTCTGATAAATTGAACACCCTGTAAGCTGTTTTTATTGTTTATGCTAATCCATTTAAACTAGAATATGCTTTCCTCAAACAATTTGCAGGATTTTCTTTGCGGAAGATTGGTAGGCTGAGTAAATCCTCTGATGTTTTCCTGAGGAAGGTGTTGTTGGCATCCTGACTGTTTCTAGCTTAATCTCCACATAACCGCAGGGCCTTTTCTGTGAGGTAGTAGCTATCTTTTGCTAAGTCTTTATGGTAATGTTGTACATATGTAGAAATCAGTACTGCATGCTCCAGCATCAAAGGCAAAAGCTGATATCTCTGTGATGAGGTACTTACTAATATGATACACATCTCTGACAATAGGAAGTTGTAATGGCAACATCGAGAGATAAGAAGTGGCAGGGTAATAACAGCACACTGATCTATTCCTGCACAGATAATGGAGAGCACATGGGAAAACAGTATATTATTCGCATTAAAAAGCCCTAAAATGACATTTGTACTGTCATTTATTTAATGGCTCTCACAAAATAAAAAAGGCAGAAAGACAAAGCACAGGTTGACAATGTAAAAATCTTATAATTATGAGGTTACACTGTCCTAAAATTACATTTTGTTAGTGCTTGGAGAACTTTGCAGTTTGGTAATTTCAGCAGGCTTACAGTGCAGTCGCTCAGCCTGAAAGAAGCACATTGTCTTTGATTTGGAGAGGAAGTGTCATTTTGCAATTTCATTCAAAGACAGGAATACAGATTTTAAATATCTGAGTCAGTTCTACTTACTGCTAATGAGTGCAGGTGAAATGACTTGATAGAGCTAATGAAATACCATACCACTGCTAGTTCTAACCCTTTGAGAACTGATTTCTGAATCCAGAATCAGTAGAAAACTACTACTTTTTATTACAAAAGTTTGTATTACCATGCCTATTTACAGAGACAGAGGAATGTTATATATGCCACTCTTGTGGTATTTCTTGATTTATTTTAGTAGAAGTGGCTGACTTGTAAAGAAAAATAATTCTGAAAATGTAATCAATATTTAATAGAATATATCCCTTGCAAGATTATGATTTGATAAAATTTACTTCTAATTAACACAGATTTATTTCTTTATAACTAAGGTTAAATTTTTAGCCTAATACTTTAGAATTTGCTCTAAACATAGTCTACTATAGAATATTTTTTCATGTTTAACTAAAATAAATCACATAACAATGTATTTCATAGACTTCATAAGTGTGCAAATACTTCTAGCTTTGAAGATTTGCAGATACAAGACTAGACCAATCCTCTTGCTGTTAAATGGTGTTCACTACGCTACTTAAAAATAACAATATTTAGAATAAATAAACCCTATAGTGACAGAAGCAGGAGTGATTTAAATTTTTGTTTGCTGCACTATGTTGTGGGTTTACTCTGGACCGATTTTTTTTTTTAAACCTTTTACACAATTGCTATAAGATGAGAGATGTTTTATACAGACAAAAGAGACTTGACGTGGGGGAATAATATTGAATTTATTATTAGCAGGATAAAACCTAAAGAATAATATATACAACCGCATTGGAAAAGTTTGTGGAGGACTGTCTCATGTGGGAGGGATCCCATGCTGGAGCAAGGGAAGAATGTGGTAAGTCACACCCCTGAGAAGGAAAGAGTGGCAGTGACAATATGGGATAAACTGACTGCAGCCCCCATTCCGTTGTCAATTTGTGCTACTTGGAGGGGGAGGAGATAGAGAAAATTGGAAGTGCAGTTAAACTCAGGAAGAAAGGGAGAGGTGGCGAGAAAGGGTTTTAAGATTTAGTTTTTATTTTCTCATTATCCTACTCTGATTTGGTTGGCAATAAATTACTTTTTCCCAAGTCGAGTCTGTTTTGCTCTTGATGGTAATTAGTGAGTGATCACTCTCTGTCCTTATCCCATGAGCTTTTTGTCACATTTTCTCTCCCCTGTCCAGCTAAGGAGCAGAGTGATGGAGTGGCTTTGGTGGGCATCTGGTGTCCAACCCAGGTCAAACCACCACAGGGACAATTACCACATAGAGGAATCAGCTGTTCAGAGAATCTTCACCCAGGTTTAATGGAGAGATAGCAATGTCTCCGTCTGTTACACTGAAAAGCCATAAGGGCAGAGTGCAGATGTACTTCTTGTTCAGATTTGAAATGATCCTAAATCTCTCCTTTGTGTCCCTGTATATTTTATTCCGTTAGCTAGATTTTTAGAATTATTGTATTATTCTCTTTTTCTTTGTAAAGTAGCTAGAATGATTCATAGCAGAAACATATTTCAGTGAATGTAGTTGTATTTGTAAAGGGATGATTAAATTAAAAAAACAACTGCTAAATGTTAAGAAGAATGAGGCTGTTGAATTTGTAACTCTGCATGTTGACCTTAGAGATTTACCCTTTTTCCAAGATAAGTTCATGCAGTGTTTCATTGATTACTGAATTATTAAAACCACTATTGATTTATTAATACAACCGGCCTAGTTGATTGCATCCAACTCATAGGTGTGTTTTCCAAAGTTACTCTTTCAAAGGATACAAAATATTATCTTCAATAAGCTGCTTTTCCTCTTAAAATCAGTTTCTTTAAATGTGTAAGAATCTGGGCTGTTCATTATGATATTTTCACAGAATTTATAAAATAAACCCAAATGGAAATTCTAGCTTTTCTGATAGAAAGTCCAAAGCTGAAAATACATCATTACACAAACGGTCTTGTTAAGTGAGACATATTAATATTTAATACTGGTTCTATATCTGGTCTTAAGGTTCCAACTT
Organism: Oxyruncus cristatus; assembly: GCA_013399855.1. Classification (NCBI taxonomy): domain Eukaryota; kingdom Metazoa; phylum Chordata; class Aves; order Passeriformes; family Cotingidae; genus Oxyruncus; species Oxyruncus cristatus. The sequence continues at coordinate 390,859 of VXAY01003856.1, read as the reverse complement.
AATGGAAACTGAACCTAGGCAATAGTTTTGCTATGTTTGTATCCCTGGAAAACATTTTATTTTGCCTAAATTGAATCAAGGGTAATAAGGACATATTTTAGAGGACACTAAAAATTTCACAGGATTGAAACTTGTCTCCTAAAGTCAGTAACAGTGCCCTGAATCCTGGAGGTCTTTATAAGAATGCTTCCAGCTCAGAAATGTGTTTGTGCAAAGTACTTTGTTACAAGAGAGGTTTAATAGGTTAAAGGAGAACTGAAGGTTGAGAAGAAATAGGACAATTTTCTTTTTCATGGATGAATGTGGGAAAGAACAAGATAGTATCAGTTTTAAACCTACCAGGGTTATTTTTCAAAGTTGTTTGTAGATATAGGGACCTAATTCAAACCCATTGAAGTCAATGGCAATATTGGTGGTTTCAAAGGAGATAGGAATGGGATTTCTCATTGTTAGAAAGATGAGGTTTAGGTTTAACTATAGTTCATGGAGTATAAAAAATAGTGGCAAAGAACTTCATGGCTGTTTTTTTTTTTCGTGGTTTGGTTTTTTTGGCTTTTTTTTTCTTTTTCTTTTTTCCCCTGCTTTCGGTAAGCAACTGTCACTTCTTTACAGGAAAATGACAAAACCAAACCTCCTGAGGTGCAGGGTACTTCCTCTCAACTTGCGCTCCTGGTAAGAACCCCGTATTGTCCAATCCTCATTGTAGTTCATCAGCCCCATAATGGAGAGCTTGTCATAGGCTGTGTGAGTGTAAAGGATTGTCAATGCTTGTCTGAAGCATCACAACTGAAAGACATCATTTGGGACCTGAGGAAATAAGTATGAGGATGGGAGGAATAGGTGCCCTTCTGAAAAACAGCACTCCCCTTTCAAACAGGTCGGGGTTTTGTTTGTCATTTGAATATCTTTATGAAAATGAATGGAGAGCAGGACTGCCTATTGCGAGTGCTGGGAAGGCTGCATGTGCCTGGCCCTGGGTTAATGTGCTCCAGTGGACCTGTGGGCTGTGGTGGACTGAGACAGGTTTCTCACATTTGTAGTGACAGAGACAGCCTTAATCCTCTGCAGCTGGTCTCATAGGAATTGGAAATTACAGACACAGAAGTTACAGCCACAGCTCAGGACACTAACTTCAATTTTATGTTAATATGTGTGGCTGTGTTTTACTGTATGTTGTCTGTTCTGCAGCCTCTATTGTGGCACGAAGAGCAGATAACAGGGTGGGATGAAGAGATGGTTACAACCACCTCTGCCAGCTGCTGTTGAGCCATGATGGTGTTTAGAAGCGATTTGCCTTGGGAGCTTTAACAAGAAATCTTACTGTCACTTAAAGTCCTCATTGTCTCTTGCAATCTGGCACTTGGAGCCCCTTCTTCATTTGTTTGGAGATTTCACCTCACTGTGTGTCATGGTTTAGCTGTGGTAGCATTTGGAGTTTTAAGGCACATGTCCAGTACAGTTAAGACATAATAAGTTAGAGTGTGATGTGGAAGTGCAGTCAGTTCAGTGCAGACCCTCTCATTCAGAAGCAAAAGTACCCATCCAGGAATCTAATGAGCTTTAGCTAATGTGCTTTCACTTTTCAGCCATCTTTAATTAGTCTTTCCATTCCCTGTGTTTCTTAATCAGTGCAGACTTCAGGTCTTGTGCATCCTACCCACCATCTAGTGCATACTGTATGTGACCAGAAAGCTCAAGAAAGAGTATAGATCAGCACATGCCCTCCCAAGAGGAGAAAATATTGCTGTCTCCTACTATGTGGGGTTTGCTTTAAAATACAATTAGGTTCCCTCAGTGGCCCTGTGGTATGCTCTCTATGTACAGCTCTGGAAGCTGATTTAACTTCAGTTATTAATCTCAGAAGCTGTTTATGGCATTGTATAGTACAGCTATAAGAAATAAAGATTATCCCTTAAATAAGTGTAAAGATATGCAGGCAGCGAAGTGCAATATTCTCACAGCAGCCTAACCACAGATATGCTATACTGCTGTGTAATAGACCCTACACTTAGAATAAAGTTTAAACGCTCTTTTCTCTGCCAGTGCATTGTGGGATTTTTTTTTTTGTTTCTGAATTGCCAGAAAAGTCAAGGTGGCCAGAGTTCTTCCTGATGACTCAGAAATTTGGGCATAGAATTAAGATAAAGCAAACTAACCCCTCCTTAAAATTGTTTGTGTACGTTATCATATTAACATTTTTTATGTTGGGAGCGGTGAGGTCAATATTTGTGAGATTATAAAAAACACTTCTGTGGCCATAAGTTTTTGATAATTTCTGTCACATGGATGAGTGGAAGTCCATGAAACTTCACCTTTTCTAGAAACTTGACTTTATCTCATGGATAGTTCCCAGGGTTCAGCAGCACCAGAGCTTCTGCATGAACCTAGTGTCTTGTTGCAAGACACATTCCTCTATGTGGCTTTTTTTTCCAAGAAGCCTGGAGGAACAGAATTATTTTTAAGTATTGTGTGTATCTGTCAGATTTTACTGAAATTTGGTAAACATTAAAAAATAAATGAGTTTGTCAACGCATTATTATATCAGTGAGAATTCTATTGATCTTGTTGTATCTGCAGGACACTACATAAAGAATTACAAGATGCCAGAGTACAGATAACTCACTGTATTTTACAAACTGGCCAAGTGATGAAGGACTTACATTAAAAAAAATATTCAAGTAGCTTTACAAATGCAGATGCTATTTCCAAGCATTTTCTTTATCTGTTTGTAAAATGTTCTCAGTTTATAAGCAAACATCTGCTATTTACATGTTTTGGGTGCTGCCTTCCACAACACTCCCTGATCTGGGCATTGCATTGGCTCTTTTCCTCTTCACTCTTGCTGAATGAATCCCAGCCGTGCATTCAGGGATACCTGGGGAAAATTGTCTTCCTTGTATCTTTGTACAAGTGTGTTTGGGGCTTGCCTGGGGCACAAAATTTTGGGGATCTGCAAGAAAGATGACAATTGTTAGTGAGAAGAGGCTCATGATTAGCTTGTCAGTGAGATGAGGAAATGGAAAGCAGTAAAACCCTATAGTTAGCAGCTCAATTGCACAGCTATGACTGAATACACCTAGAAAGAAGGTCTATCGCGTAGGAAGGTGTTATTTCTACAGTCTTGTTTTGAGCATACTAGTTTTGGTTAGCCTCAAACCCACTCAGTATGGATTTGACTTTGCCTCAGACATTGCTGCTATATTGCAAAAGTTTCACTCAGGAGAGAGAAAACTAAAGGGCAGCACATAGACAACAAAGAGAAAGGCAGATGAATAGCTATTATGTAATGAGTGAGGAAATTTAGAGAAAAAAATACAGTAAACATAGTTTTAGCCTGCTTGTATCAGACTAGCTTTTACAGAATGTTTTTTCCTATCCCTAAAATAAAGCAGAAATGTTGTTTAAATTAAACAAATGTACGTAAAATTAGAACAAACCTTAACCAGTCTACCTTGATGAAAAAGAAAAGAAAGAGTGAATGAGGTTACAAGTACCACCCTCAAAGCAAGAGTCTCCAAGGTGCCTGGCCTTGAAGATATTTATATAAAATTTATTATAATATATCAGTGGTTGGGTGAGTTGGATGAAAAAAATTTGAGAAATCTCAGCATAAATACATTATCTAGTCCTAAGATTAAATGAAAGAGTAAACACTTTTGAAACCCAAAGAAAGTCTGTTAAAATTTCTTTTGTATTATTTTCCTGTTTGGCATGAATGAAATGTTTTAGCTTTTAGAAACAGCTATTAGTGTGCAGTACTGATGAATACCAAATACCAGGCTTATGTTTTAAAAAGGAACTCATGACGATCTTGGGGTTTACAGACTGTGACCTCATCTTCCTTTAGCACACAATAAATTGCTTGAAAGTATAAGAAAAAGGAGACTAACAGAAGACTTTGTATATAATGGATACAAATTAGAATGGTTTATGTATAAAGGAAAATAAAACTTGTCAGATGTACTGTAGTTCTAAGTGCATGAAAAATATGGCACTACTTTATTTTTACGTTTGAAGTCTTTTAGAAAATTTTGTTGATGGTTTCTTGAATTGGGAGGAGATGCTGTGATGAATAAAAAGTTTTTAAGAGACAGAGATATCAAAAAACATCTTGAAGTGCAGAAATATTGTGTTAGCCGCTAAATTCACTGTTCAGTCTCCCAAACCTGCTGGGCTTCAGCAAGCAAGACAATGTCCTGCTCAGTTGTCTTGCCGGGGCTGAAAGGCCATTTTGTGTATGGAAGGTCTCATCATAAGTATAATGAAATTTAAACAATTGATTTCTGAAGTTGGTCTCCTGAGATATACTAGTGAAGTGGCAAGAGGTTTTCTTTAGGACTTTTGGTGCAGAAAGCTCTGTCTAGTCTGATCTTAGCTGAGAGAAGTTAAAAGACTCCATTTCTTGCTGATTTAGGCTCCCACAGTCTCGTTTTCCAGCAGATGTTGGAGCTGTTTATGGCTATTCCACAATCTATATAATTACTTGTCCTATCTCAGAGTAATATGACTGTAAGAACATAGAATAATGGACTGGAAAAAAGGAACAAAACCCAGTTTCTTATTCCAGTCATGTATCCCTTCTTCCATGAGAAACAATGATTTCTTCCTGCGCTGTGGTGGCAGATGAATCCTTTTTTATTGCTTATGAACAGTGATACATGTGTATCTTTATAGGGAAAGAAACCCTTTCTTTCCTAACCTGCAGCCAAATTGCACAAAACTTTTCTTTAGCTTAGTTTGGGACAACAGAGCTATTCTGTGTTAACTGTGTGGTCTCTCAGACATACAAAAGGCCCTGGATTTCCACTCTTCTGAGGTGTTCCTCTACTCAGTAGCTCCTGTTTATGCCTCTCTGTTCATTACACTGACTCCTATAGCAATCTGGTCTAAGGGTGTTTCAGAGCAGATCAAAAAAACTGGAAGTGAAAGAAGAAAATACCAACTCATGGTTTTCCATAAATTCTCCAGGGGAGACATTAACTTTGAAAATTTCTGGCTAGATCAAATAGCCTGTTCCTGTCCCTTTTGAAGACTGGATCTTTTACAATAAAACTATGAGGTTTATCACCAATATTTTTCTAGTCCCTGTTTCAAAGCTCAGTGCTCAAGTCTCTGGATTTATTCCAGATGCTACCATCCTTAAATAAGCCCAAGGGACTCTGTCTTTCATCTGAATGCTTGTTGGATTTTAATTTTTATTTTCTTTCTGTCTCAGTATCTAATAACTTGTCTCATGCCTTTTCAACTACAGCATATTACTGCCCACCAGTCAGCTAAACCACCAGAGGCGGCAGTGGTGTCTGACCCAGAGCCAGAACATCCCACAAATGAAAGCAACAGTCACATTTCCCCAGCTTAGTACCCTCACAAAGTGAGGGCTCGAGAAGTGCACGTGCTGTGATTATGGGGATGGAGTGTCCCTGGAAACTCGAGACAATGCCACTGACCATAGCAAATGTATCTACCTGGATACCTTACTGAGTTTGATAATTGCAAAACAAGATTAAGGGTCTGAAATGAAATTACAAGAAAGCCAAAGACTACAGTGAACAATGGGATTGGTTTTTGTTCATAAAGGAGGCTCAGTTTTAAGATACTACAGGGGTCTAATCCCTAATTACTTAGGATATTCTCTGTGTGAAGATCAGGGATACTATTTTGTATGAGGCTAAGTCATTTCTGCTGGGGAAGAGGAAGAAGACAAAGTTCATGATTGGCCAGTCAGGGAGAGGAACATGGGGCCTCACAGTGGTCAGCATTTCTCAGCAGTAGTTGTCTGGGGATCACTGGTGAAGCGACAAAGGTTTCTCATTCTTCAGTGCTTCCTTTGGTGCTAAGCCTCCTGCATTTGCAGTGCATCTCTCTTCTCAGGTCAGAGATGTTGTAAAAGTCATTTCTCCTGGGAGAATGTCGACATCATGACAGAATATTTAGTAAAATAATAATTTGCACATGCATCCCCACCTCTGCTTATAGGCTACCTAGCTGTAGGTAGCTCATGCTGAACATGAAACAGTTCCAAGTATGGCATATTGCCACAGGAAGGACTGTTGTGAGGCTCAGATGTGGACCTGTGCTCATTGAAACTTGCAAAACTACGTAGCAAATGCTAGGATGTATTTCTGTTGTCTTTGCCATGTTGAGATATGAAGCACATCTACACAGTGTAAAGATAGTCCAACGTTTTCTTCTGAAGCAGGTTTACGTCACAAAAAATAAGTTTATTCTTATCAAGAAGCCAACCACAAATATCTTTGTGATGGAACATTGCCCACACACTGCAGTGAATATGAACAGTGGCAAGCAATGCAGAATACCAACGGCTTGCCCATGGTGCCTGCTGTGGCTAATTTGATGGAAACATGCAATTATATGTTTATGCCAGATCTGCATTACTTTCGAGGGTTTTTTTTAAGTCCTGCAGCAGAGACACAGGCAGAGAAAGGAACTGAGGAACTGAAACTGCATCCTAGAGAACAGAAATGGTCTTTTGTTTAGCCAGTGGAAGATTGGGTGTTTAAATGCATAGGCTGGCAATGTTGAATCTTGACTACTACAGATCCAGAGTTGAATTTTTATTTTTCTTTTCAGATCTTACACTCTCCAAAACTGTTGCTTTTCCTCTGTAGGTGATTGTTTCACAGTCTGTCAGTGTTTTCTCACCCTTAGTCTTGGCTGCCCTGCTCTGTCACTGCGGTAATGAGTGGCTACTGCAAATGAGGCACCAGGGTTTTCTACTGGACAGCACTGTGTCTTTAAACTTCTGAGAGCTAATGTATTTTCTGCTGGGGATTGTTTCTGCCTGAATGGTATTTCTTACATGCTCTTCAAACTGTATACTTGGTCATTGGAATTATTTTCCATTGCTTCTGTTTTCTCTCTGGGAAAACTGTAACAGATTGTCTTGCAAATGTGTCCTCATGTTAGCATTCAGATTTATGTGCAAGCATACACATTGGCATGTCTACGCTTCTCCCAAATGTTACTGTGAGTAAAACTTCATTCATCAGCATGCTCACAAGCAACAAATACGGGTCGTGAACATCACTGAACTGAACAGATTTAATTTGTCCAAATATTCTCAGAGAGTTTCCCCAAAGTTTTAAAACCACCAGTTGCAACCCACAGCTTTTCACAAGAAACTACATTTAGAGTTCCATAATTACAGGGTATACCTGATGTTTTTAAAGCATGTGTTATCCAGGCAGCCTAGCTGTTCAATATGAAGTATTCTAAGGCTATAATTGAAGATTTTTAATTTTTTTTTTAACTTGCAAGAGGCATAAAATGACAGATGAGAGACTGCTGTTCTATCTGTCTATCTATCTCTGCTTGAATTGGTTACTGGTATCTGCTGTGATTCTCATCTTGCCAAATAATGAGAAGTGGAGAGGGTCAAGAACTGACTGACACTGCGTACAAATTATTAGTGTCATTTCTTCCATATGCCCACGGGCATTATTTCTGAGTCTAAGCAGTGGTAATTTATAGTTATTGCCTGTTTGTCAAACTGGGGAAAAAAAAGAAAAATATGGCTGAAAACTGTTTTAGTACAGTTCGGGGTTCTGCCAACAGGCAGCAAAGTCATTATTTCTGCTGCAATATAGGATACACGAAGACACAATGACCTTTCTGTTTCTTAGGCTGTCCCATTGTTTGGCATTACTCATAGGAATGACATGGTCAACTTTTCCTCTTTGTCCCCCAGATCTGCAATATGCTTTTGCTGGCAGAGCTCAAAGGACTTTGAAAATGGCTCCACTTACTGCATCTATACCCTAGTACTTACTTTTTGGATGTGTTGATGGAAAGATTTGGTTCTTTTCTTCCTTGGCAATATGAACACTTGCTCATTCCACCCGTCCTTTCCGAAGGAGAAGATGAATGGGAACACCAAAAATCCCTACCAACCGTCTCTGGATGGTGCAAATCTAGATGCTGAGGTGCCAGTTGGCACTTGCCCTGTTAGCACTCTTGAACAATGTGGTAGGCAGATACTTTTTGGCTGGTTTCTTCTAACTTAGTGTACATTGCATAATTTTCCACCAGATAAAGCATTGCAGAGGGTTTATTTCTTCTTCATTGTCTCAAGTTTGTGGAGACTGAGACAGGCTTGATTTAAGAAAAGTGAGTTTTTAATGCAGAGCATAGCCAGGGACTTCCTTCCTACAAACCAAAGGAAATTTGTCATAGGTGCTGTAAGAGCTGGCAAACAAGTGTCTTTGAGGAATGATACTGATTTTCACAAAGATCCTGAGAGTTTGAATCTGTGTTGTGCTCTGTTTCAAAGCCATAGTGCTGGGCTTTTTTGGGCAGCAACTAATCAGAACCCCAAGGCTTTTTAGGAGTAAGAATTTCCTTTTAAAAGACGTCTTGTGTGCAAAATGATTTGAATAAGCCATCTGTAAACAGCACAGTGAAATTTTCAAGAGTTAATAAATGATAATTAGCTTCTACAAGTATTTTAGATATACAGGTTTATATATCCTATAAGCACACTGGATTCAGTTTTCGTTTCAATATTAATAATCAATTGTTGAAACATCACTGAAATATCTATTAATAATTTTAAGAGTCATTAAGTTTATCAGTGTGCTGCTGGTGCAAATTCTGGCTATAGGTAAGACCATTGCGGTACTGTTGCCAGCTATTATAAGGCACAATTTTAAAGGCTAGCAGACGTGTTAGGAAAATGATGTATTGATAGTTAGACTCTCACAGCTTGATGATAAATTATTTTTGGGCCAAATTAATTCAACTGCCTGAAAAAGAAATCTGGGTTTATTTAAGTGCACTCTAATTCATATATGCTCATGGGTTAATCAATATACTGATAATTATATCAGCAGATCCACTAAAGGGATCCCAAGAATTAATACATGCACATATTTTAACAAAGAACAGCCAATACTAAAATGACATTCTACAGTATAAGATTAATTTTCTCCTCTGACTTCTGATGTCATTTCTATGGCAATTTTCCCTTTTAAAAGTTGTGCAACTGAAACTTTTGGTATACAGTGATGTTTGTAGCCAAGGTATATATATTATTAATCTTTTTTGGTTTTTTTTTCCTCCTCCATTTTAGCCTTCTCTTTTCTCTCTGAAGTTTTAAAAAATTCGTCTCAGTTGTGTAGCAATCAAACATTTTCTTTCAAATTGTTCCAGTGAGATAGTTAAAACATTTAGAGATTATTTTCCATGGTCTGATTTATACCACCACTTCTTCACAACCAGATAAGTCAGCAAGGAGTGATACAAACTAAGAAGTCTGTTGGGTCAGGTCTTGGTCCTAAAGACATCATCTTGAGACTATAACAGTATAATTGTTATATTGTCAGAAGTTAAAATTTTTTGACAAAAATAATTTGAGAGGAATAACATCAGTTTTCTTTAATTAAATTTTTTTTTCTCATAAAGAACAAAAGGTACAAGAAAACTACTTCTCTGTATGCCTCCAAACTTTATCTGCATGTGCACTGGATGTTAACGCTGTGCAATTACCTAATATGACATAAAACCAGTCCTGCAAAGCTTTATTTACCATTGTTGATGCACTGGTTTTGACAACTTTACTTCCCCAATGATGCTTAATGCATGGATAAGAGAGACTAGGGCTATAACATGCTTGACTTTCCATTGTCTTTGAGAGGATCTGGAAGAGAATTTAGAACCACTTAACTCCTTTTCAAAAGGTTAACATACTTAAAAGCATTTGAAAATCCACCATTGCACTGAAAGTCAGTGATGGTCAGACACTTGCCTGACTCATTTTTTTAAGGTGAGAACTGGTCTTTCAGGTCACATAAGTGCTTTTGAAATTTTTATCTTGTATCGTGCATAAAAATATTCACAAAGGAAGTTTTTAACAAAACATAACTGAGTGAAAAGTCTAGTCAGGGTAACTGGTTCAAAGCTTTGTTTCTGGTAGACGGTTCCATTAGTATTAAGATTTTGGCTTTGCCCTTTTCTTGGCATATCAAAACTATTTTTCTGCATTGATATTGACACTTTGATGCAAAATATATATTGTGAATGGCGGTTGACTTTCAGATGTAAGTAGGCAGAAGGCGAAGATGTTTTCCTTCTGATTTTTGTGCCAGGGAAAGGCTGCCAATTGTAATACAGTGGACAAGAAGTCTGGTAGTAAAGTGCATAACAATTTTTCTTGATTTAAGCCTAAAGGGCCATGCACTTAACATCTATAAAGAAGGATCTATATTTTTAACTCTCTCTTCTGTTTGGTAAGGCAGTGGAACAAATGTCATATAAGGCATAATTTCTGTGAAATTAACAGAATGAGTTTATAGAAGTTATTTCCCCAGAACTATAAAAATAACAAAGAAGAATGGACATTATATTAAATCCACAGGCATTTCACACTGCCACAGAAAGTAGAACTTTAGACTGTCATGTGTAATGGCAAAGGAAAGAAGCATCCACCAACCCATGAGAAGAAATAAGGTTCAGGTACTATAGCGCTCAACATACTGTTACAAGAGTGTACTTAGGGTGTCCTGGGAACAATAATGACCTCCAATATATAACCATGATATTATGGTAACTAATGGGAATGTTGAATAGGAAACAAGATAGAAGTAAATGTTGGTTTTCTCAGTAGAGGCCTGCTATTACATATGAGGTTCTGTGCTATATGGAGTATTTTTAAAAAAATATGGAAAGGGGATAGTCTGGTAGTCAAGACAATAAACTGACAACAAATATGTGCAGGAATATCTCACAATATTGGCTGTAGAATGAATGACAAAGAGATCTAATAATAGTTATGGTTTTATGAAAAGTGTCGAGTTGTGCTTTCAATAGCAGACAGAAGTGCAAACTTAATGTAAGAATTACAAGGAAAGAACTAAAAGAATAAAAAAGAAAGCTATAATTATGACATTTTCTAAATCTGTGGAGCACTCACACCTTGAGTTCAGTGAACTAGAGCTGAAAAAATGCACAAGGAAGAGAACATCATCAGTGGTATGGAACTACTTTAGTATAGGAAAGGACAGCAATACTCACTGAGATTGGCAAGGAAGAAGATAACCATTCTTTCCTAACCATCCACTTTTAGCCACTGTCAGAAGCAAGATGCTGGCATAGGTTGTTTCTCAGGCTGATGCTGTGGGGTCAGTCTTAACATGTGCTGTTCTGATACTCAGAGACCTACGTTTCAGTTCAGCGCAGCAATATGGACATGATGTCATGGAGCAGAGAGGTAAGAGACCTGTCTTGTAGTTATTATTTGTTTCTGTGGTAGGTTTCACAGCTGAGTAACTAAAAGGATTAAGGAGCAAAAGGGAATATTTTGGATGATAAGGTCAGATTAATGACAACATGATGTGACAGTCTACAAGCATAAAGGAACTTGGTAACAGTTTGTGGACTGTAGTCTCTGGTGATGTGTGGTACCCTAATTCAGAAGTTAGGGGAACAGTGGTGATGTACTTATCTTGAAGATATATTCCTACAAATAAGGTATTAAGACCATTACAGAGAAGGCAATTTTAGTTGCAGTAAGGAACATCAGTAGAAACAACGAGATTTGATGGGAAAAATAATACACATTGAGGAAATTAAAAGACAATTGATAATACACAGGGGAATTGAGACAAGGCTTCAGAGGCAGCTGGTAATCCCGGTATTTGTTAACTTTGTGAATTTAATGTACATTTAATGTAGAATTTTGTTTCCTGGCAATGCACATTCATTTCAGAGAATGTAGTTCCTTTCTGCTTAGGTTTCGTTTCATGTGAACAAGCAGAGTTTGGCAACTAGACAGAAAAAAATAGAACTGAAGAACACCATGGAGGTAAAGAAAATTAGGATGGAAATGTATCTGAAAATACAAGGAAGATCTGGCCAAGTTAGTGTTAAAATTTTCTGATATGGTCAGTATTGTTTTTCATATATATTTTCGTATATATTTTCATATTCACCAAGTGTTCAACAATCATCAGTCAGGGCAGCATGGCAAGCTGTAATGGACATGAGAAAGGTCATTTTTTTTGCTCTACATTTTATTAGCACACTTTGCTTTCAGTCCTTCCAGTTCTCTGAGCTTGGTGGTAGAGTGGGTAGGAATGAGTATTACCTGCAGGAGTGCTGGTAATAGTGCCCAACTATGGCAAATGGATTGCTGAGCAGCACCTGTAGGATAACTGTTTTTGTGTTTAAGAATGCTGCTGAAATATCCCAATTTTGCACTTTATATGCTTTAAAAAAATCACTTGCTTGATAGTGAGGTGCCTTGTTTAAGATCATTGTTTAATTTACATCTAGACATCCTTTAGTAAACTTACCTTTACTCTGTCGTGGGTTTACTCTGGACTCTGACTCACTGATATGTTTTTTTCAGAGCGTGATTATCCTGTGTTAGGATGAATCTCTTAGAAGAAATCGTCAGGGAGGTTTGCACTTAGCCAAGCATTACACTGTTTGCTTAATTAAAAGAATAAACACTGAAATGGTAATTAAAAAAAAAAATATATATATTTTAAGTTATTTTTTACATACCTGTAGCTAATTTATAATGTTTTCTCTGGATGAGGATGGAATTGCTAAGATATGCTGGTTTGAGTGGTTTTTTTTCTTTATCAAAGAACAAGCAATTTTTCACTGTGGTGACTTTCTCTGACTTTAAATAGCTGGCAGGCAGGTGACTTGAGCACAACAGCATTTGCCTTGGAGAAGACGGAGGCCTGACTTCTGTTCTCATGCCAAATTCTGCCAGGTTAATTGACTCAGTATCAAAATATTTGCTTGTTTTCTCAGATAAAGAAAAGGAAAAGAGTACAAAGAAGTCAGGATAAAAGAATAAACTAGGAATTAGCCCCTCAGTTTTTTCACTGTCTAAACAGAGTGCACAAGGAAGTAAATTTAAGTCTTAAATGATTTTTCTTTACCAGACAGACCGTATCAAGATCAGATATTGATTACAGCTTGCCTTTTTGTGCTCTGATGGTTTTTATTGACTTTTCTCTTTGGTGCCCTGTGATGCAGTACCAAAGTGATTGGATCAGTATATTTTCCCTTTGGGATTACACAAGAAATTTTGGATGCTTTACAGATGCATGTGTTAGGTCTCTAAATATACAGTGTTCACATAAAATGAAAAAGAAATATATCACTCGTAAGAGGTAAAGATGAAAGACACTGATGAAAATGCTTTGCTCTGAAGATCTGTGCAGAAAGGTAGGAAGGTCTGTTTAGGGTCTCTTTTCCTCAGAACAGAAACATGGCAGGGCATCTGAATGTCCGTGGGTTTTCTGCTATTCTGTGCAGAGTCTGGGCTAGTTGGACGAGTTATGCTAGTATTAAATTTATTTTTCCTTTGTTCCCTGAATTTGGTAGAGAAATATCACTGGGCTTGATTCTCTTTTATGTTTGGGCTCTTACACAGCAGGACAGTATGTCCTTGCATACTCCCAGGGAGGGGGTGATTTCTCCAAGGACAGCAGATATGAACTTCTGAACACCTTAAGCTGTGTGCTTAGTAGAAGCTTCATTTACTTGGGACATTAGATATCTTTCCTGCATTACTGTTTCCTATCAAAGAAAAGAAGAGCTGTTCTTGTAGGTAATCACAGTTATAGAAATTTCACAGCCAGTGGTATAGCTTTTGCTTTATTGGTAGCTGGGGAAACATTAATGCAATGTCGTGTTTTGTAATGAAAGGAGGGAGGAGGCATGAGAGATGCGGGGCTGCAGGACACAGGCTAGAGCCTTTGGGGTGCTGCTGAGAATGTAACATTTCTAGGTCAATAATCACCCTGGTTTTCTTCAGTGTAAGCTAATACTTCCCTCCTTTAGTCTTATGTAAGCCAATTATAAAACTTCTCCCATTTTAGTATGTCAGCACTTCTCAGTTATTACTATTTTTTCTTCACATAGATTATTGGAGGTAGGTAAGAACAAGTCTATAGATATGGAGTGGGGGAATCTAGCAAATCGTTGAAGCAACGGCTGCCCATGTGTGGGAAAGTAAAAGTAACTCAGATGACAACAGGACCACAGTAAGAATGGTCTTCATAGTTCAAGTGCCTTTTAATCAACCCTTTCCCTTTTTTTTTGATTGTAGATCAGGGCCAAAGAAAAATCTAGGCAACAGATACTTGAGTTTTGCTAAAATACCTCACCAAATATCCCTTCATGGACCCATAGTTCACATGGTCTGTCTCTTTCTTATGGGCATGGATTAGTATAAAATATGTGGACTCAAGTGTTTACAACCCAAAGGTTTAAGGTGATGTGTCATATATTTCATGCATGCCTCAGTCAGCAACTGACCACTTTGCTTCTATGAGTGATCAGGAGAGAAATCATAATTATTTGAGCAAGGAATTAGGTTGAATAGGAAAAGAGGGAAAAGTAGGCATGTGGCATTTTCCTACTGCTTTTAGGTCAGATGTATCTTGAAAAAGTTGCCCTGATTTGGAAGGCGGGGCCCAGAGAGTGCTGGTAAATGGTGGTACATCCATTTGGTGGCAGGTCGCTAATGGCTCAGTACTGGGACCAGCCTTGTTTAATATCTTTGCCAGTGATCTGGATGAGGGGGTTGAGGGCACCCTCGGTAAGTTTGCAGATGACACTAAATTGGGTGGGAGTGTTGATTTGCTGGAGGGTAGGAGGGCTCAGCAGAGTGATCTGGACAGGCTGGATAGATGGAAGGAGGCCGACGTTATGACCTTAAATAAGGTGAAGTGTTTGGTACTGCACTTGGGTCACAACAACTCCAGGCAATGATACAGACTAGGGGAGGAGTGCCTGGAAAGCTGTCCAGGGGAAAAGGACCTGGGCATGCTGATCTACAGCAGCTGAACATGAGCCAGCAGTGTGCCCAGGTGGCCAACAAGGGCAATGGTGTCCCGGCCTGTATCAGAAATGGTGTGGCCAGCAGGACCAGGGAAGTGATTCTTCCCCTGTACTCAGCACTGGTGAGGCTCTACCTCAAGTACTGTGTCCTGTTCTGGTCCCTGAATGTCAGAAGGATATTGAGGTGCTGGAGTGAGTCCAAAGAAGAGAAATGAAGCCTGTAAAGGGTTTTGAGAGTAAGTTCTGTGAGAACTGGCTGAGGGAGCTGGGATTGTTTAGCCTGGAAAAAAGCAGGCTCAGGGGAGACTCATCACTCTCTACAACCACCTGAAAGGAGGTTGTAGCAAGTGGGGGTTGGCCTCTTTTTCTAGGCAGCTAACAACAAGACAAAGGGAAATGGTCTCAAGCTGCATCAAGGGAGGTTCAGGCTGGACATCAGGAAGAATTTATTCACTGAAATCATTATCAAGCACTGGAAAAGGCTGCACAGGGGAGTGGTGAAGTCACCATCCCTGAAAGTGTTCAAGAAACGACTGAACATGGTACTTAGAACTATGGTTTAGTTGACAAGGTGGTGTTCAGTCAAAGGTTGGACTCAGTGATCTTGGAGCTCTTTTCCAACCTTAATGATTCTACGATTCTCTTCTATGATTACTGACATAATCAAAATGTGGTGGGAGACCCTGTTATGATGCCCCAGTGTTAAAACAATAGCCTTGAGATTCCTGGAGTTTTTAGAGAAACAATTCGGCCCTCTTAACAGAAAAATCTAAAAAGTATCTTTGTGAGTTGTCTTACATGCCACATGGAGGGGAAAAAACCAACAACAGCAGCTGAAAGCTTAAGAAAAGTCCTGTTGAAAGATTGCCTGAAGTCCCATTTAATGGCAAGGCAGCTTGTGTTCCCCAGTAACGACAGTGCAGCAGTAGGGCAGCTGCACAGTGTTGGAGGCAGCTTTCCAGTGCTCCTGGGGATACTGGGTGACCCACCATCGCCCTAATGTGAGACAGTAATTGCTCCTTGCTCTCTGGTCCAACAAGAACAGAAAATCAGCACAAGCTGAATGAGCAGTGTGAAACAGCATTATTTCTTTCCTTTTCAGAGTGCCTCAAGCAGTGTGAACTGGATCACTGCCTTGAAGTAATTTAGCACTTCACCCAGAAAATGTTTAAGTGTGCATTTAACTATAAACAAGCAAATAATCACACTAGAGTCACTTAAGGGCCCTGTGCTTGTATGCTTTGCTGGAGCGGGACCTGAGCTTGCAGCTAGCGGGTTGGAATGTCCTGTGTGGGCCTCACATACGGGACTAAACTTAGTGCACAGGCTCCTAACAGCTCAAAGGATATGCTAATTCTTGCAGCATTTCTTAATTTTCAGTAATTTAATCAAATTGCTAGTGGTTGAGTAACTAATGCAAAATTCACTGAAGCTCTAGAGATATAGTGAATTTATTAGTATTTTTTTCTCCTACCTGTTTATTTCCATAGCAAAAATATTCGTAGTAGTGGCCACTGCAAAATGAATCCCCATCAGTGCTGTGTGAGCTCCCATATGACCCTTTGGAACTTATTTTCCTGGTGGTGAAAGACAAAGAACCAGAATATCTACTGATCACTTGGTAGGGAACACAGTAGATTCAGGCTGTGGTGGCAGCAGTGCTCACCCCAAGAGTTTTAAAGGGTGGAACTGGCAGGCTAAGATTTTCGGGGTTGATTTTTTTTTTTTTTTTTTTTTTTAAGGGATAGATGTATTTTTCAAATGTTCGTGAGGAGATTTCTTTTTAACTTAGAATTTTTTTGGATGCAATGTTATGAGTTTTTGGTGTTATCCTTTTTGTTTTATTCTTTACTTTTACTTCCCTCTCCTACTTTTCATTCTTTTCTGTCAGGAAAAATTTAAAAAAAAATCTAAAATCTGTAAAATGAGATTTGTCAAAAATCAGAAAAAAGAAAACTTCATAAAGGCAGAAAATCCTTGTAAAACACAGCTTCAAACAAAAATATCTCAACCAACTTTAGATAAAGTTTTGATTAAAAGTGCTCTGCAGGCCCTATTGGAAAGATAAGGCTTTGGCAATTAACAGGTTATCTTAAGAATAAAAAAAGACCAAAAAAGCTGTTCAGGTAGTAGGGGCTCCATTGTGGGAACTGTTAAGCTTAGGAAGTGGAAAAGGAATGGACAAAGGTGTATACAATGCTTCTTCTTCAAGGGAGGAAGGAGAAGAGAGGAAGCATATGGACTTGCTTACTGCTGTGAGAAGCTGTAAAAATCATATGGTTTAAACCCCAGCTCCTGTAAAGTGAGGTTATAGTTGAAGGTGCTCATTCACTCCAGCTGTGAATTTGTCACAAGTCGGGACAATTTCAGCATGGTCCGTCCTAGGAAGGTATCGGAAATATCTGAGTGTGAGAGTGCAGTCAGTGTGTGAACAGGAGCACTTTCCAAGTTTGTCACTGGCCAAGGTGAAACAGTTGAATGCAACTGGAATGACTAAGCCCCTGGAGCAGATTTTTAGGGCATGACCACTGGAGAGCCTTTTAGTAAACCCCTGGTGTTTCAATGACCCACAACACGCTTCTTCTGTTTACTTACAGGTCAGTTGTGGCTCTGCTCCTCTCCTTTCCATCCCTGTTACATTTAATCAGCCTGAGTACAGTTCACTTCTCCAGATGTATTGATTCTTAAAGCAGATTTCAGCAGAACCTAAAAAAGGAAGCATAGACAGCTCCCCTCTTTTTTCTTTGACTGATGCTTTCTTTTACCCTACATGACAAAGTGATAAATGTACTTAGTTAACTTTCTGCAAAATCATTAATGCCACCCTTACCGGTTGGCTACCCAGGTATTGGTTAAATAGCTGTCATGTGTTTGTTACTTGAAACACTGCAGTACTTTATAATCAGACCATTAATTTTCTTCCAACCTGGTCTTACAGGACTGGTTTGAAATGCATAACTAAGGGAGGTGAAAACTAGCACCCTTTCTAACAATCAGATTTTTCCCATTTTTGCCTCAGATTAAAGCTGCTAATTGTTCATTTGGAAAAGCTAAAGTAAATGTTCCAATAAGATTCTTCTGGTGTTCTGCCCTCTCTCCTCTCCCTTCTGCCCCCATGGTTAGAGTCTATAATAAAGCACTTTATAACTACCTCCCCAGTTCCCTTGACCCCTTAAAGTACCTGAGGTCACTGGACCTGCTATATAAGTGACTGCTCCCAAAAGGAGGTCATCTGGTCTCATCCCTGACGTGCCCACTGAATTTCACTTTGACTCCTTTGATCCCTGTTGAATTCTGACATCTGATATGTGGTCCTGTTAATTCTCAGCCAAAGTTATCATCCCTAGAAGGGGTGCCAATCTCAGACTTAGAACCTGACATTCTAGAGAATCCACCACCAGTCTCCACAGATGTATCTCCCTTGTGATTAAGAATATGACTTCTGATTCGTCTGACTTTTGTCTTTGCAGATTATAAATGCTTTTATTAATCCATATTTTTTCCCTGTGAAGATCTTTATATAGAAGTCAAAACATTTTGTAGTTGTCATTTTGATAAGCTAAACAATTATGAGCTCTTTAAGATTCTCTTTGTAAGATAGTTTCTGCCACCCTAAAATATAAAAGATACTTTTCTGTGCCTTACTTAATTTTTAAACATAAAGTACAGAAAACAAAATCTTAACCAGCTTCGCAACCAACCTACAAAATGCACAGATAAAAGTAAAGTTCTGCTATTTCTCTTTGTTGTCCTGTTGTCCTCCCCTGTTTATACAGTAATGACTGTAGACTTGTTTTTATCAGAGCTGGAGCTCATTTACTCTGATTCCTAAAATTAATTCTAGCCTTGTAGAGATGGAATAGAGCCATCTATTTTGTGTCTTAGTATGCAGATATTCTGTGTTCAAATGTATTCCCTCTTGTCAATGGAATTCAGTTACCCAGATTCAAACTGTTTTCCTTTATTTTCAATTATTTTGTTATTATCTTGTAATTGTTTATTGTCTTCTAGTCCATCTCCTCCTGCCAACTTTCTGCAGTAAAACAGCAGTCAGTCTACTGCTAATCTGGTGAATATCCAACAAAAATTCTCCATTTCATGAGGATTCCTCACTGGCAATTATTTGTTGAATAATGCCAATAAAGAATTATAAATCCATACAGCATGTATATCATTGACAGTGATTAATAAAAAAAAGTTAGAAGCCTCATAGTGTGGCTTCAGTTGCCTGGCATCTGTGTGATTTCCCATGGTTTGAAGGCTAGAGGATACTTAAACATTTGGACAACCTTCCTGGCTGTATCATTAATGTGGTGCCTGGGAAAGAAGTTGCACAGGAAGCTCTACTCTGAGAGATGGGCAGAGAGGACCGTCTGAAATTCAACAAAAACAATTGCAGGGTCCTGCACCTGTGGAGGAATGACCCAGAGCACCACTATAGGCTGAGTGCTGACCTGCTGGAAAGCAGCTCTGTGGAGAAGGACCTGGAGGTCCTGGTGGAAAACAAGCTCTCCATGGGCCAGGAGGGTGCCCTGGTGGCCAGTAAGACCCATGGCGTTGAGGGATGCATTAGGAAGAGCATTGCCAGTAAGTCAAAGAAGGTGATCCTCAGCCCTGGTGAGGCTGCACCTGGAGTACTATGTCCAGGTCTGAGCTCCTCAGTGCCAGAGAGACATGGAGCTCATGGACTGGGTCCAGCAGAGGGCAACAAAGATGATTAAGGGACTGGAGCACCTCTCTTAGAAGGAAAGGCTGAGGGAATTGGGCCTGTTCAGCCTTGAGAAGAGATGACTGAGAGGGGACCTCATCAAGGGATATTTCCTCTTTGAGTGGTACAGGGCTGGTACTTTTGTGCAGGATAGATACAAGCTTTATTTCTTATGGTGCTATACACGTCTTGCCTTTGGTGTTGTAGAGGAATTTATGAAGTCAGGCAAATTCCTGTGGGTGAAAAACAGCGATTTAAGACTTACCATTAGACATTGGAGCATGAAAAGTTGGGGCTATACTTTACACTGTATTCTGCATGGCCATTTTGCTTTTGCTTTTCTCTTCCTCACTGTATCTTGTTTTTCTTTCCAAATGTTCTGTGCCTTTCTATTCTATCTTCTGCCTTTAAGGGTATTTCTACTGTAGCACCTGTGTGTTCAGCCCCTGGAAGCTCCTGAATGTCATTGCTTTGAAGGAACCGAATCTGCTTAATTGTATTTCACCTGCTCTCTCACAGAGGGTGACAGATGACACAGTGAGGGGAAAGAGCAGCATGAACATTAGTATGAGTGTGAGCACACCATGGCATGCTGAGAACAATATTTCCTTTGCTTTGTTAAAAATGTTATTTGTAAATGTAAATTAAAGGGGTCCCTCACACAACAGATTCATTAGATTGGTCTACTGCCTAGTGAAAAATTTTTTCTCACTTTGCTTCTTGTTTTTTCCTTCCATTCCCTAAACCATGCTAACATTCATTAGTATCACATGTGTAGCATAATGCACATAAAGGAAGTAAAGGGTCTGCAAGTGTAAAGATGCTGCAAGTGTAACCACACTTGGTTCCCCAATTTACTCCTTTCTTTTCAATTGTACACGTGTTTTTATACCATCATCACTTCTGTAGTGCCATATTCCATACAGGTTTCTTAGTGGAGTGTCTCTTGCCGCTTGTTAATATCTTTCAAATGAGTTTTTACTGCCGGTGTCTCTCTTGTCTTTCTACCTGTTTAAATGGATGCCCATAGACAAGTCACAGACAGATGTCATGCTGCTTTCTATTGTCTTGTGGGTCTGCTGAGCTCTAATATGTGCTTTCTCCTTCTAATCAGTGCAAGAAGATCAGCAAGCACATGGCTACCATATCTGCTACAGGCTTTGTCCCCTTTTCTTGCAAGTCTCTCCAGCACTCTCCCTTTTCTAACAGGTTTAAATTTATGGTTTGAGATTTTGATAAAGATCCTTTTAAAACGTGTTTTACTCATTGTGAAATGAAATAAGATCATCACATTATGTCAGTGCTGTGTACTTTGCACAACTATTCCATCTAAAGATTCCATAGTGGATGTTGTTGGCAGTCTTAATAAAAATTCTGAATGATCTGGTCTACTCAGCTACTAGATCTGTGAGATCAGAGCAGATGCCTACCTTTGAGACCGCCTCAGGTCTTTTAACCAGAAGAAGTAGCAGCTGCATTTGCTGGAGCTTTCCATTATGTTGTTTGTGCTACTTTTATGATAGGATTTATTTATGTGTAGTTAGTGATCTTGTTTTTTATTAATCCAAATGAAAAAGGAATCTATTTTTTTCTGTAGCAAAATCTACTGCTACATCTATTGTGCTACACATTTAGCAAAAATTTTTTCATTCCAGTTACTGACAAAGAGCAGAGAGCTAATGGATGAATCCTCTTGAGTTGCTCCTTCAGTTCTTCTTGGCCTAGTCTGGAATTTAGCTGGAAAGTACATGTGAATGTTACATTAAATTTTGCTCCTTTGTTGTTAAAAGAAACCCAACAAAACCATGGAAAAAAAATATGCAAGATGAGGTCAATCCTCATCTTATTGTACAGTTTGTTCCTATTGGAAAAATTAAAATAACTCTTAGTGCAGAATTTATCATTATGTCCAACAAAGAAGTATGTACAGGCTGCTCGAAACCTTAGAGCAAAACATCAAGAAAAAGTCAGAACAGAGATATTTTTGTTATTGTTTGAGTTTGTCTTTATTGTTTGTAAATTGAAATGTCAGGATATGTCCTGGGTGTTTTCTCCACACAAAGAATGGTTCTGTACAGATGTTAGACACATATATTCTTTTGATATGGGAAGTGGAATCTCCAGTAGCTTTCCATTATGGAGATTATAGAAATCTTATCTGTATGTTTTGCTTGACTGTGAGCATCACTGCTCTTGAAAAGATATATTTCAGTGAACAGGACTACAGCTTGAAACATTTTAGGTGCTTTTATCTTAAGCACTCATGGTAATCATCGCTTTGCATTATTATTTGATTTTATGGCTATTTATCATTTCATGTGGAATATGTTTTTGTGACCACGTCTGATGCTGAAAGAGAGCTAGGGAAAAACACAAAGAACTTTGGTTCAGAAGAAATCTCATTTCTTAGTCATATACATATGCAGGACCCTTCAGGAACTTAGTGCAATATTTTTCTCTCTAGTTAAGTTTTCAGCTATGTGCATCATACATTTTTTTTATTTGGACATGGAAGCATATATTTCTTGTTTTAAGAAAAAGAGGTGTTTTTTTAAAAAATAATTTTTAATTTTATTTTTTTGGTGCAGGCTGAAATCAGAATTGGGCTTTTGTGGGCTACAATACATAGCCATATTATGACATGATGGATTCTACTTCAAAGAATTAACAGGGAAGATGGGAATCTCAGTTCATCTCAGCTGTAGAGAGAAGTGCTATTTTAAAAGGTTTCTCAACCGTTTCAGCTTTTAATGTCCTAGTATTACATGTCTTATCAGTGACAAATGGTTAGCACTTCATACTTTTGCAAAAGGACTGACTTTATTCATTTGTATTTTCAGGATAATAGATTATGATATAAGTCCTTCAATGTTTGGTGCTAGAACAAATACTGAATCCAAACTTTCTTTTTAATAGAAATATGCTGAAGCTAAGCACAAAAGAGCTACACAAAACATTGGTAGGAAACCTATTAATTGTTTAATACTTTGGAGTTATGCTTCTCATGTAGAAAAATTTCACTGACCTCAGGGACAAATAATTATTTATGGAAATAAGTTTATTGTGCTGATGTAAAAGAAGAATTACATTCTAGAATTCATACATGTGTTCCCCCCAAAACAGCAACATTCTGGGCATTCTTTTTTGTGAACTATAGGCATAAACCAAAATTGATGACATTGATTTAAAATATAAACTTTTCCTGAACAGTAAGAAAACTTAAAAAAAACCCCACATGATAAATAAAGTGTATTTTAAATCATTAGATTACACTGCGGAAAGTATTTCTAATTAACTGCTGAGGTGCTGCCAGCTTTGTGCTAGTTGGACTATCTTCTCCATTACACGGGCAAGTGGATGACAAACTTCATAAACCACCCATTCTTATTGGCAGTAATTGATGTATCCATGGATATCTGCCCAGCTGAGAAAACAATTTTAAATATCAATGCACCATTCAGCTGTGTAAACATCTGTATCACAGTCCTGTTGACAAAAAGGTTGTGTTATAAACTGCACTTTGTAGAATTAAATCTGTAAATATTCCACTCAATGTGCCACTTTGCTCGTCTTTAAATTGGTGAAAAATAAGAAAAGACAATAACTAAGCTACCAATGGTGGTATTGTGTTGGCAAAATTTAAGTGTTAAACTGCTGCTAAGCAAAGTATTGGTATGTGTGATCCTGCTCCCCAGACACTAGAGATAGTAGTATTCACAGAATTCCTCTTCTGGCAAGTAGAAAGTGTTAAAAAATGTTGTGTATTAAACCTCGATTAGCAATTCCCAAAGTTGAATTTAGTTCCTAGTGCTATTGGTAGCAAGTCAGATGTCTCAAACTGAAAAATTCCACAAGTGTCAGAAGAGGAACCACAACTCCTTGTAAATGTTTTGTCAGGGAAAATTGTCAGAACGAGATATCAGATACTACAAAACATGTACCTGCTTCCAAAAAAGTGTGAAAGAAAAACAGAATGGTGTATACACATTATACCCTTATATTTAGAAAAAAGAGGTAAAAATGAGCTTTGAAGCTGAATCAGGTGTATATAGGATAAAGTGGGCATTTGTTCCCTGGTAGTAACATCTGCAACCTTTAGTAAACATTTGACCACTAATAAAGGAGATAACAGATACCATGATGTAAAAACATTCAAGAAATCAACTCTGACATAATGGTCTAATCCTACATTATTTGCTGCTTAAGTGCATTCTTTTAAAATTATTTCAGTTTCCAACATTACTGGCATTGGCAAGAAAAATGTCAGACATAACCACCGTTTGGGTGACAATCCCCTGCAGAGACACCTAAATTGAGCCATGTGTATTCAATGAACTCCCAAATTAAAGCCTAAGTGAGACTTGAGTGATACCTAGACTAACCTGCTGAAGGTTGAAGATTGAATATTCTCTAGGGAATAGAGTTACATCACCATACAATTATTTATATGACAGGTTAAATGATATTTTAGTAGCAGCTATTGTACCTATTATTGTTGTGAGTCAGAATTCAATTATTTAAAACAAATTCTGTATGTTTGTTTTTTTCCGAAGTTTAACATGACTTTTAGAGATCAGAAACTTTTTTGATTTTGTATTGGGTGATTTGTTACAGGAATGTTTTATTAATTTTGTATGTCAGAGGTTAAGTTTAGACATTAAGAAAACAATGTTGGGGTTTTATTTTTAGGGGAAACTAGTGATTTAAGTATAATTTTAAAACAGAACTTTAAAAACCACGCAATGAGATCTCTTCCATTCCTCACTCTTTGCATCTCCTCCATACAGAAAGCATTGATCTTCTGCATGAGGAGCACTAAAAATTGCTTCTCAGCAAGGCCATATTTTTATACAACTGAGATGAACTGGGGTCAGAATCAGTGTTAATCAGCACTGGCAAAGGAAGTACATCACTGCGAGAAATAAGCTTAAATCACTTAGTGAACTGCATTGAAAAAAAAAAATCAGTTCTTGGAACGAGAATGAATCATCTTCTTGTGGATTTGTTCTGTATCTTGATCATGAAAACCAGAACATAACCTCTCTATCCTCCAGTGAGTTATACCTGAATGCTTTTGCAATTCCTTTTAGATGTGCATAAGATGTTGAGATTCAGAATTCCCTGGTTTTTACTCTGAAGTAGGACAAATATTCAGGAAAATATTCTGAGAAGGAAAAAACATAACTTCTTTGTTTGATATATAAATTCAGATTTCTTTTAATCAGTTGCAGTTATGGTTTTCATGTTTGAGTGTGGATTCAGGCAGGCTTGGGTGAAAAAAACCATGCTCACATTTGGAACTGTGGATATATAAATATTTTTCTCAGAGTTTGAAGTTCTACATCAGAAAAGATCCCCTTTGCAGAAGATCCCATATCATATGATGATGCAGTCATATCTTCTTCAGTGTCACGTTGCAATTTCTTTATGAATCAAAACCAATATCACAGGTCTTTGGAATTATATCAAATCCCTGCAGATGCTGCATTGTTGAATGTGAGAGCCAGAGGAGAATCCTAACTGTCAGTCTGGAAGAGAAACTCTTCCTTTTGTGAACATTTCCTCTCCTGTCTATGGTTGCTGTGGAGGCAGTGCAGGGCAATGTGGGGCAATGCTCTTGTGACACCTGATATTAAGGAATCTCCTAGAGGAAACTACAGTGAAAGGTTACAAAGGTTCTTATTGGAGTTTCCTTTGGAGCCTAAGCAAAAACATGTTGTTGGCCAGATTGACCAAGTATAGCATAATGGATCTCAAATGGCAAAGGAAGTTTGTTGGTTGGTTGGTTGTTTTTTTTTTTCTTTTTCCCCCCTGGATCTGGTGTACTAAATTAAACTGCTGGAAATGCCACCAAAAAAAAAAAAAAAATGTCCTATCCCTTTTCTCAGTCTTTCTCTTGCAGAGGATTTATAGCCTGGAATTCTCCGTTGCTTATCAACACAGCTAACTTGGCTAATAGCTACTCTGTTAAGAGAATGTTCAGCTTCCTACTTGGTGGTGGTGCTGCTTCTTTGTCATGACTTTGTGGTGGAAGAAGACAGGCAAGAATTTTTTAATTGTCTTCAGGGACAGAGAGTGATTGTGCTAGTGATTTGGCTTTACCTGAAGGCTGTTGGGGACCAGGATCAGAGATCCCCTGCCTGTAGAACTTGGGAGGCAAATGATTTCTGGTGGGTGGGTCACTTCAAGTATATTCGAAAAATGGTGCCATGAGTGGCATACTTAGATCTAATGTTACTCTGCTGACTTGGGCACCTTAAGCCTCAGGACCCTTAGCAAACATTTTTGCTTACACTCTTCTGTACCATGTGCCTCATTTCATTGGGGTATCTCTCCTAGGATGTAGAAGATAGGCTCCTACTTCCTCCTCTTCAGGATTTTCAACTCCTCTCATGCTCCTATTAAAGTATATTCTGAAGCAGGGTGTTCCCCACATCCGCTTTGCTTATTTTATGCAGTTCTGAAGCGTTCTTCAGGCTGCACTAACGTGGAAAGTGCAGGACTTCAGTTACACACTCCCGGGAAAAGCGAGAGTCAACATTTCTCTAGATAGGTGAATATTCTGACCACTTGATTATTGGGCGAGAAGAGAATACAGTTTTCTGAAGAAGAAGAAGGTAAACAATTTGATGCCAATTCTTACAAGGTTGGAAGAAAGGGCAAGCAGAGAAAAAGAAAGGTGAAAGATTTGACAGGAGCAAAATTAGGTGCTGACATGTCTCTAGGATAAGATGAGAAATTTTGCAAATGCCTGTAGCACCTGATTCTTGACACAGATGCTCACAAAAATCTTTAAGCACAAATTCTTCCTCCAGTGAATCATTATATCTCTGCTAGAATTGATAATATTTTGTGCTTATGGGGTTTACAGTATTTCCTTTTTGACAGGTTTTAATAACTGCCTCTTCCATACCCCTAGTAAACATCAAGAATTATTTATTAGAGTCTAGGAAATGCTGAGGCCTGTGGCTGGGAGGCTTAAATGTTTGTATTTATTACTATTTATCTAGCCACAATATTAATGTTAAAGTACAAAGTAACCGAGACGTTGCAGACACTGGAGCCCTTAAGATCAATTTACTCAATCAAGGAAACTACATCCCTGGGCAAAGAGACACCGATTTCTGACCAGTAATTTAATTCCAATTTTGAGGAATGCAGCAGGAATTCATGGATGCATAACCTATGAATAAAGGAAGGGATTTCTCCCTGGATAGCACTAACATTTGCTACACCAAATATTACAGTTTGTGAAATCCAGTCTTTGCGACTCAAATGCAAATATTAATATTTGGGTTTAAATATTTTTCAGTGTTACCTAGCAACAGAAGGCACAAGGCTCTCCCATTAAATTTAAATGCAATCTTTTATATGATTATAACCATTTATAATTTACAAAGTACAAGTTGTAATTAACCAGTTAAACTGCAAAATAATTATCTAATACAAGAAATTAAAAAAGAGACAACTGTAGAATGAAACAAGTCATTAACTGACTGTGAATGCATTTAAGATGAAAATTAATTGAAATTTGTTTTTTGTGGGAGAAAAGAAATTCTGGACCAGCTTCCCAACCGAACTGCACGGGCAGCCAGCCTACAGTTTTTTTAAGAGCTTACCAAGAGTATGACTCAAATTAAATAACCTGGATGCACAAAATAGCAGAAGAATGATGTTTTATCTGCTAGAGTTCCTTGTCAAACCTATAATCTATGTACTTTATTTCTTTACAAATTCTTTACACCAATACATGACTAGAAACATAATTCAGAATTACACTTGCTAAATAGAACATTTCGACTAGGCTCTACTAACTAGGTTTCTTTACAAGACCTGTTGGCTTCACACTGCTTTCAGGAGATTAAATGTCTTCTTTTCTTGTGGAACAATACCTATTTAGTTAGATCTACTCTGCATTTACTGCATTGTATTTTCCTTTTTCTAACTGCATCTAAAGGGAATAAATTCTTTCCCTTTGTTCTCCCATTCACAAAGCTTTCAAAAAATAGAAAGGAGTACCATCAGAAAATGAGAGTTCACTTTCAAAGTACTACATGTGACTGGAAATAAAATAATTCCATTCATGTGGAGTGATGTATTTTCAGTGCTTTTTCTATCTGCAGATTTACTGTCATGTCAGAAAAGTAACTTGAAATCTACAGCAAGATAAAAGAGGGAAGATATCAGCACTTCCTTCCCAAACATGTTACTACCAAATACCTTGAGTGTCTAGATTATTGGTTTGTTGGGTGCAGCACAGAGATTTTCTTTGACCTTTGAACTTCTGAGTTTAAGAACACCTGAATCAGCAAACAGTCCTCTCCAACCATGCAAATGCAAATAATATCAGTTTAGAGTAGCTCCTTGGCCTTTAAACACAACCAGCTCAACAGAGTCTGAGTTTTTCTGAAATACAGATTCCTGGATTTGAATCACCAAGTATCATATACATTGTACGACTTTGGAAACATTTGGGCTAGACAAAAAGAGTAAAGGGAAACACTCTTTAATTTTCATTTGCATGGAGGTTCAGTGAGTTAGTTATCTAAGTTAATCAGAGGAAGTGAGACAACGTTATCCATTCTGCTTGATACCTTTCAAACTGTAAGTAGAGAACAGATAGTCATTCTGTACCAAGCATTAAACCACACATGCCCCAAATCTTCCCTGAACTTATACTGAAAAGAAATTCAGTTATGAAAAGGTGCAGTTTGAAAATCTTCAGTGTAATTCTTAAATTCTTATTCAATCTACAAGTCTGTCTGAAAGTGTGATTTGTGCTGAATGAAACTTTCACCAGCCTCGTGTAAAATCCAGTGAAGTCCTTGGATACTGAATGCACATAATGATTGCATCTCCTACTTCTAGTACCTCCCACCCTAAAATAATTTTTGGATAGGTTGAAAAGAAATTTCTATGGTAGGCTGAAACTTTTTAGGTGCTGAGGCCAGTGAAAGGTGAAAAAGAGATGTTATTTTCTAAATTGTCAGTGATTGTGAGTTGTTCTTCTTTCAGTCACAAACTGCAGCTTCAGCTTTGTAATTATGTATCAGCATTCTGTACTCTCCAGTGGTTGAGCTAATATGATATGTGAATTCAGGAAATCAATGTTATGAACAAATAACAATAATAACAACATAACAAATAACTAATATTATAAGACACCCTCCAGTAACATTGGCAGAAATAGGCAAGAAACCATAACAGGCACCTAGAAATTTTATTTGTACACAGAGATATATATACATGCATGCCATAGCTGGTCTCTGTTTAAAGATATTGTCTGTTCTTATATGTATTTCATGAGAATTTTATAGGAAGATAGTTCAGCCAGAAATTATTCTTGGCACACATGTGCTTAGTACTGTAAATTCAATATAAAATATAGAAAATATCTGCATTTTTACCAGTCTTTAAAATGAGGGTTTGCTGTGAGTTGTTGTGGCCCATGATCTGGGGAGCATAATAATGTACAGAAGGACTCTGTACATTATGTCAGCAAGTGCTGAGTTATAGCAGTTGCTCAATAAATTTTTGTAATCCCCAGCTCCCATGCAGAGAGATTGTGGTTGTAACAATTGCAGCTATTTGATAGTACTCAGCTGCTACTCCCAGAGTTCATAGACAAATAACATAGTGATGTCCACGTAAGGCACAACCAGTGAGTGCTGCAACTACAAAACTGGGAGAAAGACTGAGATGCAGGTTGTGTTAGCAAGGTGTGAGAGATACAGTGTGCAGCCTGACTGCACTTATTTTCCACTACTGGAGAGTTCCCTTTGCTGGACCTTTCATTTGTTTTTGGCTTGTCTGTGTGGCACAGAAAAGAGTTGAAGAACATGGGTCAGAGACTGTCAGTGGGATGTTGTGCTCTCAAGGGGAGATCCTTGTGATGCAGTGGCCTATGACGTGTCCTGCTCTTCTTTGTAAAACAAGGTGGTGGTTTTCTACTGCTTTCAGATGCTTAAACCAGGAACAGCTTCTTGCTATGTTAAAGGTTGCACAGACACATATTTTGGCCTGTGGGATCAAAAAGGTTAAGTGAAGAAGAGGTAATGCACTATGTACATGTGAGATACAGCCCTTAATGTGAGAGAGCCTTTTGAGTTTGTCTTATACTTGAGAGAAATATAAGAATCTGCAGGAGAGAAATGAATATGCAATACTGATCTCTTCCCTCTCGTGATCAGTGGTAGGACACAAGGAAATGGCATGAAGCTTAGTCAGGGAAGGTTTAGGCTAGATATGAGGAAAAGATATTTCACCCAGACGTTGGTTGAGCACTGGAACAGGCTACCCAGGGGTGTAGTCACAGCACCAAGCCTGAGTTCAAGGAGCATTTGGACAATGCTCTTGGGCCTGTGGTGTGATTCTTGGGGTGTCCTGAGCAGGGCCAGGAGTCGTACTCTATGATCCTGATGGGTCCCTTCCAACTCAGAATATTCTATGATTCTTCCACCAGTAGAGGAATTGGTAGCAGAGATGGTGGCTGTAGAATGGAATTCAGATTAAGCTAATATGACTATGGTATAATATTAAAAAAAAGAAAAAAAGTAATTCTTCACTCAGTAACAATGTGCTGGCCTGTGTATTGAACCCTGAGGGGAAATGAAGATTTTTGAAAGCATATTTTTAAAAGAAATGATTGATAAATGATGCTTGAAAAACCTGATTTCTTCTATGATGAAACAACTACCTGGATGAATGAGGGGATATCGGTGGATATTGTCTACCTTGACTTCACCAAGGCTTTTGATTTTGTCTCTCACAAATATCTTCTCGGGAAATCTCAAGAAGTGTGGATTGGATGAGTGGACAGTGAGGTGGATTGAGAACTGGCTGAACAGCAGAGCCCAAAGGGTCATAATCAGTGGCACAGATTCTAGTTGGAGGTCTGTCACTAGCGGTGTCCCCCAGGTTCAATACTGGAACCAGTATTGTTTTTCTTATCCATTAATGACTGGGATGAAAGAGTAGATGTCTCCTCAGCAAGTTTGCTGATGACACAAAACTGGAGGGCGTGGCCAATACTCCAGAGTTCTGTGCAACCCTTTAGAAGGACCTCAACAGGTTGGAGAGATGGGCAGGTATGAACATTCTGAAATTCAACAAAGACAAATGCAGGGTCCTTCACCTGGGGAAGAACAACCCCATGCACCAGTACAGGCTGGGTGCTCTCTGCTGGAGAGCAGCTCTGAGGAGAAGGACCTGGGGGTCCTGGTGGCCAACAAGCTGTCCGTAAGCCAGCAGTGTGCCCTGGTGGCCAACAAAGCCCATGGTATTGAGAGGTGCACTAGGAAGAGCATTACCAGCAGGTCAAAGAAGGTGATCCTGCCCTTCATCTGTAGTAAGATACATCTGTGTCTAGTTCTGAGCTCCTCAGTAAAAGAGAGGCATGGAGCTTGTGCATTGGGTCCAGCAGAGAGCAACTAGGATGGTTCAGGGACTGGAGCATCTCTGTTTGGAGGAAAGGGTGAGGGAGTTGGGCCTGTTCAGCCTTGAGAAGAGACGACTGAGAGGGGAACCTCATCAACGTCTGTAAGTATCTGAAGGGAGGATGCCAAGAGGATGGAACCAGGCTCTGCTTAGTGGTGTCAAGCAATAGGACAAGAGGCAATGGGCAGAAACTGATGGACAGGAAGTTCCACTTGAACAATAAGGAAGAACTTCTTTCCTGTGAGGGTGATCTTGCAGAGGAACAGATTGCTGAGAGAGGTTGTGAAGTCTCCCTCACTGGAGATATTCAAGAACCATCTGGATGCAATCCTGTGCCATGTGCTTTAGGATGGCCATGCTTGGGCAGGGAGGTTGGACCAGATGACCCACTGTGGTCCCTTCCAACCTGACCCATTCTGTGATTCTGTGATTAAAAGAGACATGTACAAATAATGAGACTAAAGAGTTACATATTATAATTGGCTAAGAGGGAAGAGTCTGGAGAAACAAACATCTTCTGATAAGAAAGTTGAAATTTGAGAGATGTCTATGAATTCCTAGAGATTTTACAGTTGTTGCATATTATTTTCATCAATTTTTGAGAACTGAGGAGGAATTATTTGATTTAAATTAAAGCACAGGTAATTTTATTAGATATCAAGGCAAACTTTATTAGGACAGCAGATGAAGTGCCTTAGATTTCAGATACTGCAAATAATAGGCTAGAGATAACACTCAGCCATCCCTGCATGTAAAGGCCTTGTCCTTGTTGATAAAGGTCTCTGGTTATGGAAGTTTTGGTGTAATCACTAGGCAGAGAGACTTCCCTGTTCCTTCCTTTCACGTTGCTTTTTCTGGTGGTTGGCAGCTTTTCCTCTTACCCAGATCTCCTCTTTCACTTTTATTCCCATTTAGAAGAACACTGAGAGGAAACTAATGGCTCCCCAAATGCAGAGACCGCAATTTTGAGTGCCTCTTAGATGAGCTATATAAGGAGTAAGGGAAGATTTTTTTTTTAAAAATTATTTCTTTCCTGAACACTTCAGAAAAGACACAACCTGTAAATCTGACTTGTTACTGTTACGGATAATGATGAGGTATTTCAATTGGTGACACACATATTTAGGTGATGTAATTTATCATTTTTTCCTCTGGCCCAGAATGATCACTGGTCTGTTCTCCTTACAGATACTGCATCTTCTGTACTTTCAACAAAAATTGTCAGGGAGCAACAATCTGCTGATAAGCTTGTGAACGGCAATCATGCTGAATAAGAATCAGAGATGCAAAAATTCATCCTTTGGTGATTCAAGATTTTTTTTTTTTGTACTATATATCCTCCGTGGTTTTTTTAATTAACTGAAGCAAAGAAGTTTCCACTCTTTACTTTGGGAGTTCCTAGGGGTCATGAGATCTTCACTGTCAGGCAGCTTTTACAGTCTAGGGGCAAAAATGTGTTCTCTGCTGTACTAATGCAACACCTCATTAATTTGAGCAAAGGGGCATGCAGCTATCTGTGCACAGGCCTGGTCTTTCAGCTTTTGCTGTTTTGTTTCCTTCTCTATAATTGATAAAGACTTTCTCACACCCTTCAGCCCCTGTAGCTAAGAATTACTCATTCTGCTTTTCTACCTTTTTTTTTTTTCGGTTTTTTTTTTTTTTTTTCTGCAAGCTTTAACTCATCTTTGGTACCCTTCATTGGTTCCCTCCCTTTATCTCCATTTTCATTAGATCTTTCAGCTGTTTGTAGAGAGTCATGTATATCACTGCTAATTGATTGCATTTTTCTGTGTCAGTGAGACTATAGTCTGTTATGTGTTAATTAGTGTCCTGCAAGATTCTCTGAGCTGCAACCACACTTAGAGGCTCAAAGTGTTTCTTGTCATAGCCACATCAGCTTTTAACATAATAATTTTCATCACATTTTCCATGTGAAATCTAATAGCTGTGTGAGACTCTCTGGGACCTTTCCATGGAGCCCAAAATTCAAGTGACTGCATTAGCCATGCCAATATCTTGGGTTGGTCATGAGGCCTACCATATTCGGCACTCTGTGTAGAGTGCTGATCCCCTTCTGTGAACCTCTAAGGTCTTGCCCTTCCACTTTTTAAAATCAAATCAGTTTTTCATCCTTCTTGTTCTAGATGAAAGCCTGAAAGATGCAGTGTCTGTGGAGTCCAATCCCAGAGGGCAAAAAAGAACTCAAAACATCATTTTTAAATGTCACGTTTCTGAAGTAAATCTTGTGGGCTTTTTGGTCTGCCTGATGATTTTTGGATGTTGGTAATAGCCTCTGATCAGCAGCCTTAATGCTTCACATCCTCAACTTGAGACACAAATAGCTCTGCTACCATAACAGTTTAGGAACTAAGGAAAGGTTGATCCCTGGAAAACAAGAAACTGTTGCTCGCTGACAATTTTGTTGATCTGGTAGTGCACAACATTAAGTGAAATGAAATAAATCCTTGCATAATCTATAGCATTCTAAGCTTTAGACAGATCTTTCTCCGAATACATACTTTCCTACTTCTGAATAGTCTCAATAATGAACATATTGTCAAAGAGACTAAAGAATTAAGCATTATATAAAGTCTAACCATTTTATAATCTAAATGATGTTATAATCTAAAAGACTGATGGTGCTTTTAAATCTGTGTCGGTGCATACCACCATAATACAGTTTTATTCTCTGCTTGTCTCCAAGTTTAGACACTTATATGATCAATAGAGTTACTGAGTAGGAGATTTTCATTAATAACATGAGTACTAAGAATAAGGGAAGGAAAATTCAGGACTTCATTGCTTCTTTAGGTAAGTAAAAGTATCTCACAGTATTAGAATAGTCTCAGGGTCTTCTTGAGTATTAGAACTAAAATTTTTGTTCTTAGGGCTGTTTTGACCTGGGCAAGAACAGCTACTTTTGCTGCCTCAGTTTTTTCTTAGTCACTCTTCATCCTGGCTAAGAGAATAGAGAACTGCTTGAACACATCAAGAAGAAAAAAGAGCAGAAAAATATCATCAGTTTTAAATTCACGTAATTGACAGTGATCTACTACTTTGAAGAGATTAAAAAAACAAGTGAAGTATTAGGAAACATTTTATATTTCACTTTTTTATTGTAGGACAATAACTCTGGATATTAAAGTGCTGACATTTTGTTGCATTCAGGAGTTGGTCATGTATTTCTCTCTTTCTCATCCTAATAAGAATTTCTGGATGGGTTAATTAGTTAAACCCTATAGCTTCTAGTTTTTTCATGGAAGTGTATGATATTACCTCTAGAAGAAAGCATTATGTCTCAGATGAGTGCCTTTGAACTTAACTAACATATACTAAATGAGCCTGTTCATAAAAAGGAAGTCACTAGGAAC
Source organism: Oxyruncus cristatus (assembly GCA_013399855.1). Lineage (NCBI taxonomy): Eukaryota > Metazoa > Chordata > Aves > Passeriformes > Cotingidae > Oxyruncus > Oxyruncus cristatus. The sequence goes on along the minus strand of VXAY01003856.1, from coordinate 356,524 downwards.
ACTTTGAAATGCATTGCTTTAGAAAGTTTGCAAGCGTCTGGAACAATTTTGGAGCTTTGTAAGTCTTCAAGGTCATGTGAGAAAACTTAAGGCTTAAAAAAGTCGGAGGGAACAGCTGCAGTTTTTGAAAACAGTAAAGGCAAACTTGAAACAGTTTTATCAAAGCTTGGCTGTTTTCCTATCACAGACAGTTGACGCCACTAATCTCTTCCTTTTGTTTAAACAGATGCTATTCGCTTGGCAAGTAGAGGAATTTTAAATGCAGAAAATTATTATACAAGGGGAAAAATCTTGACTGGAGGTTAGACACAGAGCGTTAAGTTCAAGAAAAGTTCAACAGAAAATCTTATTTTCTCTTACATCTTCCAAGCTTTGTGAGGTAAGTTTTACCCCACCTTGGAACTATACATTTTGATATTATCCAAAATAAAAAAGTTTGTGTGATTTTTGTTTGTTTGTTTGTTTTGCTTTGTTTTTAAGTGACTAAATACAGTGGTGTTATTCAAGTAGTAAATCGTTGAACCCTATGGATAGATTTTGTTTACATGAGTGTATCTGATGTTAGTGAAAGAGGAGGAGGAATAATTCAGGAGATCACAAATTCTCCCTCTGTCTCCCTTTGGTGTAGCATTGTACAGTTTCTTTTTACCAGCACAGATAATTTTTTCTCTAGCTAAGTCAGGCTGATCAGCATTCAGTGACTTGGAGGCAGAGGATTTTCGGCCCATTAATTGTCTGTAGTTTAGTCAAGCTCAGTTGTTTTTCTTCACTTTTTGAGGCTGGATCGGAAAACTTTTCTTCTTACATGAAGGGTGGCTATCCTTGGGATGGATCTCAGACAGCATCCACAGTTTTCTTGAAAGTCAATAAAAACGTGAACAGGATAACAGCATGGAGACCTGTTGCAGCACTAAGTTTCTAGACATTTCTGTTATAGCTTATGCAAAAAAGTTATGCTTTGCATGGCACATGGAGTGATTAAGACCTCTCAGTAATGTGTCAATAGCTGCTATTTTTGAAGGCAACAGTGACCTGGTCTAAAAGGTGGTTCCACCTAGGCACACATGTGGCTGAATATGATGAGGAGATATGGGTCTAATCTGATCTGCTTGGCTCAAGAAAGGGTTAGCTTTAAGGGCTGAGGAAAAAAGTTTCTCGCTGGAGCAAGTTTTGCCTCAAACTAGCCCTTCAGCTTCGGGGATCTAAACACAACAGATGGTACCTCCTGCAATACCATATCTCTTTAACATCATGCTGAGGCTTTGGTTCAGTAGGGGTTCCAGGCACTGATTTCTGCAGTGCTCTACTTTTTTTTTTTTTTTCTTTTCTTGTGAGACTCCCATTTCTGTCAAGACATAACATATTTAGCCAGTTATGGCTGCTGAGATCACTACCAGAAGTGACAATCCCAATTTTAAAGTTGATCTGTTTTTAGTACTTTGTACCAGAAAACAAAGAAAAAAACTTATTCCCTCTGTTCTTACCTTTACTCTCCATTCTGCACTGCCTCAAAACACATTCTCTTCACGTCCGGAATTCTTGTTCCTCCCACAGGTAGGCAGCTGCTAACACAATTCAGAAACAGAAATGTTTGTGATGGTGTTGGGGAAGGTTGGCAGCAGAAAGGTGGTGTGTTTTAATTCTCAAATTTATTCTTGCTGTGCAGGTATTTCATCCCTGGCACTACTCCACCTGTACAGCAGAATGTTAATTTTTCCTTGAGGGACTCTAATTTGGCAGAGGCTATGAACAGCTGAAAAAAACAACAACAAAGAAATGGATCCCTTGCTGCTCTGCTTCTGACATTTCCTTCACGTACCAAGGGATAGCAGCAAGGGGGTGAGATGGGAGAGGCACAACAATTTTGAAACATTTTGTCTAACGTTACTGGACATAATTTTTGATAATTGTTTTGGTACTTCTGTGTTCTGTTTATTGGGCTATTCCTCAGATTCCCAATGAAAGCTTACTGTCAAATCTTTCATTTTTAGGAATGGATGTCCTTGAGTGTAACTTTTTTGAATGGTAATTGTTAGTGGTATGTAAATGCAAGTTCTCAGTTTTCCTTTTGTAAAATTAAGTGCAAAGACTTAATTTGCTGGAAAATAAAAGTGAGAATTAGACTTTCCCTCTCCCCAGTTATCCATTCTTTTTGGTACTGTACACTATGAAGAGGAATGTAAAGGAGTTCTTTCATGTATTATGCCTTGTTGGGCTTTATCAGATACTGTACTCAACATAGTCTTCAGATAAAACCTTAGAATTCCTTTCCTTTTGTCTATCTCCAAGGACAGGAGATTTATCACTTCTGTATCTCCTACTGTTTACTGATAAATTCTTTTTGTAGTGTTTTCTCATAATGCACATCAGATGTACTACTCTAAACCGAAATTGCATAAATATTTCTGTTTGTCAGCTTGTGAATTCACCTGAAGTGAAACTCAGCAACATGAGGTATTTGTCTCAATATTTCTTCATTTTCCTTCTATATTTTTGAGGTTTAATATGATACAGTAACTTTTCTTATATTGTGATACCTTGAGCTCCACTTTAACGAGAATTAATAAGGAGGGAGTGGGTTTATATATTGACCTTCACCGGGCAAAGGTCAGGGTTGCCTCTGGGAAGAACAGCTATTGATAAAGCTATATTTCTAATAACAAATTCCATGAAGTGAGAATCTGCTTTAGGTCACTGGGTATACCTCTTGATACTGTTCTGAGTTGCCCTGTCTTTGATAACACAATGGCTTCAGATAGTCCTGCTTTATGAATCCTTGCATCATTGTGAGTTTTGGTCTCCAGCTGGGCATTTTTTACCTGAATTGAATTTTCCATGTTCAGTTCCTGAGAATTACTAGGCTACTAGTTTTTTTTTCTTTTTTTTTTCCTGTGGTTTGTTTTTTTCTTATAGTTGTAAGTAAAATTGCTGTTCCTCTTTTTAAGCCTTGATACTAGTTTACCTACATTACCTTGGTAGTAGTTTCCTTAAATTTCTGTCCAGTCTGTCAAGGGCTCCACATTCGTCCTTAAAGGACATTACAAATTGCTATCACTTCACTGCTGCCTTTTCTATCTTGAATGATCATATCCTTTTCCAGCCTGTACTCCCCATCTTACTACTTCAGAGTTTCAGAAATGTATTCTAAAATAACCCTCCATAGAATATAAATAAATAAATGGCATTATATAATACTAGAAAGTAATAATAACATATAGCATATAATTTTAAAATACTGTTATATAAAAACTTCTGGCAAGAAAATTAAGAACCTCCATGATCTGATTTTTGCTTTATATTTTATGTCAAAGGTACTCAGTGATTGTTTCTTATGGTTACATTAAGCTTCTGGAGTTTTCATCTTAAGGTTCAATCCCTGAACTGCATGCTAGAGATCCTTCTTGGCTATTGCTGGTTCCCAGAAAAAAAAAAAAAATCCTCTAACTCCTGAAAAACTCTCCAATGTGTGTTTTGGGACAATACTGTCATTCTTTGAATACATGTAGCTGGATACCTCTGGGTGTGCCACAGTCCTCCAGCTTCAGTACCTCTCCCATAGGTTGTCCTGTGATGTTTCGAGATGTGCCTCTGCCTTGGACTTCCTTGTCTTCACAGAAGAGGATTGTTGCAGTTGGGTTGGGTTCTTCCAGCAAAAGATATGAGACTGGAGGACTGTAAGACCTGGTTATGGACAACGTAAAGGTAATAAAGACTTTGAGCTTCGGAATATGGAAGTAGAGATTTTGCTTGATTTGGTCACTCCCACCTGTTTGCATAGGGATGTACTTGACTACATCTGGCTTTGGGGGTATTTGCATAAATAAGGGCATGGACTGATGGCTCTTTTTCAAATGGTGTGTTAGCTTTCATTGCTAGTTTTTCTCTCAGCCTGTCCTAAAAGCTCCATGATTGTTAATGTCTTGCTCATTTCTCTCCTCCAGAGCATATTCCCCATCTGCTTATTCAGAGGAGTTTCTTTTTAAATTATGTGAAATTTCCTTATATTTTGTGGGTTGAAATGTTCCTGTGGTAGATAAGGGTAGATGCTCTTCTGTGTGTGACTTAGCTATTAACATCTACTGAGGAGGGAGTGTTCTCTGTTTGGTGTTCTAGTGTGTATCAGGAAAAAATATTTGCCTCCATTGAGCCTTTTATTGCCTCTCAAACCGTTAAATGGATGAGCATTCTTCATACAGACAGAAAAGTAATTTAGTACTTCTCACTGGCTAGTTGTTCAGATGAGACACAGAGGTGATGAGCTTCTTTCTGCTGAGTGTGAGTGTAAGATGACTTATCCTAAACCCTTATCTTTGAATAATTATAAAACGTTAAGCAGCACTTCAGAACTTCGATATTAAATAAATAAGCCTCTACAATACATACAATACAATTTATATGTCACAAGCACTGCTACTTTGTTCATACTGTGAGAATGTTTTCAATAATAGAGTTACTAATGGTGCCACTTAGTGAATGTACAAATGTTACAAATATTGTTTTTCCCAGAAGTCTAGGTCTATAAGACCTAATTATTCTGCCTTCATTTGCTGGATTATCATCTTGCTCTAATAACACATTTGTTTCAAATTTCATATTTGAGTGTTATGTAAACCACAAACACTGTTTTAAAACCTGTCTCTCCACATTATCTTGTCTTCTTCATTATAACTGCTTTCTAATGGAACTGGATTATCTGTCGCTTCAGGAATTGTATTTTTTTTTTTTTTAATTTCATTTGGATTTTATCTGTCTGTCTGTGTTTGCCTGCACTTTTCCTTATTATTTTTCTTTCTGTTTCTGTATCTCAGGTACTGATGTTCTCAGTTAAGGTTTTCCAGGTCAAAGTACTTTCTTTTACAGGTGACAAAGGTTTTATTCTGGGAAGAGAAAGTAAGCAAGTTACATCTCTTCTGTACTTACATGTTCAGCAAATTCTTCCACTTCTGCTTGACCACGGTCCGATAAATGCTGGAATGGTTGGATTTGGGGGGTTAGCTGTTGAAAAAATTTTTTACTTTTAAATCAGGTGATATTCCTAGTGGTACTAGTATGATTTTACTAATTTTAGTGATCTCTCCCACTGTTCCCTTTTAGTGTCCTGGTTCTGGTTTGCAGATTCCGTGCCATGTTTGCATTCCTTGTAACTCTTGTTTCAGCTATGCTGACTTTCCCATCCAGGTCATCTGTGCTTCACATAGTAGCACTTGATATTCATATCAACTCTAAATGTCCTGATCTATGTCAACATTCTTTCTTCTTCATTCAGCCTTTTCACACTAAGGATCTTTCACTATCTAATAGAGGTAACCAAGACACCAATTTATTTCCTTTAGGGAACTCAAACCAGTCTTCCTGAGCTGTCAGCTTACCAATTTTCTGTGTGAATGACTTCTTAAAGTCATTGAGATGCAGAGAGTAGATGCTTTCTTACCAAGTTTTGTACTTATAAGGTAAGGTTAATAGCTTCATAGATTCAGATTCAGCAGGTACCATCTTAGATGATGTGTCTAAAAGACGGGGTTACAGAACAAAGATTAGATTTAAAAAAAAAAAAAAAAAGAGGAAGCCCAGAGTTATTACTCACAATCTTGACAATGTCCTCCCCCAATTATTGAGTGAAAACCCCACTATGTCAATTACACAAATGTACTTTTTCATGTCCAAGAATAGTTTGTGAGAAGGGGAAATAATGTAATAGTAGAACTTAAAAAGCTGTACCTGTTTTTGTTGACCCTACCCTTACTGTCAATGTTCAAAAGCAGCAGTATGCATTACAATTTTATTTCACTTAATCTGTAAATTGCATATAATTTGCACAAAACAGATACAACTTCTAAGATCCCCATTTGAAACTTAGGTAGGTATTAATAGTACTCAGCATAAGCTTGCAGGTTTACTCAACCCTCCTATTTAGCAGTAATAGTACATTTCATATCAATGTTGTAACTTAAATTTGGGCCCTATGCTGTTGTTGGTTGGCACAAACCACTGCAGCCTCTGCTTAGAACCGTGCACATAGTCTTTGTTCATGCATTAAAACAAAAGAAGATAAGGATTTTATTTGATGAAAAATAGTAAGCTGTGAAGAAATAGATCGAATTATTTATTTTGCAATGACATCTACAATTACAAAATACCTCACTTTGCTTTTTGTAGTAGTATTATATAATCTTTTACACCCATTTGTCTGACAGTATTTCAAAGAGAAATAATCAGAATTGCTAGCTACAAGGGAAGTATCAAATTTTATAACACATTGTTAGGGCAGGCTTTTAGTTTTCAAGCAATTAATTTCCCAAGTTTTCATTTATGAGTATGATTATCTTTCTTTGTGTCTTTTTGTATTCCTTGAAGCCAGCACAGATAATCCTCATCCTTCCACATTAGAACCTGTGTTAATTTCAGCTGAAATATTAGAAGTACTCTGGATAGCAACAAAACCTCGCAATTGTTAAGGAGTGATAATGACATTTCAGAAGGCAACACTTGGAAGTAGGCAGTTAGAAGGAAGTTATTGCGCTACCATAACTCTTTTCAAGGCAGAGATTTTCCCTTTAAGCTGTTGTTGTCTGAATATCTCATTTACCAATGTTGTTCATCACCCTCTGCTTCCTTTGTTCTGGCACTGAGGCATTGGAAATGGAAGAATTTGTCAGCTTTGTAGAGCTTTCTGTGATTGCCAGTTCATTAATGTAAAAACCAGACAGACCATTATGAGTGGCTGGTGACCTCTTGTATATCAGTGTGGCAGCCCAATTTATCTCGAATCATGCCACTAATTCCAGCTGAGCTATTGTTTACAACTTAGAGTGACATCCAGTCTTGATTCAAAGACTTTGTGGCGGAAAACCCAGCATTTCCCTGGGGAAGTAGCTCCCAAAGTGTGTTACTATGCCTATTTTTGATCCCCGGTTGCTGTACTCTGGCATTTGTTAGTCTGTTAGATTGGGGAGTGACAAAATTTTTTCTTCCCACCTTAAAATTAAACAAGTTCAACATTTGTGCAGTGAAAAAGCTTTTTTTTTTTTTTTTTTT
>VXAY01003856.1:299907-349430 GCA_013399855.1 Oxyruncus cristatus | reverse complement strand
TTTTTGGGTTTTTTTTTTTTTTTTTTTTTTTGTTTGTTTTTTTTTTTTTTTTTTTTTTTTGACCTGAGTCAGAACAGTATGAGTTTGGTCTTGATGTACTCCTGTGGTATGTTCTTGCTGTAGAAGAATGCCATTAGACATGATTTGACAGGCTCTTATATTTTATCTTCAACTTTATTAAACTGATGGGCAGCCCTTTCAGAGGCACTGAAATAACTACCACAGAAAAAAGTGTTTTCATGAATGCTTCAGGAACTGATGAAACCAGATCATTCTCATAGTTGATAGTTCTTGAGTAATGAGATCGCTTTTGGAAACTCCTCCACTGTAATACAGGTGAGAGGAATGAAGCATACTTTTTCATTGCTAGAGATGATGCATATTTTTAAACTGTCATAAAAAAAATTTAAAAATCTGACAGTTATGGTCAGCGAAACATGACTTGAGTTTCTTTTCTATTTTCTGTTATAGGAGCAATTGTGCACCTGGGTGCTGCATAATTATATTTTCATACCTATTATAGATCTGTAGTGCTGAAAAGGATGTGAAGTCACTTGCTTCTCCCATTCCCCAAAGACAGGATCAAACACATTTAACTATTCCTGACATATTTGTTCAACCAGTTTGAAAAAATGTTCCGTGGTGGGACTTCTTTCACCTTTGAAGACAATTCACTGCAGTGTTTTACCCTCTTGACTGCTAAAAACTATTTAAAGTACTCTTAAATGCTGTAAGTATTGAATGGGGTAGATGAAATATTTTTCTGTGAGTTAAGAAGGAATTTGGTTTATAAAGCGTACTAGGACACTTGAAGAATATAACTTCCTTCACTTTACTATGTACCATTGTAAAAAATACATTGTTTTTTGGAAATGTGCCTTTTAGCTTCCTGTCATGATTGTCAAAGTCAGTAAAAATGTAGAAGGATTTTGTAATTATCTATGTTTGCACCTACCTGTTTTTACCCTACTCATCCCTCAATATCTGGTAACAGAAAAAAATGACCGTGGTTATGGTTATTTTCCATCACTGTTAACGTGAGGATTAACAGTTTGATTGTCCTTAGTGAGGTGGCTCTATCTTTAATGAGACAGTCTGTTTTATCAGCTCAGTGAATGCTTATGAAATTTCCTTCTCTGAGCCAGTAAATCTTTCACGGCAGTACAGCATGCTGGTTCGTACGAAAATCTGATGGATTTGGAGTGTTTTTCGTGTACATATGAAAAAACAAACCCAAAACCCAGTGAAAAAGCCCCACTTCTAACTGTTATTGCTGGACATAGATGAGCAACGTGCTACAAGTTTATTGAGGTTGCGGGTCTCATTAATGTTGATTGTGTGATCAGTGTTTACATTCAGAATACAAGTCCTGCCTTTGATGTGCAGTGGTGTAGACAACCCCCCTTGCAGAGCCCTTTGCAGCCACATATGGAGCTATGTAAGTACAGAATGTGATTTCTCCCTCCATTGGTTTTACAGGTCAAGACAGTATTTTTAGTCTCGCAGGTCCACCTACCATGAAGTGTCAACTGGTTCAGTATCTCTGTTAGCACTGATGGATTTTCTCCACATGCACTGAAGTTCTTTGTGCTCTTTTAATTAGTAGAATTGGGGGCCTGTCTGAGGCCTTTTCTTGCTAAATCATACCAAAACAGAAAGCAAAATGCTACAGTAGAAATTGCACAGTGTGTAAGTGGTAAGATCTGTACAGAATGAAATACTGCAGCATTATTCTGTTCCTGATATTGCTTTGCTAATGCTGTGTGAATAAGTTGAAAATCATTCTGTTCCTCATATTTGCTTTGCTAATACTATGTGAATAGGTTGAAATGTATATTTTCACTTCTGTGACAGGTCTTGAAATTATATTTTATTCTCATTGTCTTTACTTGTTGAAGGTAGAGTTTTTAACAGTATGCATTATTTCCAACTTTTCTGGTAGTCTGCTGTACAGGATGCAGAAAATGAAAGATCTTAGATACCCAAAAAAGTTGTGAAACTTTTAGATGGAGCTGGTAAAAATGGCAGCAAAGGATATATGGTGAAAATGTGGATTATTTTTATTACAAGTATTTGAAAATATGAGTAAAATTTACCATGTAATTTTGCTCAAGTTAATTTATTGAGACAAGGAAAAGTGCCATTGGAATAATTTTCCTCTTTGACTTTATCTCTGTGATTGGAGGATTTTGTGAATTTCCTGTCTGGAGCCAGATGTTCTGTAAGATTCTGGAATAATCTTTGCTGTAATCTCTTTCATGTTTATAACACTTGCATGACAATAGATGTGGTGAGATCAGATAAATGTTCACTGCTTTATGCTTCTAGAAGTCCCTATGTTCATCCTTCAAAAGCCTAATTTCTGTAAGAATTTGCACGTTCTGTTGTCTTCTATGTTAGAAGGCTTTTGCCCATTGTTCTTGATACTTATATTCCTGCAAACTGGACGTTCCCCATTTCTTCCTTCAGAAATCTATCAGGTGTATTTACATTTTTTGCCTTATCTTTGGCATGAAGCATCTTGTATGCCAGTTTTCCCTAAATTTTTGGATAAGATACCTGTTTTCCAAGTGTCTTGTTGGTCTTTTTGTGGCTTTTTTTTGGTCTTTTTTGTAAGGTGTTTGGATACATTTTCTATCTTGAGGTTATAGGGAACAGGTATTCTACCTTTCCTGGGTATTTGTTTGTGGTCACCAGATGAGTACCCCCAGTGCCACAGCTAAATTCCTTCTGCCCATTTGTAGATTTAAGACCAACTCAAAGCTCAGTTTTCCTTGAAACATTTAACTATATAATGAAGCAATCACTGTTGTCATTTGAAAGACATGCAGAGGCAAACTAGTTGCTTCCTGAAGACAAGTGAGTACTGGGTAAATTAAAAAATGCACTTCCTGGCCTCTCACTAACAAACTGGCTCAGGCAAAGACGGGATTACTTCCAGGTGTGTATAAGGCTAAATTTAGGTTGCTGACCTATAGAATTAAATTGTTTATGTGCATGTGAGCAAACTTGCACTGTTATGAGTCATATTTGAAGTACAATTCTTACTGATATGTTATACTTTTGAAGTGTGTCTAGGACGAACAAGATCTCTCTCTCAAAGACCTCCTAGAAAATAGCTTAAAAAAAATAAAATTCTGATGTGCCTTTAATCTCTTTCGGTACTTGGAGAACAATGGCAACATTTAGTATTGCTGACTATTAAATTTTATTTTATGGATTTATGGATTTCAGTTTTAGTGTGTAGTTGTGCTTCTATTTAATGGGATGTATACCCATAAACCAAGGAATTTCTGCTGCTTAATCTGCTCAGAATTCCTAAAGCATCACAAAATTCTCTTATGAGTCCTATATTTTTTCTAAGTGTTCTCTGGCAGATACAGTCTAATATTTTTAATGCTGCTTTGGAAATAGCTTTTTCTTCTGGTGCTTGATATCTGATTTGTTGTCTTGCCTCTTACTTCATTCTTGCTTTGCAGTATGATAAAAGTTCAATAATTGAAGAACTGTCACCTCCCCATTCTTATCTGGAAAATACTCTTTCCTAGGAAGTAATTAATGACACTTTCAGCCAAGTCATAGACATAAAATGAGAGGCAAAAAACTTCTTGTCTCAGAAAATATAAAGATTTTTTTTTTTTCTGGTTTGCTGTGCCTAAGGTGCTTTGGATGAGGTCTCCTGGCTTAGTTAATTGGCATTTTCTACTACAATTTCCAGGCAGCTTTACCCTAAAACTTCTGTAATAACAGATTGTTGCATCAGTATGTTATGACTTGCCTCCCTGTTAACCAAGTACTGACTGGTGGCACTAAACCACAGCTCTGCACAATCAACAGTGAGAGTTCAGTACGACCTCAGTGAGGGCTTGTCACCAAGAAAAGCCACCAAAATCTGCCAGTTCTTTACTGATGGCAAGAAGCATGCACAATAAGTGCCGGATGCAGAAGGATTGAGGGAGGAAGTTATCTGTGGCACTAAATTTCTAGAGAAATCATTTGCATGCATTTTTCTTGGCAGGCCTGGCTGGCATGTTCTTTAAGCTCTGTTTTATATAATTGCAATTACAGGGAATTGTCTCATTGTGAGTGTGTGCTATTCCTTCTGTAGATAGAGATGAGCACAATGAAAGCTACAGCACTACATAAGTGATTAAAATTCATTGGTGTTCAACAAGAAACTGTACTGAGAAAATGATAAGCTTAATAGTTATATACCTACTACACTTCGAAAAAAAAGTCTAAATTAAATCAAATTCAAAAATGCAATTTTCTCTGCCAGTTTGCTATTATATCGTAAGCACAACCCACTTCTTGAGTAATCCTGGAAATGTAAGGAATTCATGTCATGATTTGGAAACAAAGTTATGTGGTTTACAAATTTCTTACCTGTGGCTAGTTATGCCCTTGGTGCTGTCTGATGCAATTCGATGGGTTAAACTATCTGCTTTATATGAATTTGTTAAGAGGATGAACAAGTAAATACAAATCTAAGCAAGTCATTATTACACTCTATCCTGCAATTTTGTCCAGCTAATTAAAGACAGAAAAACATGGTATTTAAGTCAAGGTCACAGTAACATTAAATCAATAATCTGCAATGTTTGAATTCAAATATCACAGAGTAATTCCAAATGTTAAGGTTAGTAGTGGTTTTCTCCTCGGAAATTTTAAGCAGAGGACTGATCCCTTTATATGAATATTAGTCTAGTTAGTACTATAGATCTGTGTTGATCGAGGTGGTAAAGGACACAGATTTCCCTCAAATGTGTTTGTTCAAGGACCTGAGCATTTGTTCTACTCCTCCATAGCAGGCAGCACAAGCTCTTTGTTTATCTTCAGGCAGTTCCAGAAGTGATTGTAGTGATTCCATATTTCCATTTCACCTTAACATTCCTCTTGGTCATTATCATGCTCTATTTTATTTTTCTCTCCCTTCCTAAAATTGAGCAAAGCCTTTCAATTGGTAAAATGCAGAATAGCAATATTAACACAGTAATACAAGATTTTATGCCTGAAGTGCCAACTGACTTCCATTATTGGCTGGTTTTTACTTTTGAGAAACTATTAAAATCACAGCCTCCATAAATACACACACAAATTCATGTAGCATATCTATAAACCCACTAAAACCCATTGGTGTCCATTCAGTTGAAAAGTAAGGTAAAATAGAATGATCAAATTCTTTTTACTTTGTTTTTTTACTCTCTCACTCACAAAATTTCTTGCTGTCTAGAGTGGGATCCTGAAAACATGGTTTGTAACCAAAATATGTACATGAAACGTGATTTTACGTGATTGAGAGCAGCCTCGAGGAGAAGGACTTGGGGGAGTTGGTGGATGACAGGCTGGACATGACCTGGCAAGGTCAATGGGCACTTGTAGCTCAGAAAGTCAATCATATCCTGGGCTGCATCAAAAGCAATGTGCCCAGCAGGTTGAGGGAGGTAATTCTGCCCCTCTACTTCTTGTGAGACCCCACCTGAAGTGCTGTATCGTGCTCTGGAGTCCACAACCTAACCAGGATGTGGACCTGCTGGAGTGAGTCCGGGGGAGGGCCACAAATCTGATCAGAGGGCTGGAGCACCTCTCATATGAAAACAGGCTTAGAGAGTTGGGATTATTCAGACTGGATGAGGAAAGGCTTTGGAGATACCTTATAGCATCTTTCATTGTCTAAAGGGACCCTGCAAGAAAACTGGAGAGGGGCAATTTAGAAGCGCATGTAGTGATAGGACAAAGGAGGAATGGCTTTAAACTGAGAGAGGGTAGATTTAGGTTAGATATTAGAAAGAAATTCTTTACTGTGAGGGCAGCAAGGCCCCGGAACAGGTTGCCCAGGGAAGCTGTAGATGCCCCATCGCTGGAAATGTTCAAGGACAGGTTGAATAGGGCTTTGAATAACCTGGTCTAGTGGAAGGTCTCCCTGGTCACGGCAGAAGGGGTTGGAACTAGATGATCTTTAAGGTCCCTACCAGCTCAGGACATTCTGTGGTTCTATGATTCTGGTTTTAACCTTCATCAGGCCAGCTGTCCTGGTAACTCAAATTTACACTTCTGTCTCTGCAAAGGTTGTACAAGGCAGGAGAGATGCACCAGGTTTGGATGTGGCTAGTGGCATAAAGAAGTGAAAAGCAATTTTTTATGTCATGGCCTTTTATTTTATAAGGACTATTTTCCATTGGTTCTGCCTCAAGTATCACTTCTTCATCCTCAACGATTAGATGTACACAGGACTCCAGAGTGGTTGCAAGTCAACCTCTTTTCATTAGAGGAAATGTTTAGACCTTTTGTGATAATGGAAAATTAACTTGATTTCACCAGCACATACATGGAAGGATGGCGTACAAGTATGAATGCATGAGAAGGAGAATAGGAGTCTTTGCTGAAAAAACAGAACTCTATTTCTACAACAGGCAAAGGACACAGTACCCTCAATCAACTAAGCCAAAATTCTGGAAAAGTATTAAACAGTCTAAGCAATATGCATTCAAACAGTGACGTAAGCGACTCATGGCTCTCCAATGTCTTCAACATTTATTAAAAAAAAAAAAATCTACTTTCTGTGAGTGACAGCCAACTAGGGAACTAATTTGCACTATAATTTACCCTGTGGCTTTGATCATGAAACCTGTGATATATTTTATTGCAATAATTTCTATTCATAATGAAATAATTAGTGTCCTCCAATGTCTTCCTTGAATCTGGACCACTTTCCTTCATGTATCTTATACAATTTGAAACATATCAGTTAATTGGGGTCTTCATTTAGCTGCCAGCTTTACTGAAATAAATTTTTAAATCAATGTGGGACACATTGTAATTGAGAATGAGGTTCCAGGTATCTAGTGGTCACTTCATGATGCTCCTAATAAATATGACAATTTAGAGAGTATAAAATTAGTCTCATCTGCTAAATGCATCCTGCTGTGAAATTGCAGCCAGTTAGAAAAGGAAAGATGCCCTTGGCATAGAAAAATGGTTTGAGAGAATATGAAAGTTATAATGGAAAATGTAATAGATGCCAGAAATAATTACACAGGTGACTTCCACAGAGTATGTCTGCTATTCCTTGTATTTCTTGAGAAAACTCAAAGCCTGTTATTAATTAAGCTGCAAAAATAGGAATCTGCTATAATTCTTTATTCATTAAAATGGTCTGCTTTTCTTTTATATACATTATGATCTTTCATAGGGTACTTTCTCCTGAAATCTTTTTCTGTGGAAACAAAGATCCTTTATATTTGACTTTTTGAGGCTGTGCAATTCTCTTGAGGTACTGGTTTGAAACACCTTAGCCAAGAAAAGTTAACATGCAGTGATATTTTTAGAGATGTATATAGAGCAAATAATTAGTGCAGGAGAAATGGCACTTCTCTGAATATTGACTGTAAAAAGCATTTACATCGCAAACCATCTGTGTGCATGAAAAATACAAGGAAGATGAAGAACTCACAAAGACATCAGGATGTTGCTGCTTATAAGTGATTCACTGGGCTTTTTCTTCTGATATTTCCCTTTTACCCGAGTGCCTGTGAAATGACCGTGTGCTGCTGCTGCTGCTGGATGTGTTTCTAACTTTAGGGTGGTGGGGTCAGTTTCTAAACATGAATCATATGTCATGGTGGCTTCTGAGCTGTTCAGTTTACTAAACAGTTTCAGACATTGTTTTTCCCATTTTACTCTGTTGCTCTTGGTGGTCATTATTCGATATATTCCCATAGTTATAATTAAAAGGGGGGCAAAAAATCCCTTCCTATTTACAAAAATCTGAGGAACAGAGAGTAGACGGGTCTTACATGTCTTCAGTTGTCTTGCTACAGAGTGGTTCTTGTACTGCCAAGTACTGCTTAATTTCTGGGCATCAGTCTGAACAGTCTGAATGCTGCCATTACTGACACCAGCAAGAGCCAAGATGGCAGGTGGTTATTGCAGTGCTACAAAGATTCCTCTATCCAGCCTTCCTCTTACTAGTTGTCCCTTCCTTCTGCCGATCATGTTCATGGAGGGGGTTAAACAAACTCTGCTGAAGTCACTGGAGAGCAATATGGAAACAGTTCTAGATAAATTCAGGTGCCCAAAATATGATGACACCACTTCTGGTATTTGTCCAGGCTTGCTAAGATCTGGTTTGGGTGCAAGGTGTAGATGTAAGCTCCTAACTACAACAGAGGATTAGTTTGCATTGGAGAGCTCTTCCAGGTACCAGTTAACCTAATTTCAGAGCAAATTTCAACTCTGAAGGAGACTGTAACATATGACACATTAAAAATGAATGAAAAGAATAAGCAGTTTGCATTATGCAATGCTAAAACAAAGATCTGTTTTTTGAAACAGATTTCACTACTACAATGAATAAAGCCAGAGATAAGCATCAAAAATCTTGAGGGGATTGAAAACATGGTGTTGGGTAACAATCTTGCACAGTCAGACACAACATTTAATTGACTGAGCTATGGTGTGGAAATAAAGAGAGAATGAAATAAACGCAGCACTTGGAAGAAAAGACAGTATTTGTAATTCTGAAAAATAAGACAAGGAAGAAAAATAACGCAACAGGCAATAATTGTAATAACAGTAATTTTTTGAGGGATTTGGTTTATGTTTTGAACAAAAATCTGTCAAAACCAGCCTTAGTTTTTACTGAGTTAGGGCATTTGTTTGCCTGAATATCTTCCCACTTCCAACATTGTTTAAAATTATCTCAGCAATAATTCTGCAAGAGAAATCTTGTGCTAACCGTAACAGAGCAGTATGATAAAAATCATGATGAATAGCAGACTTGAGTAGACTGTGCCCCTCTGTTAATGAATAACATCCATATTTTGTTTAATAATTGAGCCAAAACATTAAAGATGGGGCAATAAGGCATGTTGTAAGCCTTGAAGAATGACTGTATTTTCTGAGTTTCATACCAATGAAATTATTTTGTTCTGCTATATGTCACTGTTGATTTGCATTTTTTTTCTGGCTGAAGCCTGGAATCAGCATTCCCTAGAAGCCCTATCTATGCTTTTTACATTTGATATATGAATCATGAATTGGTGTATTTCTTTCTTTAGATTTCCTCCTCTGCTGCTGCATTCATAGTTTTCCAGCTCCCTCCATTATATGATTAGGCACCTGGCATAGAGACAGGGCAGGTTGTGAGCTGCAAGTTTGAACTGGGTGTGTGAGATGGAGAGGCTTGGGATACATCTCATTGCCGCCTTCGGATTTACTTAAATGCCCCTGAACTACGTGTGGGGGATTCCATCACTTCCCTCTGAGGTTCCCAGGCTACCCTACCCAGATCAGGGCAGGGGTTTGAGATCCAGCTCGCGGTGGCTGGATCATACCTAAGTTGAAATTGGAAGTGGAAGGTCTTTTTTCTTGTCAATATTCCCACAGTCCCTGCTTCGGAGTAGCTTATCCCAGGTCAGAGACAGAAGACCAATCCTGCAAATCCATACCCATTTGACTAAGCCTGTTTTCACAAGTAATGGCATAAGTGCTTTTCAGGGTTTGGTTGTTTAGTTTAGAACCCAGTTATGAGATCATGGCTTATGTTCTTCAGCAGTGAGTATGATCGTTAATCAGTATGCAAGGTTTTCAGCTTAGTGGGAAGTCCCTGTCATGGGCTGATTACTCGTTGTGAGCAAACATCCTTCACAGCCTTCAGACCAGCTGACAGCTATGGAATTGCATCAGTCATTAGATGTGGTAAAGATCAATAAAATACAGTTACGGTCAAATCAGAGAGATACATAGTAGACAAGTAAACAGAAAATGGGTTATATCTAATGTCTATGAAAAGTTTAAAGTACCTTACATCAACAAATGATTCCAAATTCAATGACTTGGTGGCTTGTTTATTATTATTATTGTTTGTGTAATTTCTACTCCTGTAGATACACACATTTGTTTTAGAGCTATTTAAATTATTTATATTTCAGCAGTGGTAAGCACCTTAAAATAGATACATCCTGAGGAATATTGTTCAGATAAATATTTTAAAAGCGACAGATTAGAAGAGAAGGTAAACATCACATCTAATTCATTTATTATGGCAAACTAGAAAGTATTTTAAAATATTTTTGCTCTCCAGGAAAAAAATGTCCCACACCAGGTTATTGATTTTTTGATAATTCTTTCAAGCTAAACTGTGTGCAGTTTTGCTGCAGAGGCAATGATACTGTTACACTGCTCTGAATCACTGATAAAATTTTTAATGTCAAGATGAAAGACTACTGAAAATAGCTAATCAAATTAATAATTGGAATTTGTCATCCTGGTTGATATTTTCACACTTGAACCAGCAATTTTTTTTTTTTTCTGGGAAAAAATGCTGGTTTGCTGAAAATTCGCCAAATTTTGTCTCAGATTTGGAATTGAGGTAATCTTTTAGCCAGACTTTGCACTATACTGTCTGTATTGTACTTGGGCTACGCAAAACTTTGTGTCTAAGAAATATGAATAATCTATTATACATTCTAGTCTTTTCTTCCTCCTGCATATGCTTTGAAATATTCTTTTAGTAAATGATATTTTTTAACAAGAAAAAGGAACCTGATGGATATTTTTCTTGTATTCTGGAACAAATAGTAATATTTCCACTAGTGGCAACATAACATCTTGCTCTTATAAAAATGGTTTTCATCAATGCATCCCATGCTCTTCAAAAAGGGATTATTATTTTAATTCCTGGGTTATGGCTGGTGAAACTGAATCACTGTGAAGTTACAGCTTTATCCAAGGCTGTGTAGTGTGTAAGGGACAGATCTGGGAATAAAGGTTCTGAAATGAGCTCTCTTAGTTGGGTTAATAACAACATTAGCAACAACAGCAGCAAGACATCTTGAAACTGAGGATGAGAGATGAAATCTCTAATTGGGAATCTCTCTGTTAGCACATCAGGTCGGGTTGTGACTTTGTCTTATTCCCTAACACACTTTACTTGTGACAAAGTACGGTGATGATTCAGTGGTGAAATCAAGCCCTTGTCACTTGCTGAGTAAGGCAGAAACAGTTTAGCTACCAACTTTTCCAAATTATATATTTTTTTTCTAAGTACCACATATTTAGAGAGGGTTTGTCTGCCCCAGCTGAGGTGCCTGGTGCAAGTCAGAGCAGTGGCCATAGTTTGCAACTGAGACAGCTGAGAAAGATTCCTCATCACCAGTGGAGGGTCTGATTGTCCTCTGCAGACACCTCATTCACTCCACTGACTCTGCAGTGAGAGTGGCAGCTTTTGTCATAGCTATCTATCCTTTTTAAAAACCAAAAGTCAAGAGAGATGATTGCTTCAGGAAAATAATATTTCTGAGACCCTTTTCAAATTAAAAACTTTTTAGCACTTAAATTTTATTGTCAAACTGTTTCAGTTTATGAACTACAAGATATTTGTGGAGGTTCCGATCTCTTCAAAATTTTGGATAATAACTCTGAATAATACAAACCATGGGATTTTATGTAGTCAGTTTATGTAGTTATGAGCCCTAGCTGTAACTGTGCAGTGTCTTCCAGAAAAAAAGCTTTCATTTGGCAACACCAAGAAATGGAAAATATCCCCATATCCCCAGTAGCTTTTTCTCTGAGTTATTGAACTCTTTTTACTAATAAGACATTCAGTAAGCAGCAACACCGGACTAAAACAGATCTAAAACAGTAATTGATTTTTTTCTTAAAGAGACTTAAAAATCATGTTTTTAGCTAGCACTGCTGATTATTTTTACTACAAGTAACTCCTAAAACTACTGAGTAAGAGAAACTGGGGGAAATTTTTTTTTTATTTATTTAAGTTGTGCTTGTTTCTTTCTTTGGCAGCCTTTAGTTTATACTGGAGTTTTTGTTTCTTCTCTATGGTGAATTCTTTGTTTATCGTGTGGATGTTTTGAAACCAGAAAAGGGAAAGCTTTTTTAAATTGGGAAAATGTTATTACAGAACTACAAAAAATTGGCAGAAACATTCATAGAAAATATTCCATCTGCCACTGGTTTTAATCAAATGAAAACCCCAGAATAGAAGCGGTCAAACATGTGCAAACCCAGAATTCAGTCAAATGACTTGTATATTCAGAGTTAGTTTAATTGGAAAACTAAAATGACCCCCAAATATTTTTGCTTCCTATTTTCCACTGTGTGTTGTAATATTGTATAAACAAGATTTTTTAAAGTAAATAACCCTTTTCTGAACCACATTATTCTTGTTTATTTATGTTTTGAATGTTTGCATATTATATTGTGTAGCCCTCAAGCCATTTAAGTTAGTAATAAAACCCTGGTTAGCCTTTTCACCACTAATTTTTTCTGTTTCCCTAGAATACAATTTTTGTATGGTTGTTTAACTGATGAAGTGGTACATATTGGCATTATGTATAGAGGCATCAAATTAACAAAGAAAGTTCTGTGTAAGTTTAAGAGTATGACAAGCAGATTATTAAAAGCTCTCTCTAGAATGACCAGCAGTTCAGTATGTTAAGACTGTGCTAAGACGTCTGCTGATGCCAGTATGAATTAGAATGGGCGATAAATTAATGGGCATTATAAGTTATGATGAGAGGAAAACAAAATGTGTGTTGTTTTCTGGCACTGAATAGATAGAAAATCAAAGCTGAAGGGTGTTAGAACAGTTCCCACACTTGAAAAGCATTTAGGAAATTTATTAACTATGCATATCCCATAGTCATTCCAAGATCTACCATTTTTGATGCCTTCTGTATGCAATTCATCACTATCCTTGTCAGCATGCTTTCTTTTATTACCTTTTTCTTTTCTATCTCTATCTCTCTACCTTACAGTATCAGGCTTAAGGAATATATGAAGTATTACTGCCAGAAACTAATACCGCAGCCTCCAACCTCCAGAAACAAGATGGTGTAACACCTCTCCCATTTGTTGGGATGCTGTTGGTTTGAGTCTGGCATTGTGTTCAAACTCGCATGGCTACAGCAGACAATCTGAAGCAATGCTGCCTGCTATGTCAGTGTGTCCTGAGGTAACCTCTTTGCCTTAGATGTAAACACAATGTGCCACTGCTTCTGGACTAGGTCTGTTTTTCTGTCTTTTCTTGGAAGATATTCTCATATTGTGGTTGAGAAATGCATGAGCAGTTTTCCTATGCTTCTCCTTTTCCTGAGAATATTACATGAAGTAAAACGGTGCGTGTTCACCCAAGTTCTGGTGGCCTTCGTGTGGACCATACTGCTGGTACCACAACCCACTTAGTCTGCAATTGAGGACACCCACATCTTACCTTTACTTCTAGAGCTGTCTCTGCAGCCTTGGGGAATCATCTCAGACCTTGTGTCTCACATATCAGTGTCTGGAGGACTGCCATCCATTGAGGGTGCATGTTTATTCCTGTTCTGGTCAATATTGAGGGGTGCTATTGAGAACTGTGCTGTTGGGTCTTTCCTGTTGCTTTGGCCCACTTACCAAAAAGCAAGTGTTATCCACTGGTTTATTGAGATTCAGTTGACTGTCACATGCTGGCTGAAGACTTCTTTCTTCTCACCTGTCACAGCAATCGCATCTTTGAAGAATTTGTTGCGTTTTTGCCGTGCATCAATAAATCCAATTCCCAATGGGACTTGGACCTAATACTTTCCATGCTTGTGTAAAACCAGTTTTTCAGTCCATGGCAATCAACTGTCTGTTGCATATATCCAGCAAGGTGTCAAGCTTGAAGTGAATTCTGTTGTTCTAATAATGGCTGGAGCGAAAGATGAACTGAATAAGATTGATATGATAAAAAACCTAGCAATCTTAAAACAAGTATAATTTTAAGAAAAAGGTGCTTTCAATAAATTTCTGCGGTATATTTACAGTATAAATGTCTAATGCAGCTGGAAAAAGTAGAGAATATTTCTGCATTGTACCAGGAAGAAAAAAGTATGAATTTTGTTGGTTTTTTTTTTTGTATTTAGCTTTTTCTCTCATGCGTTTAGTGCATCATTTAGTAATATTTGAAAAGCTGAAGAACACTCTACCTAGTGTAAACCACTAGCAATATAAATGTACCTGATATATGAGGAAAGAAAAAGAAGCAACTTTTCATAAGGTTAATAAAATGAAATTATGACCTTAGAGCAATTTATAATTTTGTAAGGCACCAGTGAAGTTTCTAAGTTCTGGCAAATTGATTATTGTTAGTGAGTGAGAGCAGCCTCTGGAGTGTACTTTGGAAAAAGGAATTACAAGATTTTTCAGTCACAAAATTAAAAGGTGTTTCCCTAAAAGATGCTGAGATTTAATTTAGAGTTTGAACCTTAATGACCCTTGTTCCCCATAGATTGGGACAGGACAATGAACAGAATAGTAAATAACAAGCTATATGATTACGGATGAAATCATAGTGAACAGAAAACTCATGTCAGTTATGACCTGGGACTCACATACAACACTGAAATTCAGCTTAGATCCTCATCTGCTGTCATGACTGTGCCTCTGCTGTTCCAGGGGCACTGGGATGTATCATGGGAACCAAGTAGCTGCTTGATTTTATTTTCTCTGAGGAAAACGAATAGACTGGAGGCTAACATAAGCAAGAATATTTATACACATAGTGATCTAATGATATCAAGACAATAAGGAAAGGCTGAGAAATAGCACTGTATTTCCTTTAGATTTCTATTAAAGGATTTAATGATAGAAGTGACAAAACTACTTACAAATCTCAAGTTAGTTTCATAAAGACATTCAAGCCCCAAATCCTTTAGAAAAATACTTTTAACATAGATATTAATTGAACTGATGCTCAACAAAGGTGTTTTTACATTAAAAAAACTCTATTCATGTTATCTGAATCACTGGCCCATATGGAATTTAAATTAGTTAATTTCACAGATTTTAATAAAGAAAAATTGACTCTGCATTTGCGAGTCTTTCAGGAATGTGTAGCTTATTCATAATGATACAGAGATCTGTGCTGATGTATCTCAACAATGATGAGAGCAATGAAGGATGTAATTCTCCAGATAATGAAAAAGATCTTCATCTTTGATTAGTTGAGGAGGTCCAAAAGGTCCTAAATTACTTTTTCAGAAGGAAGAACAACTAGCTTCATAAATCTTTTGTAAACCTGTTCAGGGATAACAGTATATGTTAAAAATAGTATATGTTATATGGATCACACTGACTAAATCTTTGACTCGGTTGGAGTGTCTCACTGGTGAAGAGTGGCTGATTTATTATTTGATCATTTGCAATTGGTCCTACACTTCTGAGGAATTCTTTGGCAGATACAAGGTCATGCATAAAATCATGATTACAGTTATTCTCCTAGATTAGGTCAATTATTTACATGTATTCATGGAAATCCATAAAGGATAGGAGGGGACCCTATGAAATAAAATGTTCACAGGACACTGAAAGAGGTGCTATTAGATGACTTGGTTGTGATTCAGTGTTAAAAGACCTCAGTGACAGACTTTAACTCTTACAAAGACCTTTAAACATAAGGCCTTTAAACATAGTTCAGAGAGTTTAGCAGGTCTCATCCCACATATTTATAGATCAGACGTATGAATTATCCCACTGACTCTGTTATACAGCAACTAAATCCTGGTTTTGTCCACATGCAAGTAATATTGTCCTATATATTTCATGTATTTCTTTCATTCATGCATAGGTTCATAGTGAATGTCCATATAGATTTGTGTGTACCTTTTCCCTTCTGTCTCTTTTGACCCTATTTTGAGTATCTCTGAATTTCCTGGGTTTAGTTTTTGTATACATGAATTTCCTCAGTTGTGGGATAGACTTAGTGATACTTAACCTCTGTGTGAAAATCTTTGTACTTTTCTGTTGAAAAATACCTTGTGAGAGCAAGGCATTATTATTTACAAATTTAACTTCTGGCATCATTGAGTGGTACCACCAGAGTGCTATAAGACCTGTAAAACTATTGTCCATTCCAATACATTTTCAGGGGCTAAAACAAGCAATGAAAAGCAGCAGGCTGCGAAGACAGGAAAACTACCTGCATAGCATGGCAGGCTGGGATCCAAATACAATTCTCTTTCTTACTTAAAACAGGAGGACACCTTGTGTCTGAGCAAGTTGATGCAAAGTAGACCTAGGGGAATCAAGTAGGGAAACAGCAGACACAGGCAGCAATAACACAGTCTTTGGAGCAACAACAAAACAGATGGTTCAGTGGCCCTCTGTCCACTCCAGAGAATATACAATTACTTACAGGATAAAGCCCATCTGGTCCTATAATAATCTGAGACTTCATCCTGACTAA
Source organism: Oxyruncus cristatus (assembly GCA_013399855.1). Taxonomy (NCBI): domain Eukaryota; kingdom Metazoa; phylum Chordata; class Aves; order Passeriformes; family Cotingidae; genus Oxyruncus; species Oxyruncus cristatus. Next base: position 333,205 of record VXAY01003856.1, on the reverse strand, counting down.
AGCTGCAGTGGGCTTGTTGCCAGCTGTTTAAATTAACTTGATCAATCACCTCTATAAGCCTATCTAAAAAAATCAAATTCTTTTCACCCTTTAACCTGTTGTAACAGGTTCACCTCTTGCCTTGTGATCAGAAAAACAGAAGAAACCAGTGCCACCTGTTAGCTTTGGAAAGGATGGCTTGTACCTATTGGAAACTGCTGCAAATAACTGAGCAGTCATAAAGTTTTAGAGGCCACCCTGTAAACTTGTTTGTAATTTTGGCACTGTGACCAATTGTCTGAGGCCAGACAGATAAAGGAGATAGCATGTAAAGCTATATAAAAGCATATCTCATCATGAAAGGACAGTATTTTCAAGACACTAAGCTAAGGACTTGTACTGCACTCAAATGGAGGAGGTGGTTGTGCTATAAACAGGAACTTGTACAGAGAGAAGGAGAAAGTGATATAGCCATACTGGGATAGACTACAGATTTGGGAAGGGTGGAACAACAGTGGTCTTCTTTAGTATTCAGGGTCCATTAAGTCACTGATTTCTACCTTTTGCAGTCACTCACATCTGAACAACAGGATGAACACAAAAGTCTCTCAGCTCAGGTCATGAACCAACTTGCTGCATGCTCAAATCCAAGCTGTAGTCTCCTGAAAGTAGCATTGAAAAATATTCTAAGCACTTATTTCTTAAGTTCTTTCGTGAGCATTGGGTTACTTTGGAGGAGTCTCTCAGTCAAGTAATACTCACAGTCAATTCCTTACTAAATTGTATCTTTTGAGCACATTGTTGCCATTTTCAGCATTGATCTGATTTTATCTTTTGTAAGGGCCCAGCAGGTTTCAGTAGGTGGTTGGCTTACAGAAACCCATTAGACGTTTTTAGTCATTTACTTTAACTATCAAAGAGGGTTTGACAGCTGCTAGCGGCAGGTGACAAAGGGAAAGGAGAGGAGTGGAATGACGTGGTATATATGAATATAAAACTTGCCTATCTGTATGTGAAATCAACATTGTCTGAAGGATAAAACAAAAGCCTTCTTCCTCAGTCAGGCACCCAGTCGTATGAAATTAATGCTTCCTCTAAACATCTTTCTGATTCAACTTCTATGGTATTTTCATATTTGCACTGCAACTAAGATTCCAGTAACCAGCTGCCGAAGAAAAATGTATAGACATTGCAATATGTTTTCAGAATCTGGAATAGCTTTCTGGCTGTCACTGGGTCAATTTCAGGCTTTTTGACAGGCTATGATCTGTCCTTCTTGAAACAATTGGCAATTTTGCAGGCAGGAGCTGTGGAAATAGCTTGAAAAATGGAAATCTATTTTAAAAAAAATATTATTAAACCCAAGAAAACTAAAATGTGCAGGTGTTCTCATTTTGAGTGGTGTTTTTCAGGATAGTGAATATCATTCTTGTAATTCTACCTGACGGTACAATTCTAAGTAAAGTCTGTAAACTGTGACCAGTGTAGCATTTGCTAAGAGAGGAACATATGCCATTTATCTTAGGGGAATATAAAGTGACTTAATATGCTAGATGACACAAAGAAAGGAAATAAAATTAAGCATCACATTAACTTTGTCACAGTGCACTCGTAAGATTTAACTCCTTTGGTAATAATAAAAGACACTACTGCATGGGAATTTGACACTGCTACCAGAAAGTCCTCATCTTGGTATTTTTTGCATTTTTCATCACTGTGACCTGGAGAGTGACCTGAAAACTACTCACCGATTCTACGTTTTTTTTCTTTTCAAATATATGGCATACCACTTTGTTTTTTAAAAGGTTATAATTTTATTTTTGTAGTTAAAATGTTTACCTGGTTTACCTGGTTCCGGTGTGGTTCTTGCAACTCTGTGTACATGTCTGTGTTCAGTGTGTCTGTTGTTGATGAGCTTTGTTGCTGAGACTATCATGTGCCCACAGCACCCTGCTCCAAGCCTTTGCTTACGCAGAGGTCACCAGGTGTCCCTGAAGTACAGATATGACCTCAGCTTTCTTCTGTTTCAGCACTTCAGATGTACACTTTCTTAGTATGTCTTAAGAGAGATAATCCCCTCTGCAGTGATTGTGTATGGGAATATACACCATTCTGTGTCCCCACACAAGCCAGGATAGAGGGACCAACCTGTGACTGAAGGATGTTGTACTCAGAGATGAATTTTATCCCATTAAGACCCAGGTGTACCTGAGAGATTCAATGATGCATAAGGTTTTCATGGACTGCTAGCATACAATAGAATTTTATCTGAATTGACTACTGTGCAAACATCCCCAAATCCAGACCTAATGACTGTGGAAGGTATTAACCTGTATCAGCACTGTACATGACACCTTGGCATCCTCTGTGTTTACAGTTTGTAATGAGTGCTTCATTAATATTTCTGTGTATGCTTGCCATTGCTGCAACACTGCAGGGACAGATTAGGATAATATGAAATCTTTATAAATCACATTTAGGAATTAAAACAGTGGGCACAAAATTATTACTTTCAGGTTGGAGAAAATAAGGTTTCAAAGCAATTACAGACAGCTTAATATAGCTGGTCTTTCGTTGCTTTATATCTTCAATTCAGAACAAGGTGTTTCTGGATGTTGTTATGATGGGAAAGCAGTTGCTGTCTACTATTGAACAACTTAAATAATAGTTCATTTTGGTTTTTTTCTCTCATAATTCTTTCCTTTGAGGTAACTTATCTGGCTTAGCTTTACTCTGTAACATGCAAAATTAGATATATTTCTTTTTTTTTTTTTTAATTTGAGGAAAGCCTTAAGGTGCATATGTTATTCTGTGTCTGTAGACAGTGTGCTTTTCTTGGCAGAATTTTAAAGAGCTGCCATATGCACCTATTTTCACTGTTTCAAGCTTACAGTCACCCAAGTATTTTTTAGCACCTTCACATCACTTAAATCTCTGTAAATTTTTATAATTATCATCCTTATTTGGATATGCAGAGAAGACAAAACAAAAATGGTAATATGCTGTCATTAAAATTTCATTTAAGCTCCATGTCATTGTAATCAGCTAACTACACGATGTATCAGATGAGATGTAAGAACTGATTTCTGCTGGAAATGCACAGTATTGGTTGCTATTGGTTAAATGAGTACATTGTACTGAACCTGCTGGACCAGCTTGTTGCTTAAGTAAGGATTTAATGTATTCAGATAAGGCCATTTTCCTAGACTGTGGTCAGACTGTCGGGAAAGTAAAAAGAAACTGCTTGAATAACTTCCTTCTGTTTTGGAATAATAGAAAGTACTACCTGCACAAACCTCCTGCTTTGTTCGCAGCCTTTAGCCATCCTTACTACAAGGCGCTGCTGTCACAGCTATTGAAAGGATTTTAGGCACACGTTTCCTGCAAATTTAAATTGCTCTGAACAATTAGAATTGCTCACGTGGCTAGGATATCACTTTTCTGAAGTGCTCAAGTGACAGAGGATATTGACAAGTCCCCATTTTCCCTTATTTTCTGTAAGAACTTGCTGCCATTATTTATTTGAAGTGGCTCAAGTGTCATCTCTGGGAAAACAAACAAACGAATCCAGACAAGCTTTTGGATACTTGAGACCCTTTGTCTTCAAGTCTGAGACAAAGTACAGATCTGTGTGTGACAAGCATAGCAAGACATGCCATCTTCATCATCATCATGGCTAGGCTTCACAAACGAAGATTTGAGAAGGACTCTACCCGCGCTTGCTACAAGCGCGTTGGTGGCTAAAAAGGCCAATGTGAGATAGACAAGTCCGGTTGCAAAAAGCACAGCAGAAAGTCTCCTTTGGTAGTATTGGCAAGACTCGGTTCTTTCTGCGTTGCCTTTTCTCCTTAAGAATGATTCTGTGTGTGTTCTCAAAAGAGGCAGCAGCATTATAGGTAGCGCATCTCCATGTCTCCCTATTGGATGCCAGAGTAGACCACTGATGGTGATCAATATGGCCAAGGCTGAGATATTGTTTCAGGGAATCCTTGTATCTCCTCTTTGGGACTCCTCTCTTGTGGCAACCAGTGGTGAGTTCACCATAAAGCACAATCTTGGGGAGGCGGAGGTCCTTCATCCTGGAGACGTGCCCTGCCCAACACAGCTGTGTTCTCAGCAGCGTGGCCTCAACACTCGTGACACAAGACATGTAGACATACTGAAAAAGGACAGTGAATAATGTCATGCAACACTTAAAATTTAGTAAGTGGTCTAGCTGTACAACCAAGGGATAAATCCTGCTCCAGAGACAGAGCAGAAGGAGCATACATCATTTGATGTAGCTGTTGTGTGCATAACAATGCAAAACCAGTGTTCTATTATGGGAAGCATGATCTTAACGTATCTTCTAAAGCCTGAATGATGGGCTCTGTAGAGATAGTGTTCCCAAGACAGAGAGCTTTCGAAGGTTTGTTCCCTTTACTTGGCTTCAACAGTTTCATAGCAACTAAGGTGTTTCTATTGTGTGAAGTATGCAAGGGATTAATTTCAAATACGAGTCATGGTTAATGTACAGACTTGAGTTAGAAATGTTCTTTTATAGTATCATAGAAATGCTAAAAATAATGGGATGGTTTTTTGAAGAGAAATGGGATTAGCCTTGGCTATAACTGCTGTCATATACTGAAGATGCTTCTGATTACATGTATTCTGAGCACATTTTCAGTTCTGGTGAGAATAGTGTTATCAGTTGCTAGATCTGCATACTAAGAAAGAGACGTTGTTCAAGTTAAACTTCAAGAATTTAATCTAGATGTTCATGTTCATACTAATGTATCTAGCATTAATATTTATGAAATGAGTATAGTAAAGAAGGGGGTGATATAAGGTAAGAACTACTGATATAATAAATATACTAATGAAGATAAATATTCTATGAAAGTTAATCAGTCAGACTGAAGACACCCCATGGCTCGTAAGTATCTGGCTTTTGCATTAGTAATTATTTAGCTGAGAAGGAATCAAAAAATCCAGGAGACTGAGAATGGTTATTTTCGTCACCCTTGTTTGTCTCTCCATTTTTAATAGTGTTGTAGGGAAATTGTAGAGCTTTAATAGGATTTAAAGGCAACATAAATGTGTATCAGAATTTACAGTGGCCCTTGGAGAGAAATAAAACCAGTATTTTTGGCATTCCTGTGAGTGACATAAATGAAACCAGGCACGAAGCACAAGCGTTGCATGAAAAAATGTGCTCTAAGACACTGAGAAATAGATAAGCAGATTGTTTACATCTGGGCTCTGTCTTGGGAAGGCCTTAATCAAATCATCTCAAACTTGCATTGGACAGTCACCCTCTGTCTCTGGTAGCATCAGAATTTTTTGGCCTATTTAATTCCAAACGTGGCAGCAAAACAAATGGTATGTGTTGTGTGGCAGAGAGTTGCTTCAGCACAATCTGTCACTGGTGCTCTTCAATGTAATGCAGAACAGGAATGTCATCAGCTGCTAAAAGTCGTCAACTCCACCCTCTTTGTCGCTTTCTGCCTCTGCCTGATGGGATGACACAGCAGATCATAGTAGTTCATTCTTCTAGATGTTTGTCACCGTACCGACACATGAGCTGCTTGTGTTAGAGCTTGCTACAAAATGGAGAGCTGTCCCTCAGGAGCTTGTCAGAGGTTGCTCATTTCACAGAGGTTATAAAAGTTAATAGGTACTTGATAAAACTTCATAGGAGATGACAAGACATAAAGAAAACCCCCTCATCACCTTAACACAACCTTGACCCAGTAAGTTCTGCCTTGTTTTCACAGCAGTGACTGTTGAAAGCACATCTGACACTTCTGCATGTGGCTGCATTTGATTTAATACTGTTCCTGCCCCTTGCTTACCTCGTAGGTCAATAACAGTTTTTGCAAATCTCCATTACAATTTGCTTTCAAGCAGAATGGCGTTTATTTTATTAAATGATTGTGCCTACATCTTTTCTAATTCTAACCCTTTTTTTTGTAGATCAAACACAAATGAAAAGGGATTCAAAAGACACAGAAGATTAGAACTTTGTGATATATAACACCACTCCCTCTGTGACTCCCAGGGTGGGGAGGGACTACCAGGGAGTCACTCTCCTATTAGATATTGCCACAGCACTTGGAGGTTTCCCCAAGAGAAGGATGTAGTAGTGTTTGATAAGGGAGTGTAAGATGTTGAACTGAACGGACTGTGAAGAGGCCCAAAGCAGCAAACCAGGTTCATGGCAACAAGCTCTGGCCATTAGCACAGTAGCTACACTGAGGCCATAGAACCCAAGCAGAGCTCTCTTGTACTGGATGCTGTGCTGGAACTACAAGCTGGAGCGTTTACTATCTCTTGCCCTTCATTTCTTCTTGCTGTCTTGCACTCTGTAGAAAGGGCTTTAACTTGATATAAAATGACATAGATGGTAGGTGGTGGATAACAGCCTTCATGACCTGATGTAGCATTACACAGTGAAACACCAAGAGTGGCAGGGAGGGAGCAAGTTTCCCATTAAGTGACTTAGTTACCCTTCTGGAGGGTAACTTTATGCAGCTACTGCGTTAAGTGCAGTGCTTGCATTTTTACCCATCTGACAGAGCATTTAACATAAATTTTAGTCCAATAAGTCTCCAGTTCTCCTGAATATATCTTGTGGACTTTGAACACTGAATACCTGAATATTATTTTTTAATGTTTAACTTAGTCTCAGAAGATGTGCCTAAGAAGGCATAGGCTATAATTTCTAATACAAATAAAATATTAATCCATTACTGTCTATGCTATTATTAACATTTGCAAGGGTCTAAGTCTCATAGTATCTCTCAAAAGCTACTAAGAACATAATTTCTGGAGCACTCAGTTATGGCCTTTTAATACCCTTTTTTACTAACTGGCTTGGTTAATTGCAGCACATGCAGTGGGATGGATCAAGGCACTATTTCACTGGTATACGATATTTGCATAGGAATCTTTACTACTTTAGTGCTTTTAAATGCTTTAGAGAAATGTTTCTATAGAGTTCCTAAAAAGCAATATTCTTGCCTTACTTCCCTCTCTTTTTTCCTCTTCCCCTGTTTGTGTGTGCACATGTACATTTTAAATGAACAGTTAACCTGTCCTTGTGAGTGGAAAGTTTTCAAAAATCACTTACCTATTGATTTAAGGAGCAATAGCAAAATTGGAAAGTGCATCTTGATGGTGGGTGATGTAGCAGGACAGGGGATACAGAAGCTGGATTTTAAACACATCAATACATGTAAAAACATATATTAGTAAATTCTCAAGCTATAACCAAAGGCGTTTTTTCCTGCAGGGCAGACCAAATTTAGTGCTACTAAGGTACATAATTTTTAAAATTGTTTATTTTGTATGTGGTAGTCAGTAAATGAATTAATGGAAAGTAATTTTAAGTCTTTTCATAGAAACTTCTATTCAAAGAGAATAGATATCAATAAAAACTAAAAAGAACCTATAAGTTCCTAGAAAAATGTTGTGATGTCTTAAGATGGGTGCAGAATGTCTAACTTTCCTATCTGCTTTCCAGAATTATACAATCACATATTCATGAAATAAAGTCTCTTGAACCATTCTCAACCTTTGCTTAGCCTGGAAACTCTTGAGAACATGTTCAACTACCTGTGGAGAGCTAAGTTACAGAGCTGTAGAAACTGTAGAAACATTAATCCTTGTCCTTAGCTGCACACATGGCTATTGTGGCCCAGGTGTGTATTATTTTGTTTGTTGTCTAGCCCACAGCTTTATTGCTGATTCTGCTGATGGAGATACTTTTGTTGTTTCCGGAATTTAGTCTGGGAATCTCTTTTCAGAACCCCATGGGTGAAGCTTCTTGGTTGGTTATCTATATATTTCAAACTGAATTTATCACAGTCTCTACCCTCAAATCTCACTTTTCTTTCAATGGTGATGCTCTTCTCCCCCTTTCATACTTTCCCCCATCATCACACTTTTCCACATGTTTCTCAAGCATGCTTACTCTGTTCCCAATGGTCACAGGGAAGAAAAAAATAGTGCTCTCTCTGGGTATGTCTCAGAGCTCCCTTAAGCTAAAAACCCTAGCAGGTTCAAGTTTAAAATCCCTAATGCTCTCACCATTTTCTTTGCCTTTATTACATATCCACACACAGCCTCTAGACACTCAGAATTGACTGTCTGGGTGTACAGAAAAGGATAATGAATCAGAAGCCTCTCTAAATAAATCTATACATTTTTTACCAATAATATAAAGCAAAGTCTACCAACAATGTCACCAACCCTGTGTTCCTGCTGTTCTTGAGAGTGTATCTCATTAAACATCAGGAAACCACTGAAATATTTCAATCATGAAGTTTATCGCAACATATGATGGCATATTTAAGTGTTTTATATTCCAGTTGATAAAGCAGTTACTCAGCTGTAACTTTAAAAGCCATTGGTAAATTTAAAGAAAAACCTGTAAGCATCAACACAGTGCTAAATTCTAATAAAAGAGGAAGGAACCTGGAAGCTGATAAGAGAGGTGGTGACTCAGAGAAGAAAGATGGTTCAGGCAAGAATAAGCAGAGAGCACTGAGTCATAACGAAAGAACCTAAACATTTTCAGAAAGTCTAATGTAAATATTAAAGCTGTGTACGAGAGCCTTAAATAACACCACCGGAACATATGTAGTACTAAGAATACCTCAAATCTGGCATTAATTAGGGGATTAAGCTTCATATAACTATATGTATTGAAGCCTATATTTATTTAAGAATGAAATTTTAGGGTTGAAAATCTTCAGTGTATTATGCTTGACTGTGTTTTCCCTTCTGTGGGTTTTACCACAGATGTGAGGAAAAAAAGAATGTAAAATTAAACAAAAAAGGTGAGTAGGCATTCAGGGGTGAAACAAGGTGAGTTAATTCCTCAAACTGCTGAGCTGTCAAGTAATGGTTTGATTTTGGTGGTGGTGGGGGAAAGAGTATGGTGTCAGGGTGGGAAATGTTAGTGCTTGTGTAGGTGGCTGAGGTACTGTGGTGGTTAGACACTCAAACTGCACAGAAAGAAGTTCTGGCATGTCCTTCCCTCACACCTTATCCACTGCTTCGTGCTCAAGTCACTTAAGAGCGGATGCCACCAGTCATTCCAAATTATGGGATATTTTGTGAGGTTGAGGCTTGCTGCGTATAACAGACATTTAACTGCTGCTATTATCAAAAGTCATCTTCAGTACCATCTCGAAGAAATATTCCTTTCTTTGCTGCAGGCAGAGACCTGTGAAAGAAGGGGGTTTACAACTTGAAAAAAAGTATCTGGCTAGCTGAGGTTTAGATGTGCTGAGCTTCTCTCCACTGTGGAAAAGGGTAAAACTTGCAGCACATGGACTAGGAAAAGGAAGCCAGCATCTTTCAGCCCTGAGCCCTTACAGAAAAACATGTCTAGGCTGGTTTCTGATGGCTTCAGGAAAATCTGTTGTCACAATCTGCTTCCACTTGAATGGAAACTGTCCTAGTTTAATTGCTGTCTTTTTTCACTGAGCAGACACTATCCTGGCAGCAAAATACTGGGAGTAACATCCAGTTTAGCATTTATGGTACAGCAAGCCCTCTATACTAACAAGAGTAAGGCTGTTCACAAAGGCGATATTTAAAGTATCTTCCTTTTGATTTAGTCTCCTTACGAATCACAGATGTACTTACAATGCTTTCTTCAATCAAGTGAAAAAGAAGTAATTAAGAAATAATATTCAATAGTATTTTCATCTGTAATGAATCAGCTTATGTAAGTATGATGAGGAATTTGATAGTTCTTGTTGTCTCAATTACTGTTACAATGTCAGATAGTTGGGTTTTTTTTAACCATTACTGAATTTATCACAAACTGAAGGATCTTTGATTTATAGGCTGTGGATGTTTTCATATCAGTGAAAAAAATGTAATAACCTGGATCCCCTGGGGAAGTGTTTTATTTGTTCAGTGGGAGATCTTGTGTGGAAAGTCTGGATTTCTTATTTGAAACGATGTGCTGTCAAAGAGCTGAGTCAGCTTTTACCTTTAAACATGCTGTGAATATTACAGTAGAGTACTTAGACTACCCACAGGGTAAAGTATCCTTTAAGTAGAAGTATTCAAAATTTATCGTGAACATCATATGGTTAAAAAGTTTGGTAGAGATGTACCTTGGCATTTAAATTTGCGTATGTTAGATGATATGTAAAAAATCTGAAGGAGTGAAAACTGAGATTTTAATGAAATATTAACTATTTTCAAGTTTGATGATAAATGCAATATTTTCTTCATATTTTTATGTTAGAAAGAAACAATTGTGAGTAGGAGTTGACTGGGTCCCAAATGGCAGAAAGAAGAAATCATAACTAAGTGTGATGTGAGTGAGTAGAATAAAGGAGTGTTTATGTAGGTGATAATGAGCCAGAAATTTTAACCAAAGAATTATCCATTATGCTAAAGTAGTGTTTTATATTGGTTTTATTTGTTGCATTTCACAGAATATCATGTAGTTGTTCAAGAAAGCAAAAATGCACAATGGCATAATCTACATATTTTCTGTTTTTAGTATGTATGTTAGCCCATTTACACACCACACCCCACCCTTGAGGTCCATGCTTTCCCAGCTCAGCAGGCTTTCATTTTGCCCGTTTTGAGTGGAAAAACAGGGGCTTGAACAATTCATTTCTTTCTGTGAAAGGAAGCATAATTTAGGAAATTGAGGTTTAAAAATCTCCAGGTGATACAATCTCTCAAAATTCCAAGCAAACTGTACAGGTTTTAACCAGGGAGAGAAATATTAAAGTTGGAATTCACAGCACTACAAACTTTTGGGAGTGAAAACTCATTTGTTTCATATACCTTTGAAACTCCTAGCACAAATTTCCTACTGGACCTCATATAGAATGATTCTCTTTGCTAAGGCATCTACTGTGGTGGATCACCAAGAAATGCATATTTCATCAGGACAGCTTTGATTTTTAAAATTATTTCAGAATGCTTCAGTTTTATGTTGAGGCTATTTCTTTTTTAATCACCCATTTGTTTGAATTAATAGCATTTCTAAACCAAATAATTGCAAGTACATTGAAATGCTAGATGATTTGATGAACGGTGGGCAAATGATTTGAGAATTTTCTGATTCTGCTGTCATTACTTCTACTTCTCCCATGTTCCCCTTTTCACAAAAAAATTAGGTTTTAATAAATCTTCATTTTTTTCAGTTAAAAATAACTTTTGAAACAATAATCCTTGTAAAGGCACACTAGCCATCAGCTATGTTGTTAGTACACATTTATTAAAATTTTTACTGGCATTTGTACACAGTCCACTGCCTGATTTGAAATGGTAGTGAACTGTGTGGAAAATGTGTTGACATTAGCTTCAAAAAATGTTTGCTCTTTAATTCTAAAGAACGTGGGTTTTTTCAGACCCTGACTCCTATTAAGTGCATTTTGCAAGACTTCAAATTCTTTCATAGCAATGTTATAATAAGTTTCAGTTCCGCATCTGAAATTCAATTCACAGAACTCTGACTTTAATGGGAATTTTTCTACAGGAAAGATTCAAATAATTAAGAACACATATAGAAAAAATAATTCTGTTGCTGTTGCTGAACTGAAGGCTATTGTCAAAATTACTCATGTTAATAGGCAAAACAAAGTATTTTCAAACTTTTGCTTTGCCGGGTCTAACTTATGCTTGGATAGAAAAATGAACTTAATAAATGAAAGTAGACTTGCATAAACAAGACTACCATCCTTGTTTTGCCTTAGGTTTTTCAGTTGCTGCATCATCTCTGAATTACATTTCTAAAAATCAATTTGCCTGAATTACTGTGGTACTCTGAAAGATCTACTTGCAGATCCTCAGACAGGACAAAGAGACCTATGCTTTTTCACTTCATATTTCCATTTAAACACAGTTATCTCAAATTATTTAATTTCTATGCACTTTATTGAGATTAATTTAAATGGCAGTTGTGCAAGCATGTGGAGAGTCAAACCCCGCCATCTGGGAACTGAGATTTTAGTTGGACTTCAGAACAGAAGGTTGATCCTGGCTACCTTTGCTTTAATTCCACATGCTTCTCATTTTTCCTCCTTATAACTCTGGGATAAATGTTTTCTCTGGGAAAAAAACCCTAACTCTTTGGCACTCCAATATACAGGTAGTTCATGCTTTGAAAGTAATCACATGGAAGAGTGCCTGAGACACTCATGTTTTTTGCTCAGAAATATGTGATTCTAAAAGCAGTTCTTAGCCTATATTCATATTGCCTAACTAACTTTATTTCAGTATTCACTTAATCAAAGCAATTAGATTAGGAACCCACTCATTGTGGGAGTCTCTATATTCACTGGGGGGGGAGAGACTCGGCTGGGTGTCTCTAGAAGAATTGTCTGCTTTGTTACTGTGGAGTGGGTAATAATCCAGCCAACATGTGGCCATTGACTCACCAGCTCGTGTGGCACTGGCTGTCCACCCCAGGGAGAAACATCACACCCCAAAGAGTGCACCCCTCCTTGTCTTGGAGCTGGGGTTTCCTCAGGGTGCTTGGTTCATACAATTTTCACTTCTGCTGATCACTGGACAAGCTTAGTTTTAAACTGTTTACAATTCACTTTGGAAATAAGAAGGGAGTAGTGGTAAATATATAATTTGTCTCAATGCATCAGCAGTAAAACTGATTTAGTCATCTTTCTTTCTCAAAGAGCATGGAAGGTGCAAAGCCAGGCATTTCATATTAAAAGCTCTGTGGAAGTTAATACAAGGTCAAAGGAATGTGGGAGGAATTTTAAGTTAACATGATAACTTCTGATCCATCTTCAGTCTTAGAGGGGGAGAGAGATTTGTTTTCTTCTGTTATTTTCTTTTCCCTATTGAATGCTTGTTCAAGCTATTGATTTAACTGATGCAATCCTGCTATACTTGCAATATTTCCATGATGCTGAAATATATAGGATGTGGATTACATATGTGGATATGGGTGGATTGCATATGTAGATATGGGTAATTTAATTTACTGTGGATTTTCATTACTATCCCTGGAGATAAAGAAGTAGCCCTCAGTTTCTAGGCAGGGAGAGTGAGGGAGGAAGGCTGCAACTGAAGGAAGAAGTTCAGGATCCTGAAGCACCACAGTTTAGGTTTGAGCCTAAAGTCACTGAAGAGCACATTTGCTCCTGCAAATTAGTGCTGCTGACTTCACTGTAGCATGCACATGAATAATATTTACATATTAAGCCCTCCATATGGTTGAGTGGGCTGTTATTAGGCAATCTGAAGTCTTGCTTCAGCTATCACTCAGCTGTCACAAAACTTGCCAAGTCTGTACTAAGGCCTGGATTTTGGCTGGTCATACCCGTGGGTGCCTAGAGCCATGCTGTTCAGCATCCAGCAGGCAGAAGGTATCCTGGCTTCTTCTCTAACTGCTCAGCATTCCATGACACAAGCTCCTGCACAGCAAAACCTGCAGTTCTCATTGCTCCTTCCAGACCTTCCTAGTGAGTGCAACTCAGTAGAAGGATGGAGAGGGAAGGCATAAAATCATCTCTATCAAACACATTCTGGTTACTTTTTCAGGTTACTTATACAGTGGGAGACAGGCAAAAAAAAAAAAAAAGAATTTGGAAAAAATCAAGAAATGGGTAGACACGTGATTTCCATGAGCCTTTCATGTAGAAGAATATTTTTTACGCAGATTGTTCTCCTGTTGCAGTTCATGTCTTAGGGGAATGGAAGCTTAGGACCTGATGATGTTAAGGTGTTGTTTCCTTACTCCTGAATAGTGTAGATTTTGTTTGTTATTTTCTTGAGGGTGAGGTATTATTACTTGGCTGTCAGTAGTCATAGTAACACTGCTTTCCCATGACTATTGAATGCTTGGTGCTGAAGGTTTCTTTAGTTCTGGCAATCTGTTTTTCTCTTTGTTTGTTTTTCTTGTCAGAATTTGTTCCCCCGAGACTTTGAAACTAATTCGACAAAAGTTAGCCTATAATTTAACATGTCAAAAACTGGAGGTGCTTCCAAAATTTTGATACAGATTCTGTGTTGGTGCCTAATGGTTGTATTTATTTTACCAAACTGTTTTAATACCCTAAATTTAGGACTGGCTCCTCAGCTGGTGCTGATGGGCAGCGCTTCAGTAGCGCTCTTAAGGCATGTCTGAACAGATGGGCACAGACAGCTGTAAGCTTTCTCTGTCCACTTCTGTGAGCCAGCAAAAAGCAAGCCAGCTCTGCTCTGGAAGTTGTAGAGATGCATTCATGAGATACTTTGCCCAAGCGTTTATCTACTGCCTCTTCGGTAGATTTTCCAAATCTGAGCTGGCTCTTGCCTGTCCATCCTGGAAAGTGAACAGGAATATTCATGCCTGGCTCCGTTCTTCATCTGTGTTTGTGTGTGAAGGGGTCAATTCTTGGCTCATGCAGGGTGTGTGACTGACTTGACTCTGTCAGTCTGCATGGACTTTCAAGGGCAGCCCATTCAAAGCAAAACCAAAACAGTGAGGATCATTGTGTTTTGCTCTAAGCCTCTTGCCATGCTTGTCACCCTTAGGACACCAGGCTCCTCCCACAGAGGGGTGATGCAGCAGCGCCCAGTTTACCTTTGAGCTCATTCCTAGATGGATTTGTTTGCTTTAAAATGCACCATCATTTCATAAACCTTTCCACTGCCTGGCTTGAAAGCACAGGTGTGGGAAGACATGCTAACTGCCATATTTAAGCAAATTCCTTTGATTGCCAAACACATTGTAAGGAGCTAATGCTGTCGTGTGCAAGGTTTCTTTTCCCATTTTCCACATCTTTGTGCGCCTGCCATCTGCTGATGTGCCTTCTCTACTTTGGATTATAAAGTCCCTAGGATATCAATCTAACTTTTAATATCTTTCCTCTGAAACATGGTTGATAGTTATAATAATGATAGCTAATTAGAAGAAATAGAACATTGACAACAGCGTTCTTCTCAATGATCTGATATTTCTGGTTTGATTAGGTAACCGGGCACAAAGCTTAGATGGAGATACTTTCTGCTTCAAATATTACTTCTGGTAGATGGGACTTTTGGGAACTTTCACAGAGGTCATGTCAACACACTCACAGGACTATAATACTCTCATTTGAAGCACTTAGTTCTGCACAGCAGAAAATGCTGCTGAGAGAAAGCAAGCATTCATCGCTGATACACAGAATTTGGTAATGCTGCTGCTGTTTTTGCTTTTACTGTTCCAGATGTTCAAAATGAAGCTTTCATCTGTCAGCTCTGGGGAAATATTCAAAGGAGCAAAGAGCAGCTAGCTCTGTAACTCCCACCGAGTGTGAGCATGTGTGAGAACATAGATAGCATTGAGTAGGGTAATAAAAAGTCCAAACTGCTTTCCGGGGTCCTGACTTTTCAATTGTTACAGTGTGATGTAAAAGTCAGAAAGACACAAATGAAATTCTGCTTGAAGGATAAGTATAGGTACTTTTCTCCATCTGGCTTCAGGAGGAATTGCATGTGCCATGTGTAAAGGCAGAATGTGGACTGTCTAATTAGGAGAGATTGCAGAATTGGGAGATCCTGTATGATGTTTAATCTTGGCTAATAAGAAGCAGTACACTGAATTATCTTCTTGCAATTCAGCATCATGTTTCTGAGGACAGAATTGATGCAAATCTCCAGTTTCTTTTGGGAATTAGTGTTGAAAATTGAATCTAGGCAACAGGCACTCTAGAAATGTTTATTTTCCTTTGCTTTGTTAACATTGGTTTCTATTTGCCTCCATATGATCTGGAAACCTTGTTTTTTATTTGCATTGTTTATGTATTAATAAAAAGGAAGCAAGAACTGTCATCTGGTTTGATTTACAGAGAAAGAAAGCCTCCAGATGAGCATCAGATCTAGTAAAGTATGTCCCATGTCACATAGCCATATATCTCCTTTCTTTAGTGAACTGTCTTTCTGCTTCCTTCAGATGTTAGATTCACATCATCAGGCAGCACAGGCACTGGACATTTTGACTCTGGTTTTCTGCCTACTGTATGATGGCATTGATATCAGCTTTTTCATGGGCATTGCAACAGCATATCAGCAGAAGGGACAAAAAACCTCAGCTCTGCTTTTACTCTCAGTAGGTCTACTAGAAAACAGCAGTGCCAGAGAAGCTGAGGTGGTCTCATAGCCTAAAAAGAAAGGAATCCTATTATGTAAGTTGGCACAGATTCCTGAACCTAGTAGTGTTTTATGAGAATATTGTTTACTTGTCTTATTGCCATGCAGATTCTTAACCACCTGTCTGAAGTTATCTGTATCCCCCAGTCCTTGATCCCAATGCTTCTGTCAAAGCCTTTTGCATGTGTCCTCTACCACTCTCTTTCAACAATTGTCTGTGGTCTTTTTGTTTTCTTCCAGCCAGTTTGTTGCAATTTTTCAGGCTGACAGGCTTTGTGCATGTTCAGAAAGATTTGCTCTCAAATATGAAGTAGCCAAGTCATACTGAACCTTAGCATGAAAAAAATGGTTCACTTACCCATACAAAATTGCAAACAAGCATTTGCTTTCAAAGCAATGTCCTTTTGTGGCTTTTTCTCATATGCTCATTAAGCACTCTGAAGTGCCTAGGAATAGAAAAAGGGATTTAAGCTGCCTTAAGAAAAGACAGTGTTCTTGTTCTGTTGCTATTCATTTGTACTTGTTAGTGTGTAGAGATCTCATTCAGCCCTACTGGAATCGCCACCATCCAAACATGTCATAACAGACAGCCCTAGTCCCAGAGATTTTCCAGGCTAAAGAAATCATGGGCAATGGTCCGGAGAAAGGGACAGCAGAGAAATGGAATTACTTGGCTGAAGGCTCCCAGGATTTACTGTGTTCTGGAGAAGAGGGAAATGTGTTCTTCTGCTGGTGCCATGGCTCTCCATAATACTGTAAGCCTGTCCCACTGTTTTAGTGCAGAACTCCACCCTCTGCCCTCATTAAGTGGTCACTCACGATGGATGGTAGTTGCAGAACTTGATTTGTGTTCTATATGTTTCTCTTATTACTTAATTTTATGATTTTAATGATGAATTTCTTCCCAAGACTGGTATTTTAAAAGCTAGTCATTCACTCTTAGGCTGCCTGGTTCACCTTGTGGAACTGAGTTCTTTGTAAAAGATTTTTGCATTAGTAGATTTTTGTGACAGGATCAAATCAGTGCACATATTCCACTGTCCCAGGACTAGACTCTGGTTATAAAGCCACATGCTTTGTCAGATGGAACTGGACCAGACAGAACAGGACTAGTGTGCAGAAAATGCTTTTCAAGACTGGGCACCGTGATTCTCCTCCATATGACAGGCTGCAGAAAGTTGCTACCTTTACTTCAACATACCAACTAATGGAATTTTGTTGCTGAATGAGCCACGAGAAAGAAAAACAAATAATTTTCCCCTTATTTTTTTGTTATTGCAGGAGCACTTTTTCCTGTGAATCTCCTTGCAGAAAGTGTAGAAATTACAAGGGTAATCTGTGGATGTCTGTTCAAAATACATGCATTTGGGAGGTGTGTGTATATGGTTGTGTGTTTGAAAATGTGTTCCTATCGCTTCTCAAAGGTTTTTGAAAATCCAAGCAGGACAAGATATTTCCATGCTCACTTTCATGAAATTCATGTATGAAGTTGTATCCTTAAAAAGACAGGACTAAAAACACTAAGCGCTCTTGCTAGTGGAGAACTGGTACTTATTTTATATGGAAATAAAATACTTGAGCACCATGAAAGCCTGGAACCTCAGAAGCACAAAGTCATCAAATTCCCTTTGCTGTCAAAGGAAGGCTGAAAGACAAATGATTTTAAGTTCTTATCTGTTAAGAGTGCTGAGTTTCCTGTTCATATTATTCTTCAATCTACAAATAGAGTGTGCAATGCAACGCAGCCATTGGAGATACCGCTGCCTGTCATTTCGCAAACACAGGATCACTGAAGAAACACAGGTACCCCCACAAAACATAAGCTCTGTGTGGTCAGGCAGTGGAGTAGAGGAAAATGGGTGAATTACAGGGCTTTCTGTGAGCCATGGATAACAGAAATGCTGATGCTACAGCAGAACTTCCAGGTATCCAACAGCTCTGCTCTGCTCTTACTCAGAGTAATGCTCCTCTGTACTGTGCACTGAGTATATTAGACTTGTTATCACCTCTGAAAAAACAAAGCAGGAAAAAAAATTATTGTTCACATATATGTACATGCATGATTGTATTTGTGCACAAAGGCAGTGGCAAACAGTGGTATGTCCCGTTCTTTTTAAAGTTACAATGTAATGAAACATAAGTGTGAGGAGACGATTACACTCATTCATGTTTCTCGTCTGTAATAGTTATGATTGGGATGACTAGTTAATAAAACTTGCTCAAGTGCCCTCATTCCCAGAGGAACATGGACATTGCCACATTAAATGTGTCTAGTGTAATACTACCCTGATCAGTATCAGTTCTTCAAAGTGAAATAGTATTAAAGCTATGTGTACTTAAGTAACTGATTTTTGATTGCCTTACAAATCTAAAAAAATAGAATTACTTTTTAGGTTTTGCCCCTAAAGCCAGATCAAATTCAGAGAAAAAGTGGTGGGTTTTTAATGCTTTCAAACAAAAGGGCATTTTAAAAGTATGAGATAAATATGTTTTAACCTTTATTAAAAAAACAATTTTTTTCCAACTGGATATTTCACCCAGTCGTACTTGAATTTATGAACATCTATTTACATCAACAGACTAGGTCAGGTCAGGTAAGATATGCTCTATATGGCTAAGTTATTTGGATGAAAAATTTCACTAAACCTTGAAGAAAACAAATTACGCCTCAAGTATATCACCCCTAACCTTCTGCTTCTAGATAGTATTTCTCATCTGAGCGATGACAATAGTTTATTCAGTTTTTCTATCACTTGTCTCTAGGACAAAAATTTTATATTTTTTTCTAAGTAAAAGTGGATATAGTAATTTTATTGTGCATGTTGAATGCTTTATATAGCTCTCCTAGACTTGCTGACATAATGATATCTTGTGGCAATACTTATTCAAGATTAGTATTGTTGCATGTAAAAAAATGATGTCCTTTCTGTAGATTTTCTTGTTTCCATGAGCAATGCTTTAGAGATTTAAAAAATGTTATTGGATTTACCTATAAAGATAACGAGTTTTGTTCCTGTGGCACCAAGTATGAGAGTATATTCATTGTTTATACACAGACAATAGAGCTAAAAATGACAACTGTGAAGTGTTTGCAAAAGCAAAAGATTGCAATCCATATATTTGTACTTTCCCTGACAAATGAGGGCATATTAATAAGTTCTGACTTAATCCCAGTCTATGTATATTTATATATGTATTCTCTGAGCCTTGCACAGGAGCTGTTGTATTAATCATTACAAAAAAATCCTTTGCTTTGATAAATTAATTTATAACATATTTTGGTGATATTACAGGACTATTCTACACAGGAGAATAGTTATTTCAGGTCAAGTCAACTGCATTTTATTTTTGAAGGCAAAATTATGTGCCCTTGCATTTTTCTAAAAGCATTACCGGGAACCAGGAGAACTTTGACTTTCCTGCTTGCTGGTCCCATCAGACCCAGGGCATATGTTGTCACGTCTCTTTGAGTCAGGTGAGCTGCTCCACTTCTTTTGTTTTGGAGCATCTAGCCACAATGAACGCTCTTTGAAGTCAAAGTGGGCTGGATGCGGCTCCAAACTTTCTCTGCCAGTCCATGGGCAGGGTGCAGCTAAAAGAGCAGCACAACTTGAGTGCAGCAGGGCCGATCAAGGCACTGGTCGCTGAGATAGAATTAAACTTAGGATCAGGAATTATGTTTGACAGAAGATTCATGATTTGCCTTGGAAGCAGCTAAGAGGGTGAAAGTGGCATCAGAGATTTTGCTTGGCAATTTTGGCATCTGGGAGGAGGAATCTGAAAAAAACTTCATATGTTGGGCCTTATGCATCAAAAAGGGGAGTATTAGCTGTCTGACACAGCCCCTGAGGTCGGTATCATGGTGGATATCGTGAGGGGATGGCTGGTTTCCTTGGGATTTGCAGGAGCTGATTTATTGAGCTGTCACAGCCCCTTATGTGTCAGAGCCGGGGGAGGCCTGCAAGGGAAAATTTTAATGGTGCTTGTCATCAAAGAAAAATTTTGTGCTTCTCACTTCAGTGGCCCTGCTGACACCATCAACACAGTGCCTGCACTGATCCTCTCTAGGATCATGGTAGGCTTCCTCTTGTTCGCCTGATCTTTACTGGGGCTTCTCATAGATCCTTTTCACTGGATATGTCTCTTCTGCACAATTAAAGGCAGTGACAGGACTCATGCTGCTTAGAAAAATGAAGTCTAACAGCTCTAGAATATTCCAGCTAGATACAAAAGTCATGAATATGTAAGATTTAAATAAATGTAATCTTACTTGCAGGATGAGGGCTCTAAGGAATGAAGTATTTACTTTATGGAGGGGTTTTGCTGTTGTGGTTTTTTTTTTTCTGTTAATGTACATTTTCACAATTTATTATTTGTCTACCTACACAAAGCAACTCAGTGCTGGTTGTTGTTCACAGGCTGGATGCCGGGGGATGTGTGCTGGTAGAAAGATTGGTGGGACACAGGATTTTGCTGAAGAAGAGCAGTGCCTGTCCCTGAGGGAAGAGGGCAGAGCAGGGCAGGCAGAGTCCAGCTGGTGAAGGAGTTTACAGGAGTTGCAGCATTGGTGACCCTTGTACAGGTCATCCAGGCAGGAGGAGGTGGTGAAGTCTGCAAAGGCAACGTAGATGTTTTTGTCAGGGGTTCTGCTTCCTTCTTGTGACCTTGGAAACTGAAGGGATAAGGAGGGATTGTAGTACTTGTGTTAGAGATGTTGTAACCAGGTATGACAGAAAGGATGCAAATTTTTTTAATCTAAACTCCTTACTGCCACAGAAAAAAAAAACAAACCTGAGTGTGATTTCAATGGTCTCAGAAAACAAAGGAAATGTGAAAAGTTGGTGGGGTTTTTTTTCTAATCCCTTTTGAGATACTTTTTGTAAATGCTTGAAATCAAAGGAGATGTTCTGTTTCCAGCTGCCATGAATGTAGGCACTGCAGAGGTTCTGGGTACTGCGGAGACTTTTGTGGGTAGTGGGAGTATCAACCCCTCAGACCCCAGGATCAGGGCTGCGGCCCCTTGGCAGAGAGGAGACTAGTATTCTGTTGCCCATCGCTCTGGAATGTGTGGGGAAACCCTGCCATGTCTGCCCAGCACTTTTGGTGGCAGCATGAAGCATTTTAAATTTCAGTGTTTCTCCATTTTGAATCTGGTATAATAAATGCAGTGAGCTCAGACACCTCACAGGGCATGAGCCCAAAGAGGAAAAGGGCAACAGGTTGTCTTAGAGTGCTTTTCAGAAACAGGGCAAAGTCTTTCTTTTTGCATTGAAGCAAGATAGTAGGAAAATATCTACATGAAAGGAAAAGGGCAGTTTCACATAGGTGGAGGAAACCACATGCATGTGTACGTTTCATCTTGTGAGATACATCACTGACAAGTTGTGGTTCTGTGTTCAACCTCCCTGGATTACAGGGAGATTACAGATAATACTGAAAATAAGCCAAATAGCAGCAGCAAGATAAATTAGTAATAGGTAAATAGCCAGTTGTACCTCTTTGTTCACTGTGATTAGAAGATGTAGTTACTGTGAAAACATTACGCCCGTCGTAAAAGAAAACACACTGTGATGGTGGTTGTGATCACCTAATATTTTCTTTTTCTTCTTGAAGGTGACATGAAATATTTGAGTGCTCTATCAGCTTGTGAATAACTGTCAAGTTAATGCCATTGCAGTTTCCTTTCATATTGCCAAAGCCTGTATGTAAATAATATATTTTTTTAATATATAACTGTGCACAAATTTATAATGTGTGTAAAATGTATCTGTTTCATCTTCCACAGTGAAAATGGACAACTTGCTAATCACCTAAGCTTTTCAGAAGGGTCACAAGATGTTTTGGCCTGAGGGGGACAAGTTTCCCCTCCCAATATGTTTGTCCATAAAATTTCCCACATCTAAGCTGTTGCACAAACCCAGAAGTAGAACACAAAATAGTAGTAAACAGACTTCAAGTTTAAAGACTTTTTTTTCTAGTAAAACTTTATGTTGCTATTTAAAAAGTTGCTTCTATATTTATTGTCTTTTCCTTCAGAGTAAGTTCTTTGAGATACTGCAGTGTGATAGGATGTTTCCTTCAACTTTTAAAAAAAGATTCTGCATTAAAACTTAGCACAAGTGTATCAGGGGATCTGTCTTGCTGTCAGTTTTTAGGAACAACTCCATTTTGAAGTCAGTGGGGATATCTGTTGAACAAGGTGTGGCCTAATATGGCCTAGGGCTAAAAAGTTGCCTACTTGATAAATGTTATAGGAAATGTGTTCTGATTGTTGCACTCTTGCTCTTTTCGCTAAGTGCCTTACTACCGGGGATACTACCCCTTAGCTTCTTCTAGTTTATGGTTTCCCCATGAATGTGGTCTTTCTGGCAGACTGTCATCAGTTGAGAAGAGGGGGGCGAATATAGTCTGACAGCTGTCCCTCCTGTAGGGCAGCTGGTACATCTTCAGCAATTAGGGGAAACTAAAGAGAAGGGAAAGGAGTCCATAAAGAGGTAGCTCATCACATTTGGCATTTTAGGCCAGGTACTCAAGGGAGTATATTAGTGCTGCTGCTTGACTGACTTTGAAAGAAATCATCTGGCTTTACTGTGTCTAAGATATTTTATCCTTTTAGATACTTCCAGTCTGGACATAGTTTGTGATGTTTTGTTCATTGAGGTTGATAGTAAAACAACAGGGCTTATTCTAGACCTGGAGACTTCTAGGGAAGAATTGGAAGACTGAAGTGGTTTATATAACATAATTACTTTTAGCCTCAGTGGAATGACCCATGTGAGCATCTACGTACTGGTAGTCTTGCCAAGCGGCTTTAGCAAACACACATCTGATTTTTAAATTGCAGCTTTAGCAGTACAAATATGAAGATAGCCCTTAATATTTTGGTCAACTTCAGGAACAGGTTATAGCTTTAATATCTTATTCCTGCTAATTTGAGAATTTATTAGCAAAAAGTGAGCATATTTCCCCGTGAAGGTCAGATATGGAAGAGGTGTCCCTGGAGTTATTTGGTAAATTCTAGACCAGTACGTTCCTGAAGTGAAAAGAGTTGGAACCCAGACATGTACTCAAGGAAAGCAATTTAGTACAAATTTCCTCTCTTCTTACCCATTCCAAGGCATCTGCTTATAACTATTATTGGAAAAAAGAACATTCAGTTTCACTGTTCTTAGATTTTTAAGACATCTACTGCTTCCACTGCAAATGTTAATCTTTCCTGTCTTTGGCTCTGCATAACGCAACTGAATAGTGAGTCATCTTTGCTTTTACCAAAGTCACTGTTTTGTGCTGGTACTAGGAGTTATTTTTCAAGTGTAATGAATTAGAGAAGGGGAACTAAGCCCTATCTCCATAGATGAAACTGATACATGTGATCTCCCTCCCACACAGCTACATCAGAAGCCTGATGTAAAGACAAGACTCTATAAAGAGAAAAGGAAAGAGAAGAATCAAAATTTAAAATATATTTGGTTCATCTATTCTGATGCAACACTGAAGGAAACAATCCCCAAAACAACTGCATGTGCTCACCTTGCTGGAACTTGTGGGTATCGGCGATTCTTGAACCTCAAATAATGTGTTCTGTGCAACAAGTCTCACTTTGAGCTAGTTGGAAAAACTGCAAATAATTTTTTTTTACTACAACAGCATAATTTTTGAGCATGTCTTTTATAAGGTGTTCTCAGGTCCAAGAGAGATTTCTAATCACATATGTGAACAGAATACCTTAAAATCACTTTGTGCTCCAGTCACTACTTGGGATGCAGATAGTCTAAGTTCAAGTCAGTGCTTTTATTGATGTGAAGTAGGGATGTTGCCCATGTCTCTTTTGCCTTGTAGGGAGGTCTCGCCTTTTGCTGTAAAAGCTCATACTTTTTCCAAAAGAAAACGCATTTTGCATTTCACACTGAAACAAGACACACACCCCGCAACAAGACATACTCCCTGCAACAGCTTGACTTCTCTGTCTGCTTCTGCTCTTCCCATTTTTAGTGAAATATCTTGCTTCCTGAGCATCTGTAGCCACAGCTGTAGCCATGACATTCGTTAGAGATTAGTAAAGCTGGAAAGGAACTGATATCAGCTTATGCTGTATGAAAACTATGTTGACAGACTTCATAACTTCTGCCTGACACTTGAATGACTGCTCTGATTTTTTCCACATAGTGATCAACATGGCAAGACAGCAGCTTTGATGTGTTTGTTCATTCCTGTGTTCACCAGTGCAGCCTCATGTCTCCGTCTCTTCAATTTATAACAAACTTTATTTGTCAGGTGTAAGTTCACATTCAGTTGTTACAGCTGCTTTCCCCAAGAATATCTTTTTTTCTCAGTCACCTTTTCAGCGCCAATAACAATGGGATTTTCATCTTTCATTGAGTTTCTACATGCTACTGAGTTCAAGTAATAAAGAGAATCTGTTCTCTTTGCCCTTGACACTTGTGTCATGAAGGGATACATAAGAAGTAACCAGAGCCAGCTGTTCTGATGAAAATACAGAGCTTTATTATCACTGGTAGACTTATGCCCAGTTTTACAGTCTCATGGCATGCCATAAATGTTTTTACTCTCTGAACTTATACATTTGAAAACATTTTCCTGCATTCTAATCCTTGCTATAGTAAGATAATGTTTCCAAGTGTTACCCTCTAAGCAGCTAATCACTTACTCAGCTTCCCACAATTTAGCTTTTGCCCTTTTCTTTCTGACTGATGAAGATAGTTTAAGTCTGGAAGATAAGGTTTTTCTACTGTAATGTATATAGGGAAAACAGCTTTTTAAAAATCCAAACAGACTGGGACCTGCAAATATTTCACTTTATAAAAGTATCAGATGAGAAAGGATAATTGCCTGAGTGCAAACTTGGGTAACTCATTAAGTGCACCAAAAATATGAAAGTAGTCTCTTGATTTGACATTGAGATTAGTTAAAAAATAAAAGCAGCAGCTTTGCCATTAGAAACAAAGAATTCAACACTTTCTCTTATCCTCTTGCCAAGCTGCTGCTTGGTCTTATCTTTTAATTAAACCTGAACTTTAACATACATGTGTCTAGTATGCCAGTTTATTAAATGAAATATCAATAGGCAAAGAGTATTCCTGTCAATTAGCATTCTGCACAGAGGTTTCAGGTTGTTGTTTTTTTTTTTCTTTCAGAACAGACACATTAAAGATCCTAGTTCTGTTGCAACTCAGTTTAAAGTCATTGGTTAGAAAGAAACAGAAATTGAAGTCTTGTGCTGAAAATGTTTTTAGTTTCCAGTAGATCTATTTTCTACTACAAAACCACACCCAACCCGATTTTTAAAACTTTTTAAGAAATTGAATCTCACTGGGGAGCCAATTGGGAGTTTTACCACTTACTGAAGGCCAGTTTTCATTAAGTTCCTCAGATAAGACTGAATGAGATCACAAATCACCCCCTAACTACTATGCAAACCCACAGTTTTGACCTAAATGAAGTTATTCATTCAGGGAGTGGAAGTAAAACCCCGTGATTTAGATAACCAAGCCCACAGCACTAGAACACAATTCAAAGTACTGAACGTCAGAGAATGCAATTTTTGGCTAAAGTTAGTAAAATTTGCATAATTTTAGGCATGTCACAGGCCATCAAGGGACCTAATTCTGTCCTAAAATAAGAGATGCTGGTGGGATCACTGATATTCTTGAAGTTAAATGTATACTTTTGTAAATTAAGCCTTGAGTACTTCTAAATATTAGAGAAATTACCAAGTAATCACAATTAGTCCCCAAATTATTGGATGGTCAAAAAAAAAAGAGTTGAGTGTATACAAAAAAACTGAATTGGTGTTTAAACACCTGTATGCCCAATAGAAAAATCCCACATATATTCAGAACTCCAGTGATCTAAAATACTTTCACTACCTTGAAGATATTAACAATCACGGCCACCCTTTTCTTCAAATATAGATGATGACTGCACTTTCATTTTTGTTCAATACAGCATTGCATTGCAGTTTTGTGCACATTAATAATGCAGCATGGTTGTAATGTTATAATGACTTACAACCTAGAATAAACATCGTATATCTATCTCATACAAAATGATGTGGTAAGCAATGAGGCTAAAACAAGCACCTAAGAAAGAATTTATGATGGAAGATAGTAAGACTGTTTCCAGTAACTCTGTGCAAACATTAGGAAGGTGGTTAATTGGCAAAATGAATTGGAATTAATTATACATGAATCCTGTGGCAAGTACAGCAGCAGTCAACTCATTAAGAAATCATAGTTTGGAACGCAGGATACTATCCTGACTGCATTACGTCCTGAATGTGCTTATAGCTACTTTTCAGAGGATAGCTACCTTTATAGAGTACACTGTCATCAGGAGAAATATCTGGGATTTCTGAGTGACTGATCATGTTTTTCAAGAACCCTTGGAAGCCTGTGAATACCCTGATAGGTTAGTGAGGACAATGTTATCCTTAAAAAGAGTAAAGGCATAAGACTCAAAAAATGAGGCCCCCTGAAAAATTTAGAAACAAATAGCTAATCAATCTGCATTTAAAAAAAGTGGGAGAAAATAAAACGAGAAAAAGTGCCATTATAGCTTTTTCAAAAAAAGATTCTTTCAAACCAATTTAATTTTCTTCCTTGACAAGGTAACCAGCATAATATATAGAACAGAAAAAAACAAAAGTAAGAAATCTGTTTTGGTATTACTTTCTTGACACTGTCCCGTGTGACATTCCCATAAGCAAGATAGAGAAGTATGGTCTAGCTTTAATCACTGTAAAGAGGATGTACAACATGGATCCAAATTTTCCTGCTTTAATTAATGTGAAGTGCTGGACTTCACCTGAGACCACTTTTTAAGGAAGTGGCAGATAAACAGCATAACAGACCATCAAGGATGATGCAAAATTTAGAAGGAAAAGTTAAAGAAAAATCTAGAAATTTGACTATATAGGCAGATGTTACACTAAGGAAGTTAAACAGTATTCTGCATTGCTAATTAATGACAGAAAACAAAAAAAAGTATATTAATTTATATCAAATCAGATTTACTTTGGATATTAAGAAAATGTTTCAGAATGTTATGGCGCATGAAGTATTGGGATGAGATTTATGGTAATGGTCAGAGATTCATGGAGTCACAGAACAATTCAGGTGAGAAAGACCCTTAAGAGTCCATTTGTTCCAACTCACTACTCAAATCAGATCCAATAAGAACAGGTTGCTCAAGATGATGTCCAGTGAAGTTCTGATTATTTCTAGTGATGGAGATACCAGAGCTCTCTGGGAACCTTTCCAGGTGTTTCACTACCCATACAGCGGATCTGAATGGAATTTCCCATTTGCAACTTGTGTCCATTGCCTCTGACTCTGTCTTCTTTGTGTCATACCACTAAGCAGCTAACTGTGGAATTTCCATTATTACTATTACGGAAATGTTTGATAAACATCTTCTGGAAAAGGCTGGAATTTCCCTCAGTACAGACTGAATTAAATGAGAATAAGACCATTATCATTCTGTGGTTTTGTGAGTTACTGGCTTTCTATAATTCTTTGGAATATGCGGAAAAATAGCATTTAGTGAATTAAGGTATCTGTCTGTGTAGATGATGTGTATGACAGAAAGTTCTGTATCAATGGGTCATGAATGCATTTCAGTAATTTTGCCCATACTCTTCTTATGGTTAAATATTTGGATCCCAAAGCTTTCAAAATAGTTTTCTCTCCAAAAAGTCCCAAGGTGCATTTCTGGCAGGGGAAGAGTCAGTGGTGTGGGGGTCTTTGTAATGAATCACTTTTATTCTGGGGGGGAAAAGTGCCTAATTGTATTATCAGACTGAAAACAGATTGAAAAATTTTTAGTTCCAGAGGCTTATACTGAGGTTAATACAAGGTGTAGACAAATTGAGTCTTTTTATTTTTCACAACTACAAGGCCTGGTTACTATCATATGAAGGATTAAGGAAAGGAAGAAAATTTTAGAAGTACTTACATTATTTTTTGAGGAGGATTTCTCAGGCATGAACTCTGTGATAAAGTTTGGGAGATATAGAATGAAATTAAAATTACCAGGACAGTGTTTCAAAACCACACAGTTTAAAGAAGGCTTAATAGAAGAAGCTGAATATTCTGTCATTGTGGGTTTAGAAAAGATTTGAGATAAAAAATTAAAATATCAAGTATTTAAAAGAGAGGAAAGAAGAAAAGTAATAGGTGATATGTATGCTCAGTAGATGCTTGCAGAAAAAAACAAAATCTGAGCACTCCAAAAGGAGAAAGAAAAGCGACAAAGAGAAAGCAAATTAATATTCCAAATGGTAGAAGCTCTAATCAGCTGCATGTGTTCATTTTCAATAAAGATGTCTAATGAGGGCATAGAAATGAAATTGGAGGAGTTATGCTGGAAGCAAAAAAATAACTAGCAACAAGAATTAAATGAGAAAAAACAAAGAGTAAACAAAGTGATGTATGAATCTGCATGTTTATAATTTGTTTTGTAACATTCTCATCAAACAATATACGTAGAGAACATGAAAATAATGAGAAGAGGTCTGAAATTTCAGAAATTATATTTTTCAAATTCATGGAAGACCAAAGAGTTGCTTATAACTTTTGTAAAAGTAGATTTGATAGCTATATAGAAGAGGAGCTGGACAGTTATTACATAACTATGTTAATGGTCATTTACACTAGAAAATAGTGAAACAGAAAAAAAAGGGAGAGTGGAAAATATTCTATACTATTCTATCAAAATATATAAAGAGATGACATAAGAACAAGAAGAACATTTGTTTCAAAAGTGACACAAATCAAATGTAACTCCATCCTTCAATAACGTTTGTGTATATCTTCAATCTTACCAATAGCTTAGACAGAAGACATTGTGGACATTGGAGGAAAATAGTTGGAGTTGGGTCATTACTCAGTTTTTACCTAAGTGTAGAACTCATTGAAGCCAGAGAGAACTTGCATGATTCAAAAATTATTTTTGTCTTACTCACTCCATGATTTCAGTTTTTATTGAAAACATTTGGGTTTTGGAATTCTTTCTCTAAAGTCAGCAATATTTTTTGTTTTTTAAATTTCTAATAAGAATACCAGTAGGCCATTTCTGGGTTGCTTTTAAGTTCCCAATATACCACAGGAATCCTGCCATCTCAGTCTTACAGCCTGAGAGTCAGCAGTGTTGTTTTTGTCACAGGAACTTAGTTAAGGAATTATTGTTACCTTTAGACAGTCTTTCTGGCATATATCTTGCCAATTCACTTGCTCATTTTATTCTCCCAGTGCATCTGCCCCATCCGTGAAGCATCTTTCCATGTTACAGTGTTATGCCCTGGTCCACTTTGCGGGTTTGGTGGAAGGTTGTTTGATTCACTATGTGTGGGAGAAACAACAAAATTCACAGAAGGTTCAATAACAAACTTTTACTAGCAAACTTTAAAACACTAAGGTAGAATAAGGTACTTGGCAAATTTTAAACAACATCCAGACAAACTTTAACTTCAACTTATCTAGACACAACAAGGCATTTACTAAGGCATTGACTGAAATTATTTAGTCGAGCTTACAATATACTTTGAGAGGAAGTAGTTAGGAGAAGAAAGAGAGAGAGAAAGAAAGAGAAAAAAAGAGTAGAAAGATATTATGATTTGTGAATCCAGTGATGAGGCTTGATTGTTGCAATTTAGATGCCCATTGGTCGAAGCGATGGTCACAGTCTTGACCAGGCATGGGGGCAGCACACAAAACACAAAGTTCAATAGGTTAATACACAGTCAGACTAGGTGGGAACACCCCGGTACCTGCCCTGGGTGGGGAGTTTTATGCTGTATGAGCTAACACTGGGGACCACGTGCAGTCCTCTCTTGGAAGGCCCAGGAAGTGACTCAAGGGGTACTTCAGTGGTCTCTGATGGTTTATGACACCTTCTAAGTCATGACTTCTGCCTTTTGCTAGCCTAGTGGAGCCCATTTTCCCCCATCAGAAGGGATGACGACCTTCAGGCTTATGTGTGATTGTCCCAATATCTCCCCACAGGGCAGGGTTGGGAGTTTTACAGCTGACCCAGTTGTGTAAGGGAGGACATTGGCATGATAAGAAGCACTATTCTACATTGAAGGATGTGCTTCCTATCAGCCTCTTCCCTTATCTAGTTCAAAACACAGCTTCTTGCTAAACAGAGATTGATTTGTCATGGTCATCCTCTGGTGCTCATGCCCTCTGTACCTGGCCTGTGTTACAACCCACCCTACCAGGCAGGACTAACTTTTGTTTTATTAATAAATCCCTTGGAATGAATAGATGATCAGTATATATGATGCATGTGTATACATATATATATATACAAGGTTTATTTTAGAACACTTTTGTTGCAAAGGAAAACAGGTATATAGCTATGTTGATTGTTATTATCTATAGTAACATGGCAATATAAAAACATAGAGAGAGGTATTGCAAAGGAAAACAGGTGTTCAGCTGTTTTGGTTGTAATATAGCAATGTATATCACCCAAGAAAATGTGTAAGGGAAAAGAGAGAAAGAAAGAGAGAGAGAGAAGAATAAGAGAGAAGGGAAGAGAGAGAAAAAGTCAGCACTCAAAGGTCTCTGGCAAACTCGGTTGCCATTGTCGCTGGTGTCTTGGTTCATCGGGAGTGGTGGGGATAGAAGCCCACAAAACATAAAATTCAATGGGTTTATACACCCTCAGAAACCCTCCTGGTGCCTCCACTTTGTGTGTGTTTGGGGGCTGTTTTGCACAGTTTTTTGCTGGTTTCACAGAGAGCTGAAGGCGCTGGTTTTTGCAAAGTCATTTTAGGCTTTGGAGGGGAAGTGTGTTTCAGGAGCACCCCTGCTAAGAGCTGAGGCCTTCTTTAGGACAGTCGTGGCTGTGTGCACTTGAGGGTGTCCTTCAACATGACCTGGCCCATAGGACACAAACATCACACACCCAGAGACCAGACACACTGCTAGTCTTCTTTAGATATGCATCACACACCTAGAGAAGCATCACATACCCAAAGAATCACCCCCCCGAGCCTCCAAAGTTTGTGGGCTATGGCCTCTTCCCCTTAGCCTTTATCTTCACTCTCCTTGCAGGACACTTGCACAGCTCACTGTAGTAACAATGTTTTAATGCAATTAAAAAAAATCCAGTTCCTCACAGGCACATCGTCAGCAACGGTTGCTGTTGAATTTTGGTTAACCAGATATGACAGGCCTTCAGTGACTGAGGAAACATTGAAGAAAGAAGGAAAAGTCTTGTAGATGCAATTAGGATACTATACAGTGTTTACAACATAGTTTTCTATATGGTATTTTCTACTCAGACTGTCCGGCTAAATTTTTTGGTAAAGAAATATATTCTCAGCCCCATTTTCAAGATAACATTTTGAAATACTACAATTACCATGATTATCAGAAATGAATTTGTAGTTCAAGGAAATGTATTATCTCTCTTTTCCAGGGCTGGATTACCTTTCCTGGGCAAAGAACAAATAGCTGCAAATATAGTGTCTGTTAACCATGATAATACATAAATTGAACAGCTTTCCAGGATTGCATTTGTTATTTTACTCTGCAACCATAGTGGATATTTCTTTTAGCTTTCCTTCACAGGTGTGTATTTCTTCAGCCAGCTTCAAAATATGATTTATAACCTCTTTCTGTAAACAGTGACACATCTGCAGTCCTGAAAAGACATTCATGATTTGTAGTATGAGAAACAAGGAAATAGAAAATCTTTACACAATAGTGCCACTACATCTCTGGAAGCATTTGGATCCTCTCCTCAGAAGGACAGGCACACCACATCAGTATTTTCAACGTCACTGACCCTATGGCCATCTTCCTATTGAGCTTCCAATACTTATTAGAGAAGACTTTACCTAAAATGTACAGTGTTTTAAATCCTTCTCCTTGCAATCCTTGTCTTTCAAAACATGCTTGTAGAATGTGGTAAAAGCAGAAGAAGCTGGCTCTTTAACTGTAGTGCACAGCCTGCAGCAAATCTAATTTTGGTTGCACCCTCTGCCTGATGTCTTTTTTTTTTTTTTTTTGAGTGAAGGAAATTCATGGTTAAAGCATCCATGAGCAACAATTCCAGTTTGGAACATGCTGAATATTTGGAGATACTCAATGGACTCAAAACTGGAGTAGAATTCACTAAGGTAATTCATTCTTTCTTGTGCTTATTTTGCTGTCTATATCTTCTCTCTAGTTTTATATGGTTACTGACATGGGGCATAAAAGCAAAAAGGCTTTAGTGTGGGATTCAGGGGAACCTGTCCCTTTGCAGCTTGCTATCTAGTTGTCATTAGTTCAAAAAGAGTGGATTTATCATCCTCATTAACTTATTTGCCTTTGGAGCCCATGTACAGATAGACCTTTATTGAAGGCCAAGGGAAAAACACAACTCTGCAGAAAGCTCATAGTGCTGGGTGACCCAAAGCAAAGTTGAGTGCATGCAAAGCAATCTTGTTGGAGGACCTTTTTTTTGTCTTTTTGTTAATATGAGTTTGAGTTATCCAGGCTTGGAAGCCTGAAGTGTTAAATCAGCTTTAAGGTGGATTTAATGGGTCTCACAAATTTTTAGTAAGTTCAGATATGAAATAGACTGAAGAATTATTCCTCAAATAACAGGGTAAAAATCGCTATAATCTTGATGAGATCTGAGAAATAACCTTTTATCATAGAAGAAAAGTCACTCTTAAAAGATACCATAAGATTTAATTAATTATGAAATTTAGTAAATATTTTGTTTTCAAACTGTGTTTTTATATCTCTTGCAGTTCTTTGGTTTCTCAGCTACTCCTGTACTCTGAAATACTCTCTAAAATCCCGTTAATATTTTACTTTTGTGACTGCTGTATTTCTTCTGTTTGCTGTCACTGTAGCCTACTGTTCAGCTTTTGGGTAACTGATTTGAGACTAAATGGGAGAGGTTTAAATGCTGGTTTAAGGATTTGCATTCCAATGGCGATGCAAATTGCCTGTGATTATAGGCGAGGTGAATGTCAAGGAAAAAGCACTGGTCCAATCTTGAGTTAATATAGTGTGTCCAAGAGTGTCAGCAGCAGTGAGCTGATAAGAATACTCCTGTATCAGGATGATCCTGGTTTTTTTTGGAAAAATGAATATAATAATCGATCAGACCTGTTGTCTCATCACCGGTCTTTTTCTTTTTTGCGTTCAGTAAAAAAAGAAGCAAACACCCTTTGATCACCAAACACCTTTTTTTT